>JAQFVV010012600.1:1179594-1779594 GCA_028023455.1 Epiperipatus broadwayi
GATAAATTATCAGACGAGGAAAGTTCAAGTTTGATTTGTACAAATTAGGTAGGTTATTTACGAGATTGCCTGTAAGAGTTCTAGATTGAGTGAGTGATTTAATATAAACATATTTACCTAGGTTTTATCTTGGTTGCGGCGATTATCGGTTGATCCTGGTACACGTGGGAATTTTGCGGAACATATTATCAGCTGGAGCATTCACGAAACACGATGTTATCGGAGTTGCATAGTCCTGGAGATTTTGGTAGCGGAGCGCCGATCAGTCACTGAGAGGTTTATTAGCCCCTCATGACGATCGACGCTCTTGGTATTAATTTCGGAATGGTCATCTTTAATGCCGAGGAATTCGTTGAGTTACTTCAGACCAATTCAGTGGTACGCCAATGGCATAAGCGTCGGATGATGAGCAGGTGATAATAACAACAGTAATGATCGTGTAATAATATCACTATATCAATAAGACAGGGATATCTATGTAGAATAGCATCTAGAATCCTGTTCTATCCTTTTTTTGACTAGGTTTTGAGGTGTATTTAAAAGGTTTGCTCCATATCTTGGGATCCAATCTACCCCCAGAGTTCCCTGTTTCTCAAGTTGTCGTTAAGGTCCGCGTTAGCATTACTCACTCTCTTTTTTGCTACAGGCAATCTTTATTTTGAGGCAATCTCGTTTCGCAATCAATCTTATTCTTTCACATTTTTAATGCATGCGTGTGTGTGTTTTTATTAGAACAATACATACTATTTTAAAATTAGAAGTCGAGCACTTATCATTTCATTAAATCTTTTCTATTACTCTTATTTTAAATGATTTTCTAAAATAATCCCCTGTTAAATTCCCATGGCGTTTTTGAAGGACAATTATACATTTTAATTAAGAAAGCGAATTTTGATTTCTAACGGCAAATTATATTTATCATGTTAAAGAAACAAATTATATTTAAACGTGAATTATATTTATCATTTCAAGATAACAATTATATATTTATTATTTATCAAATTGACTCATATTTATTATTTAAGATTACGAATTATACTTATTATTTATGCAAGTGAATTATCTTTATTATTTAAGGAATAAACTACATTTATTATTTACCAGCTTTAATCATTTACTTTATACGTTTACGATCTGCATTTTTATGGGTGTGTTTTACAGCGGTATTTTATACATATATTTTATACGATGAAGGAAACTATTCTAAATTACGATAATGAGGTTATGCGTGTTTTAGGTTGCTTGTTGGTGTGTGTATTTCTTGATGCTTTCTGGATTTAATATTGATGTAACGCTGTCTCGTTACATATCCCCGCGCTCCGTCTAAAAAAAATCAAAATGCGGGGTTTCGCACTTTTGGATTTTTTTTTTTTTTGTTTGTTCTTCCCGTTTCCACTGTTTACTCCGGGCAGCTTCCTGGGATTCGCCCTCCCCTCACTTAAGGAAATACTTTGGCAGGTTATATGGTCAGGCTCGGATTTGATCTCTACGAATTCTGCTCGGCGTGCCATAGTTGGTACATTTTCCCCAACCTGGTACAGGCACCCGGGCGGAAGGTGGCATGGGGATGGACATTTCCGAGGTCCCGCGATGCAAGGTTACGACTCTATAGGGCCTTTCCTGACGGCCTATCTAATGGGAGGCAGGGGGATGGACCTTTCCGAAGTCCCCTCTGCGGAACACGATAAGTGGGCGGTTGCTAACGATTTGGAACCTAAATATATGAAATATCCGAGCTCTGTACCTCCTAGCACAAGGGTAAGTAGTGAGGGAAAGAACAAGGTCGCTTATCTTTCGTGCCCCGTCTCTCTCTCCTTTCCTTCCGTTGGTCTCCGTGTTTTGTTTGTTTGTTTTTTTTCTTTTTTTTTTTTTTTTCATCAATACGTTTTGGTTGACGGCGGGCGATGTTCTTTAATTTGCTGGCTTTCAAACGACTAGTTTACTTAACGTGAATAGTTTCCTTGCGTTAGTTACTGGTTTAAATGGAATGACGGTTTAGATAACCCCCTCCCCCCCCTTTGTTTGTGTGTGGTGCGATGCTATATGTGTTTTTCTTCCGGTCCGGGGTTATTTTCCTACGATAATCGCCGATTGTTAGTGGGACTCCATTATCATATTCCAGTGTCAGTCTGGGTCCGTCAGCATTTTTTTTTTTTTTTTTTTTTTTTTTTTCAATATCGGTCTGGTGGTAATTTTCTTCTTTCTAACTCCGGTCTTGGCCTTTCCATCTGCCTTCCCCTTCCTTCTGCGCGTTCAAACCTAGCTATCGCATCTCCCATCTCGTGGATGCCCTTATCGCCCCGGCTCAACATCATCCGTCTGATGTCCGTTGGCATATTATGTCTTACTATCGAGACGATCTGTTCTTCAGTCATCTGGTATGCCGGCAGCTGTTGGAGACCGGCCACCTGCCGGTAATAAAATTGGGTGATAGTCTCGCCTAGTTTGGAGCCGTACTTCTCGTTCGTAAGGTGGAAGTAAATTCCTTCTTGCCGGGTGGAGTTCCAAAAACCCCGTAGCATCTCCTCACGGTACTCCACGAACGATCTGGGTTTGAATTCGATCGTCCTCCACCAATCCCGAGCCGGTCCTTGTAAGTACGTGCTGGCAATACCGATTTTGTCCTGTTCTGGTTTCGTTGGTTCCGAAAAGAGGTTCCGCACGCTTTCTATGTGGTCGATGGGGCTCTCGTTCTCGCCTGCTCTGAACGTCTCGATTTTCACTTGCCTTTCGGCCCACGACTGGCTTGGCTCCCGTTTGTTTGCTTCCCGTTCGACCCTCTTTTCCAACTTCTCTAGTCGTTCGGTTATGATATTTCCCGGTTCATCCCGTTGTGGTTCGATTTTCTCCATCCTTTTATCTATCGCCTCCACCTTCTGTGCGATGTCCTCTAGCCCCGCCTTCGCTGTTACTGCCTCCCTCTTCACCTCTTCTATTTCGGCCTTTGCCGTGTCGATTTCTATTTTCATCGAGGCGATCTCATTTTCTACCTCGGTGATTTCGACTTCTTTTCTGTCCTGCTCCTCTTCTGGCTCTTCGGTCTCTCTCCTCGCTATCTTCCGGATCTCCCTAATGAGCTCCTCTCTCTCCTCCCTCATAATTTCTCTTATCATCTGGCCCATCATTCTTATTAAGGTTTTCATGTCCGATTCGGCCTCTTCTTTCACTTCGGCCTTCTTAAATGTTATGGGGCTTTCCCCCGTTTCCTCCCACGTGACATCCGTACTACTGTCCATTTGGTGATCGGTTTCCTTACTTTTTTTTTTTTTTTTTTTTTTTTTTTTTATTTGTATTTGCGGTTCTTTTTTTTTTTTTTACTTTGTGATTTTATGGTTTTATGGTGACAGCGACTGATCCGCGTCCGCTCCCTTATCTCCTGCTATGCTTTATTTATTTTATCTTGCTCCGGTGACTTGTTTACATATTTGCAATGTTAAGTCTCGCCGCGATTTTGTTCCGTTTGTTTATATTTTATCGCTAAAAATTTTTTTTTTCTTTTTTTTTTACTACGCTTTTTGTTTACACTTTTCCGCGTCTTCTCCCAGTTCTGCCGCTTTTGCTAGTATTTGGATTTGCCTTTTTTTTTTTTTTTTTTTTTTTTAGACGCTTCATTTATACTAGCTTCACGTTGGAAGCGCCAAATGTAACGTAAACCCCCCTCTTTTCTTTCTACTCGTGAGATATCTACGGTTACCAAGAGATTACGGCTTCGAAACTAACATGACACAGCGTAAGGCTTTATTTTTTTTCTTACATCGACAGTTGTTTATAATCCACATAAGAGGGCGCCAGATACGATTATTTAAGTGTTTTAACTACTCGCATCACCTTACATTATGTCAAAACGATTCCGAAGTCAAACCCCGCCCGCTAACTCGATACTCTCAGCATGGACCAATCCGATGACTCAGGGTCGCTACACGATTGTCCCTAACAAGACTCCTCCCGGAGAAGACGCATTGACCGCTAATTAAAATCAGCATGTTTCTTTACTAAGTCTATCACGGCAGGAAGGCCGTTTATTGGTCACCGCTGACCTATCAATCTGTTCGTTTACGCCCGAACACAAGGCTTATAAATCATCCCCCCGCTTTATTGCTTACAACATAAGTTATTGACATTTATTTTCATAGACCCGCCCTCTCTTAAGACTATCTTAACTAGATTACATACTAAAGAAAACATCGCGCCGTGAGTCACGATGTTTTCTTTAGTAATATAAAACAAATATTAATCTAAATGACGAATCTATCTAATAATTTAAACAATAACTATGATAACAAATATAAATTAAGAATTTGAATCGTGTGAAATGATTTGATAAATGCTCGAATTGATTATATAATGAACAAGTTTATTAAGATATTAAGTTTGTTAAGTTAACCTTTTGTAGTCACACACACACATAAACACGCTCTCAGAGAAACATAATTAATAAATACAAGTATGCATTGCGAAATAAAGTTCATTTCATGGATTAAATAATTCTCTATCCTGACTTTCATTTAAGTTTAAAGTTCATGTGAATAAAAGAGCTCTTATACTGATAAATTATCAGACGAGGAAAGTTCAAGTTTGATTTGTACAAATTAGGTAGGTTATTTACGAGATTGCCTGTAAGAGTTCTAGATTGAGTGAGTGATTTAATATAAACATATTTACCTAGGTTTTATCTTGGTTGCGGCGATTATCGGTTGATCCTGGTACACGTGGGAATTTTGCGGAACATATTATCAGCTGGAGCATTCACGAAACACGATGTTATCGGAGTTGCATAGTCCTGGAGATTTTGGTAGCGGAGCGCCGATCAGTCACTGAGAGGTTTATTAGCCCCTCATGACGATCGACGCTCTTGGTATTAATTTCGGAATGGTCATCTTTAATGCCGAGGAATTCGTTGAGTTACTTCAGACCAATTCAGTGGTACGCCAATGGCATAAGCGTCGGATGATGAGCAGGTGATAATAACAACAGTAATGATCGTGTAATAATATCACTATATCAATAAGACAGGGATATCTATGTAGAATAGCATCTAGAATCCTGTTCTATCTTTTCTTTGACTAGGTTTTGAGGTGTATTTAAAAGGTTTGGTCCATATCTTGGGATCCAATCTACCCCCAGAGTTCCCTGTTTCTCAAGTTGTCGTTAAGGTCCGCGTTAGCATTACTCACTCTCTTTTTTGCTACAGGCAATCTTTATTTTGAGGCAATCTCGTTTCGCAATCAATCTTATTCTTTCACATTTTTAATGCATGCGTGTGTGTGTGTTTTTATTAGAACAATACATACTATTTTAAAATTAGAAGTCGAGCACTTATCATTTCATTAAATCTTTTCTATTACTCTTATTTTAAATGATTTTCTAAAATAATCCCCTGTTAAATTCCCATGGCGTTTTTGAAGGACAATTATACATTTTAATTAAGAAAGCGAATTTTGATTTCTAACGGCAAATTATATTTATCATGTTAAAGAAACAAATTATATTTAAACGTGAATTATATTTATCATTTCAAGATAACAATTATATATTTATTATTTATCAAATTGACTCATATTTATTATTTAAGATTACGAATTATACTTATTATTTATGCAAGTGAATTATCTTTATTATTTAAGGAATAAACTACATTTATTATTTACCAGCTTTAATCATTTACTTTATACGTTTACGATCTGCATTTTTATGGGTGTGTTTTACAGCGGTATTTTATACATATATTTTATACGATGAAGGAAACTATTCTAAATTACGATAATGAGGTTATGCGTGTTTTAGGTTGCTTGTTGGTGTGTGTATTTCTTGATGCTTTCTGGATTTAATATTGATGTAACGCTGTCTCGTTACAATATATATATATATATATATATATATATATATATAATTTGGAGACTCTCTTCACTTAGGCAAGTGGCATGCTAATGTGTGACTACTATTATCAATATATGATAAATATTTTGTTGAAGATCCTATCAAATTAATTGATTCATAACACATTTCCCATTAGTTACACATTTGTAACGCCATAAACATCATTGGATATAAAATTCCAGACTCTCTCTCAATCATTGTACATGTATTTCAGATATTGGACCTATTGTGATTGAATAGCATAAAGCTTTTAAATAAAGTGTTTGAACTTTTAGCTCACTTGACAAAAATTAAGTTCATATCTCAAGTGCATGTATAGTGAGGAAGACTGGTCTTATTTCTTATGCTGAATTATGATATACAATATTATAAATTTAAAACTTATTAGGAGTGCATTATGTATTTGTTAATTTAATTGGGTATATATATTTACTAATTCAGAATTTGAGTAAAAACTCCTTCATGAAATTTCAAGTAAGTTTTTTGTCCCATTCATAAATTGGAGATCAAAATACTTAGTGCCTCTAGTTAATCTGATGATTGAATATTGTTTGAGGAAGTTCTCAATCTAAATTGCAATAGAATAGAGTTTAAGTCAAGATGTGTGCTGATAAAAACTTAAGGATTTGAATATGTATTATTATTTTAAATTTATTTATAATCCATTAAAATGCACTAAAAATAAACAACTAATAAAAATAAAGGAGCTTTTAGGTCTATAATCTTTCTAAAATTTAATATTTGTATTATTCAAAAATAATGATAAAATATAAAATTACTACCATTCTCTCCTTAAAAAAGAAATTTATAAAATCTCTATGATTTATTTTTAATAACACTTATAAATTTAAGCCAATAAACATCACATGATCACCATTTCCTATGCTTGCTCATAACTGTTATTAAAACAGACAAAACTCTCTATACATATCGCCACACAGTGCAAGCCAGAGTAATCAAAAAACTAGTCTGGGGATATTTGATGAGTATGCACCAGATGGGGATTTTATGCATAAGCCTTCTAGCATCCAATGATTACTCTGGCTTGCATTGAGTGGCAATATATATAGAGAGTTTTACCTGTTTTAATTATTAATTTACTAAATTGTCTAAATTAAAAACAGAAAAACTTATATCATATATGACATATTTAAGACACACTGATAATATCTTGCCTCATATTAAATCATTGTCTATTTATAAGAGAATAAAATAGTTGACAATATTAGTATGTATTGAACTTTTAACAAAGTGGTAGATTCATTAATAAAGATTCATTGATTGATTTTAAGTTGAGAAAAGTAAAACATAAAATCTCAGATTGGCCAATAAAATGAAACAACTTGTTCAGTTTATGATTTTGGTGCTCAAACACCACATAGTGTAAAGCAGCCGACTACTTCATTATTACTATCCTTGCTGTTATTATTTTTAAATTAAAATAAACTTTTTTCCAAATTTTACTTCTGTTTTAAGATAATAAAAGTGAAATAAATAATCCATGTGCCAAACTAATAATTAAATTACAATGCAATATAGTTGCTCTTAAGAGTTTAAAACAAGTCACCTAAGAAGGTTATATATATAAAAAAGGTAATAAGTATAAAAAAAATGTTACTGGTATCAATTATAACGATGTTTAATATTTTTATTTTTGATGATAATTTGAAATAACGCTTAGTTTTATTTTACTTCTCTAGTTATTTTTTTTTAAATAAAATATTAATATTAGTTACTAATATTAATTATTAATTATTAATATTAGTTATTAATATTAGTTTTATTTTAACTTAACCATTGAATTCAATAATTTTTAATTCTCACATTGGCTTTTTTTCCAATTTAAAAAGCTGTTAATTTTGGTTCTAAGAGTAGTATTTTATATTACAGATTCATCAACATAAATAGCTAAAATTTGATGAAAGAATTATGTCTTGATTTAGATTCCATGGTAAAGCATACATATTAAGAATGGTGCTAAAAAGCAGATTTGTTGCCCTAAAAACTTACATCAACAAAAATATATCTAAGTGATTTGCTGTTCAGTTCTCAAAAAGTTTGAACAAGCAAAGCAATAAAGTTGCACTGTTATCTGCTACTTTAACATTTAAGCATTTTATATAAAAGAATACTATTGTTAATACTAAAAATTCATTTATTACAGTACTGCAGTGATAGATTCTAAACTTAAAGATTTCTGGATTGATTTTCAGCAAATAAAACAGATTCAGTTTGGTCAATAATATGAAATTATTGCCTTCAACATGTCATTGTGATATTTATACAGCATATGACCACCTGAGCAAAAAACCATATATTCATTTATTTACAATTTAAAAGATATTATCTATTGATGATAATCATTGGTATCTTCTAAAAATTGTCTGCTCTCTAGAAAAATTTAAGTGATTTTATGAACCACTTTGAATTTTGTTAAAAAAAAAGTACATAATAGATAAATCATGTTTGTTTGGTTAAAAATGAAATGGCTAATTTTGCAGTAAAGTATTTATATATGTTGTTCTAGTTATACAAAACAACCTGACATTAGACATTACAGATATTTACTCTGTATACAAAAATATCATCTTGAGTTATGCAGATTATAATAAAAAAGTTCTTAGAATAATAATATTGCAATTATTCTGAACTTAATCTGATAACTATATTTATTAGAATTATCAAGAGTCATTCATAAATGAGTATGGATGTTCCAACATAAAAAAAACAAGGATACAGACAATAACAACAATATTTATTATTATTATCATCATCATCAAAGAAGAGTTAAGCAATAACTAATTGCACAAATCAAACCATGAATTATAAATATTTTCACATATATCATATGCTGATCTGTTAATCAATGATTACTATAATTTTGCAAAACTGTCTTTTATCTTTTTTTGCATCTAATACTGACTTCTTATGCTAATCCAATAAAGACATGATTTTACAATAATAGAGTTTGCAGTATCATTAAGCAGAATATGGAAGATTGGAATATTATGGATCAAATTTTCCTAACACTTTGATAGGAGATTCAGGTCTCACTTCCACACAATGTATAACTATTTTGTAGTTACATTAATATAAAATTATCTGCCTTTTAACTTATTAAAAGTTTGTACTCATTCACCTATCTATATGACAGCCTATCTCTTGTCTTTCTACCTGTCCATTTATATACGTATTCTAAAATCTATATCTGTCTGTTTATCCATCTTCCTACTTATCTATTGATCAATCTATGTAACTATCTATAACCACCTACTCAACTACCGACTGATCTACCCACCCAGCTGTTTAGTTAATTAGTTTATTCCTAAGCACTCGATGACTTCGAATTCTGATGAAAAGTTATAATAAACAAACTAATTAAATGCACTGAGCCCACTTTCGGCAAAACATTGGCAGGCGAAATCAACGAGTACTTAAGAATTATATAGGTTTATGAAAAGAGTTAATACTTTGAGAATTACTAATTAGTTTATCTATATAACAAGATAAGTAGGTCGGTATCTTCTGAAAAATAAGGTTTTATAATTATTTCTAGCCTGGGTTTGCATGAAATGTAAAGGTAGCACAATTTCTATAAATATTTTCATACATCAATTGTTTAACTCAATGAAGCATTGTATTTAGAAAACAAATTTAAACATCATTGCTTATGTGTATATAATTATTTTTATTTGAAAAACAAAATAGTTTAATTGGTTTCATTTCTTTGTAAATATATATATTTTAAAAGATGCCAGGTATAACTGAAATTTGTACATCTTTATTTAATTTAATCTGAAATGTTTAAACCATGTTCTTGCAAATTTCTCTTTTTTTTTTTTCACTAAGATGTTTCTTTTTGTTTTTAACATCGTGTTTAGGAGAATTTTCAGTTCTTCCATCTGTTACTGATTGGAAAAAAAAAGAATGAATGTGGCATTGATTCTAAAGCAATTGTTCTTTTTTAAAAAAAAAAAAGTTACTAGATAATTAAGAAAAAAAAAAAACTATTTCTTTCTTTATAAATTTAGGAAAATAAAATTTAATTAAGAAATAAATTTTAAAGATTTTTTTAAAATCTTTAAAATTATGCAAATGTTTGTGTGTGTCTAAATATACATAAATATGTTTACATGTATACATAAATACTAATTAATAAAGAATTAATATTGTATTTATGGGAATGATAAACTTCCGTTTCCACTGCGCTGTCCGTAGAAATGCATGGCACTCTATTAACTAAATCCATTTATATTTGCAGTTCTTATAAGAATTGCGAATTTGACAAGTTATATTAATCAAGGGTTTTGTTAATAAGTAAATAATTTTTTTTTTAAAAAAATCTCTTAAAATCTGAGTATGATTGAAAGTTTGCTCTAATTAATATCAATTTTCAAATTCTCTATTCTTATAAGATCTGGAAAATCTCATATAAATCAATTAATCTTATATTTTCAAAGTAATGTTTGACATTGGAGGATTGCACATAAATATGTAAATATGATGAGTCCCTATGACGTAGTGGTTAAAGCATTAGCATGTCATATCTATTGCTTGGAATTAAAACTGAAGAGATGATAGAAAGCTTTCAGATAACTAAAAAATTCTCAAATGAAGCCAAAATTATTTTTCAAGCTATTATTCATGATTAATATGGTTATAGAGATGCAAAGTCAAGATATAAAACTTTCTTAACTGATATTTAGCTGAAGAAAATAAAAAACAAAAACACAACAGAAATGTTTTACATAATCTGCCATTTGAGTGCTCAAATGTCATATAACCTCTTGAGAAACAAATGATATTATTATTATTATTATTATTATTATTATTATTATTATTATTATTATTATTATTATTATTATTATTATTCTAATAAGTAGAATAATTTTTGACATTCCAATGATTTTTCAGAAGATTTTTTTTAATTCACAATCTACTTTATTATTTGTATTCATTTTTCATTTGATCTCATCCTTTTTAATTGGAACCCACTATATTGTCTTTGAACACATATATTTTCATTCATTTATGGCAAATAGACTTACTAAAACAAATGTTTTCTCACTATCATTTATAATGGACATCTAAATAAATTTATATCAAAATTATGTAATCCCATAAGATTATAAAAGATAAGACAAAGTTGTGAACTAAGCTAAGCTGGAATTAAAGTTTGCAAGGCCCAGGATATTGTTGAAAATACCTAACTAGAAACAGAAATTCTTACAACTTTATTATATGTTCCTTTTAGGTTTATCAAAAATCTATTCAAATAAAATTATAGAGTGATTTTTTTCAGAATTTGTTACAATCCTAAGATTATCAACTAACAGCTTATTCTCTTATTATCTCAAAATTTATAGTGAAGTATAATTATATCATATAATTTACTTTTTTTGCCTTTTATTCTGTAAAATTATATATCATAATAATTTAAAGTTTTACATGGTAATAAGGCTAAATTACATCTTGAGTCATGGTAATTTTTTACTAATTTTATTTTAGAAAAATTATCCTCAGCAGAAGCATGGTGATTAGAAGAGATAACATTCTTAAAGCTACATATAAATTCAAAAACAAATTCTTAATTTATGTATTACAATAAAAACAGTGTATGAAATGGCATTGAACATGTAAATAATAATTTAGAACCAATCTATTGATTATTTATTTATAGTTTCTATGAAATAAAATAATACCAATGTGGAAAAACTTATAAGCATATATATAAAATGTAGCTATTTTTCTAAAAAAAATTAAATTTAGGTTATTTTCTAATATGTAATTGTGATGTTATAAGTAATAGGAATTCAAATTCACTAAACAAAAGCCAGTAAAGATGTATTATAGTTTAAAGTCATTTTAAGATAAATGAAATAATAAAATAAAATAATATATTGTTTAAAAGATAAGATTAGTTTTATTTATTATATTCAATAAATACTAAAATAATATAATAATATAATTAAAATTTTATTTAGATAATAAATAATTTAACATTAATCTAGAATGTTCTGAAATGTCACATGATTTAAGGTATTTGTGTGAGCTTTCATGGTTGCAGACAGAGGAAAAAAAATTTGAGTTTTAGCTGGTTAATAAAATTTGATACACTGTAAAAGTTGCAAACATTACATCCAAAGATAATGTTTTAAAAAATAACAGTTAAAATTATTATTTTTTTAAAAATGTAATATTTTTTTAAAATCGATATTTAGGGTCATTAAAATATTTAAATTGTTTTAATAAAGATGTTAGATATTTTTAATAAGAGTATTTAATATCTGTAAGTGTTGAATAATTTAATATAGTATTTTAAAAATGATGACTCATAGTTTTAAGGTTTGATTTTAAAGATGAAATTGATTTAGTTATATAAATTAGCAAGTTTTTAAAATCAGAATTAACCAATGAAATCATTAGATTAATCCAGTATAAAAGCAGAGGTTCAATGCAGTCTAGACAGTGATAGTAAAAAAAGGTAAAAGTAACAGTTTTGCCTGAATTTATTGGTAAAGTTTAGTTTGAAATTTATAATTAATATTTTTTGTAACAGTAGTAATTTTTTATAATTATTATTATTTCTTGCAAAAATGTTAAAAGAATAATTTAATAATTATTTTAAAATAATGATTGAGTAAACAACAAAACATTCCCTACCAGAGGATCCTACTTGAAACTTAATTTAAAACTACAATGATTTTTATGAAAAATGATAATAATTATTTAAGTGTGGGAACAATATGTACCAAATGTGGACAAGTATTCTACAACAAGAACAGAGGAGACTTCATGTTATGAAAGGACTTTAAATTTTATATAACTAATATGCTTAGATGAATGAGCATATATTTTAATAACTTTGTTTTGTTTTAATGAAACTAATTTGTCAAGAAAACTTAAGTCAATAAAGAGAAAATAAATATTTATAAGAAATTATTTTTAATGAAACTAATTTGTCAAGAAAACTTAAGTCAATAAAGAGAAAATAAATATTTATAAGAAATTATTTTTATAATGCTATTAAGTTTGAGAAAAGGAAAAGTTAATATTCTGCATTTAAGTTTAAAACTAAATTAAAAATATTTTTTATGATTTGCCAATGTGAATGAACATCTTATATTTAATTTATCTTTAAATCTTAATTTGAATGAAGTTTACATCTGAGAATGATGTATTTGAAGAAAATTGAGGGAAAAAATGGCTATTGAATGTTTTATGCTTTTGAAAAGATTTTACTTATGATAAAATCAATAAAGAAACTAGATGTTTTGAAATGATTTTTTTTATCTAAAATAAAGTAACTATAAAATTATATCATTTAATTAATGCTTGGATAGTTACCTAAAAAAATAACTAGTTGAAATATACACATTTTTTTAAAAATAAGTCTTGAATTTTTTTTTTTTTTTAAAATCTACTTTTACTTAATAAAATATGGATGTCTGCTGAAATAACATAATAAATGGATAAATCTTATATAATATTCTAACAATGTTTTGACTGATGGAAATGCAAATATTATATGTGAGCTATAATTATCATATGTCAGCTATATATAACAGCTGGAATTAATGGAAAATATGTATGTAGAAAAACATCTTATTTTACATAAAAATGGATTCTTAATTATTGCTTTATGGAAATATTGCATGCCTGAATAGATGTTCAAAAAAGACTGAAATAAATATTCATCTTTATTGGATGCCCAATATTTTCCCCAGATTCTGCAGGATTTAATTTTTATACAATATATATATGATTTGGAAATTATAATTATTACTAAAAAAATTGAAGTTGATTACTTTTAATATATATGCAATATACATGCATTATATGTGTATACATATAAATTAATATACATATGCATCTAATTCAATTAAAAACATTGGTCAATATTTACAATACTATCTCTTATAAATTAAAAACTGTTTAATTACAGTCGAAACATAAATGAACTTTTTTATATTTTACCTGCTAACATCAACCTTAAGTTAAATGTCATAATAATAATTGTTTAGGAAGTGTTCTCTTATATACATATTTGTATATATATATATGGAAAGCACTGATCTCCAAGTAAAAATGAAGGCAAATCCTATTATTGTGATTAGTTTTTTTTTTAATTGCTGTATTGTTGTTCATCTGCTATCGAAATTGGTCATCTACTTGATTTTTTTCCTTTTCATCTCCTTTTTATTTTATTTTACTTATTATTAAATTAATTTTTAAAAAATTAATTATATTCACAAACCTATTTATTAATGTCCTGAATGCAGTGATTTGTATTCAAACCAAATTTAATTAAGATAACAATCTTTAATACAATAATTATTATTTTTTAAAAATAGAAAATACAATTTTAATTTAAATATGAAAGAATTTAATTTTTGGACATTTTGTTTCATTTGTTAAAATACATTTAAAGCATTAGGCATCTAAATAGTTATCAATATATACATATAAATACAATTAAGCTATCTAATTTTTTTCCCAATATTGTACCTATAAAATAAAGTGTTTAAAATCACAATCAGCAAGAATCTCTCTCTTTAGCAGACTGTCAAATACTTGCAACATATTACATTTTGATAATAAAAAAACAGGAGATAATGGAAATTCCTATTTACTTTCATTTTCTATTCTTTAAAGTGTATTAATAGAATTTAAATATTAACATTTTATTGTCAAATTGTTATTTTTAAGTAAAACAGATAATTTGCTTTTAATTTAATTAAATATCATTCTTTACCTAAAAAAATATTGAATCACTGGATGATTTAGTATCCTCCAACCTTTAAAGAACCCAACTAGGATAATTGTCACATCTGGTTTAATTTTCTAGCAAACATTTTTTCATCACTAAAGAAAAGTCATTGTTTTCCTGTCTTTCATTGTCAAATAAAATAAAAATTATTTCACATTATAACTCTTTTTTTTTTACATTTTATCAAAAACATCAAAGAACTGACTTCTGTTAATGCCAAAAAAAAAGTGTTTGACAAAAGATGGTTTTGTTTTGATATCATGTAAATATTTATTTCAATATTTTTATATAAAAATTATTGCAATAAAATAAAACTACAATATAAACATTACATAATTAAGAAGAAATTAATATATTAATAATTATTAAAGCATAGTAAATAAATTTAAAAAAATTACACTATAAATTTATTTACAATCTAATAAAAGACAATGCTGAACATGTGCATCAATTGTTTTAGACTTGTTTGAAAAGACCAGTTATTTTATTTACTATTTAATTTTTAACACAATGCAGTGATATCTATGCAAAGAAATATAGCTAAATCTGATTTTAAAAACAAACAAAAAAGTTAAATAATATGTAACCCCTTTAATTTACTTTTTTGCATTAACAAATGCAATAGAAAAAAACCAATAATGGTGCCATGCCCTGCAAGCACAATATCGCAATCTATTCTAAAGAATTTTAATTGTATATACATTTTCACAACAAATAAATTTACATTATCTAAAAAGCAAAACCGATTAATAAAAGTTTAAAATTGAAAACATTATCTAAAAGCGAATCAGATTAATAAGAACAAGTCTATAAAATCTAAATTTGAAACTAATGAGAGAAGTAAGTCAAACAAATTATTTAATGTTAATAACCAAGAATTTAAGTATGAAGAGGCATTACAATCAAAGTATGGGGTAAATAACGTTATGCAAGAGGCTTATGATAATATATTGGATTTAACGGATGAGGAAGATGAAAACTCAACTGTTTTAATGAAGTCACTTAATGAATAACTTTTAATAAGGATTAAGAAATTTAAGGAATAAAAGTGAACAATTCTTTTATCAAGATCATAACCACAGACAAATTCATTTGACAAGCTGGCTGCTAGACACTCCAGCTAGAAATATCATTTTGGTAACAGTAATAGTTTTGTTGTAATATTTGAGGGCATGGATCTGC
Source organism: Epiperipatus broadwayi (assembly GCA_028023455.1). Taxonomy (NCBI): domain Eukaryota; kingdom Metazoa; phylum Onychophora; class Udeonychophora; order Euonychophora; family Peripatidae; genus Epiperipatus; species Epiperipatus broadwayi. The sequence goes on from JAQFVV010012600.1 coordinate 1,195,424, forward strand.
ACTCCTCATTTCTTCTGCAGGGGTTGTTGATGGCAGTCATTCATGTCTGGTTTATGGGTGTGTGCTGTTGATGATTATTGCTGCTACCCAAAAAACCTACCGGGAGGGTACAAAGTCAAAGTTTTCAATGCCTTTTCTGCTCTGATGGGCTGCTGTGCCCCCTTGATAGATTGTTTTTGGGCAGTGCAGATCTGTGCTCGTCCATGTATAGATACACATTAAGCAAAATTATACAACCCTTTTATGGATATATTTGTTATCGAGAGTATGTACTTTGTAAACCTGGTCAATAATTGTTTTACCTTGTAACATTGAACACTTTGTAACATCATGTAGCAGGTGAGCAGTCACCTGTAATTTTTTTCCTTAATAAAAAAAACATAAATATATTAATTATTATATAATAAATGTTTTAGCAAAAAAAAATATCTTTTTTGGCTTCTTTTGTAATGCACCGGCAATGATATTTATTGCAACTAATTTCATTAAAATCTTTACTATCATATGTCTTTAATAATACTAAACTCATGAGTTTCAAATAACTGTCATGGCAAAAGATACATACCTGATTCCTTGGAGGCACTTTATTGGATACAGCAGTACTCCATCTAATTTAACTCACAAGATATAAGAAGAAATTTAAACAGATCTTCTAGCTTTATTTCAATATGTTTCATTAATATTGTGAGTCTTGTATTACCATAGTTTAGAATTTGGCTATTAACAGAGAGAACTTAAATGCTCTTATTGAGTAATGTTTCAATTGCTAAATCAATTATATTATTTTATATTGTAAAAAAAACATCAGAAGAAGAATGTTATAATATATTTTTTTCTATATAATAAAAATAATTTATTTTATATATTTTAAATACCCCATTGCCTTCTTATTACCATTGTTGAAAGATTTGAAAGAGAATATATGCGTATACACATATAAATTACATCTACAGCTTACTTATACATTTCTAAGAAAAAATTTAAAAAATGAAGATTACCATGCAACTGTATAAAAAATATCCATACATTTGAAATTTATTATAAATCAAATTCAAATTTTAAATTAAATCAAATATAACAATTTATAATTTAAAAAATAGTGATTAATAATAATTTATCTATTTATTAAAAAAATAATAGTTAAAAAGTAAATTTTTTGTAACATACATAAAAAAAATACAAATTATTGTTATGTAGAGTTTGGCCTAATCTGGTTGGTGGAAATGCAATTTTTTCCTCCTTATAGACACAAAACTGTTAATTGTAATTTTTGGAAATATTATGTCTGGAATATTATCATTAGATTTTGTTTCATCTATACCCTTATTTGCTTCCGAAATGAAATTCAGTATTGGCCAAACACACAAATCAGGTGTTGTTTGATGTTTTCTTAACTTTGTGCTTTTATGGCCATCTGCTGAGAGCTTTCCCTACTTTTTTAAACAATACTGATGTATTAATTTAAAAAAAATCTAAACAGGTTAGTACAATTAAATAAGTGATAAAATCAAAGTATTTTTGTCCTGCCTCTGCACATTTGATGGGTTTAGTTATTTGTAATATGTTTCAGCCCATTTGCATGGCTACTTCAAAAAAAATTTTGGCATAATTAAAAACTTGATTTTTTTTTGCAACATTTATTAAGATTCATAGTTATTTTTACATAATAAATGTCTAATAAATATTAAAAATCAAAAGAGTACCTTATTAAAATGTTATTTTATATGTATATGTTTTATTTTAAAAAATAGGAATGAATAAATTCTAGCATATAGCTCCCAGTTAACTCAGTGGAGAGCATGAGACTCTATAAATTCTAGCATAATGCTAACATAGAATACTATGACTGTTACAATCACTACTATGTTAAAATCTCTTGAGATAGTCTAAAAATTATAAAGCAGTCTTAATATTTTAAATTAAAATTTTGTAGATTTATCAGAAATTATCATTTATTCATTCCCATTTTCAATTAAATTTCATTCAAATAAGATTTCATTGATTTTCTGAAGTCATTCTTCCTGACAGTTTCTTGTTGTCTATTCAATGATAAAAAATATCCTTTGTTATCTGTTTATTATTGTGTCTTCAATATTTGCCAAATTTAAATAGGATTTTTTAGAATGTTTTTCATTTATAAACATACACTTATAACAAATTAATTTTAATTTATTCAATTCTAATATACAATAATAATTTAATACTAAATCAAATGGTGATTGATTACAAAAAGCAGAACAATGCAAATGGCACATTACAAGAGTGTTAAAAGGTTTAGCACAGACAAGAACAAATTATTTCTTGACTGAAATCTCTATAGATTCTTTTACAATGTTTTTAATAATTTAGTATCATGGTAGAGTTGTCATTTATGGATAGCAGACGACTCTGTCAAGGTGATAAAAATCCTTTAATTACTTATTTTATTTATAATTAGTTGTCTAAAAATATTATATCCTAAATAAATAAATAAGTTGAAAATAACCTGATTAAAAATGGTGATTATCACAAAAGATAGAATTCCTTGCAGTCTTCCTAATCTAATTTTAAATTCTGTTTCATTTAAGGCTGGCTAAGTCAAATAGGTGTTATGTATGCTTTAGCAATCCTATATATGCTCACTCTCCTTTTCTATAATATTATATTGATTCTTGGAGAATAATTCAATTGATATAAATAATTATGTTGTAAAAATTATAGTGAGCAGCAGTGATAAATCCAAAATAAGTGATTTTCTAAAAATAAACAGTACTCAAAAGAAATAAAGTGAAAATTGCTATATTTTGAAGGAATACCATAACGGTTTATGGTACAATGGTAATGCATTTAAAATGCATATGACCTCGGTTCAAACCAAAGTTTTTTCAACAAACTTAGGATTTTTCATTCAAATGGCAATAAGTAAGATCACTAATTATCCAATATTGGTTGGTAAATGAATATCTAGATATTCTTAGCTAACTATTGGAGAGCATTGTGAGTACTACCTCTCATTCATTATTGTAATGTTTGCTAGAAAAGCCTTTATTCTGAATTGAACTAGTTTAAAAATTATTTTACTTGTTTCCTACTATTATTATGCATGATAACCTTGTGAATTGTAAAACAGTTCCACATGACCTGATGGCCAATCTTAAATTCTTAAATATAATAATTTAACAATAACAAGTAGATTAAAATTATATAAATACTGTGTAAATATTATGTAAAAATTAAACTGCCAATAGCCACAAATAAAAGCTCAATGCATTCTGATGATTTTTATGAAAAATAAAATATATCTAACACTTTTTTCATTTCTGCATTACTAATAATTACACGAATTGTATCTTGGGAGATCATGTGATGTTTGTACATCAAAATAATGTTAAGACTAGCAATCTCACTCAATTGTTCTAAGAGTTTTTCTTTTCTCATTTGGAAATCAATCCAGAAATCTTTAGCGCTTAAGTCAATAACTTTACTACTGAGCTAACCTGCACAAGACTTTATTTTCTGTGTTATATTTCCGTACACACATTACACTTATCATTTAAAAACTTTTTTTTTTAAACACAGCGATAGGCAAAAATTTTGACAATAACCATTTCGTTGTAAGGCCGGAAATAATTATTTTACCCATGGACGATGTAACAAAGCACGAATGTCAAATATATATATGAAACAATCGTGGGATTTGTAGATTTTCTAATTGAATTACTTAAAAAAAACAAACGGAATAATATATATTAAAATCAGTATGAAAAATAAACACTATTAGTTTTATGCGGGGTTCGAACTCAGACTTTCACACGACCCCCTACTCTCAGTGCCATCTCATATTGCTGACCCACCTGATCACACACATATCTTTTCAACATGTGCGTGATCAGGTGGGTCAGCAATGTGAGACGGCACTGAGAGGGTGGGTCGAGTGAAAGTCTGAGTTCGAACCCCGCATATATTACATATAGAAATGCAGGTTTAAGCCTGTACAATGTATTACTATTAGTTTTAGTAAATATAAAAATAGCATTGTACGTGTAGAGGAGGGGTATAAGAAATCTAAAATAAAAATTTTTCTTTCGCACAGACATGAACACAAAAAAAAAAAAAAATCAACAAACAAATGTTTTCAAAAACTTTAAAAAAAAGTTTTAAAATCTGCATTAGAAAGTTGTCTGCTATCTTTATATCAACACACACAAAAAAATGATTTAATGATCCATCTTTAATTAGCCTGGCTCCTGACATTTTGTTGAAACCTGTTGAAATGATCAGATACTATTCAATATTGATAAAAAGAAATTGCGAGTAAGAAGAATGAAAGTGAAGTTATACATAAAACATGAGTTTTTGAAGATGCCTCTGTAGGTTTCTAGATTTACATTAGAATTTCTTGAATATTTAGCTTTTAAAAAAAAAATGATGAAAGAAAAAAAAAAACAGAAAACTACTTAAAAGTAATAAGATCAGCTCAGTTTTAGTCTGACAATTGTCACTGACAGCGATTTAGATAGGTTATCTTGAAGAAGCACGTTTTTATAATGCTGACAAGCTAAAATACACACACATACATATGTAAATATTCTAAGTGTGTTAATATACATGCAACTAACGTAAATAATATAAAGAGTGCAAAAAGTATATAATATAGTTAGAAATCTTAATATATTAGTATAGATTGCACTTAACCTACCTCAAACTTATTTTGAGCAGATAGCAACACATAAATATAAACCAATTATATATTCCACATTTGCAAAAAATATATAATATAGTTAGAATTCTTAATATATTATTATACATTGCACTTACCTACCTTAAACTTATTCTGAGCAGATAGCAACACCCAAATGTAAACCAATTATATATTCCACATTTGCATGCACTATTCTAAATGGATGGTATATATCCTAGGTTATCATCTTGTGAAATATATAGTAGATTAATGTTTCATTATACATCTATTTCATGTAACATTTGTTTGTGTGGATGATTTTGTGCTTTTCTAATGCATGCAGGTTTGTTACATGAACTACTTGTATAGTGAAAGAAATAGAAATTATTTTTGCAAGATGCAAGCTTAAAATTTACAGCAAATTTTAGAGAAATGTGTATCAATGGGTTATATTTTCAACATTTTATTTTAAAAGTAAACATTTATTGCGCATTATATATCAATAAATTTTCCATTATTTATTTGAAATATAAGTTTACAAATGAAAAACATTCTTAAAAATAATATTTCAAACCTTATACATAATCAGAACAATAACTTTTTTCCTCAACATCTCCTGCATTATGACAGTTTTCTTTGTTCACACTTGTTATAAGCTTTTAACATTCATTTTAATATTAAATCATTGTTATTTATCAGAATATAATAAATATAATGTCATTTGATAGACATTTTTGTTTAGAAATTAAATAAATTTTTAAAAATCATGTTTGATTTTCAGAATTATTTTAAAAATTAGATTTTAATCAAAACAAAGTATTGTTTTGTCATTCAACTGCCAGGGAAGCAGAGTCAATTTGCAAAATAAACAAAATCTTATTTGTGTGATGTTTGTATTAAAATTATGAATGAATAATTATTAATATCTAGTAAATCTATCAACTTATGTTTTAAAAGTTTAAATTTTTTTAATAATTTTTATGATATTGCTACATTTTCTAGCAGACTATCTTTGTGATATAATTTTCTGAGATTGTACTTATGCTCCATCATGACTACCATAGCAATGTTACTCAGAAAAATATAATCTTTTATATTTAAAAATGAAATACTTCTGTAGAAAATAAATATATAATAATATATATTCTTGATTCCTGATAATTATGATTCAATTATTATGCAAAAATACTCATAAACTTTCCAAAAAAATCAAGTTTTTAGTCATTCGTAATATTTTCTCAAAATAAAATTGCAAAGTTCAAGACTGCTATATGCTCATCATTGTGAAGTTTTCCATACTTTGAAATTCCCACTTTTTCTATTATCCTGACATGTTCAGAAGTTTTTTGAAATTAAAATAATAAAAAAAAAAAACCAAAAACACGAATCTTAAAGTTTGAAAAAAAAAAAAGATTTGCAAAATTTCACAGTAGAGGGCAAAATATACAAATTAAATTTTTTGACTTCTGGACTGATAAATATCAGTTTACAAAATGAGAAAGTTAATGAACAATTGCTGCATTATGAATAAAAATATTTAATAAACAAAATATTTATTTGAACTCCATTTTAAAAATCTGAATATATTATTGTTAAACCAACAATTTGATAGTTCTCTATCACTTGGAGCTTTCCATGTATACAATCTTCTTATATGATTTTTAAAGCAATTACAAAACGTTCTCCTTACAAAATTGTTCAAGCCAGTTACCTTTTTCATTTCTTTTTCCAATATTATAATTTCCAAAAAATTTTCATTCCAGACCTTCTCTCACAACAAAATTCCAATCATGCAATAGCAATATATATATATATTTCCCCCTCAAGTTGAATAATTTCCTCTATCTTCTCATATTTTTCATCAATTTGAATATCATCAGAACTAGTAGTCAGCATATAAACTTGTACAATTACTTCATCTGTCTATCATCTATACAGTCTACCTTTGTCACACTAGTCCAATTTTTGTTCCAACAGCAACACCAACTCCATTAGCTGTTCCATCACCTCTCAAATAAAATAATTTAACATCTCTATTACTTATTTCCCCACATCCCTCCCATCTAATTTCACTTAATCCCATATCATCGATATTATTTATACTTATCTCCCATTTCAAATTTGTCAATTTTCCAGCTCTTCTCAATGATCTGACATTCCACATGCAAATTCTCTCTTAATAAGTGAACTTTATAAGAATTTTTCAGGTTTAAATCTGAATAGCCCCATGTCTACTCCTTTATGAATAATATATTAAATTGTTTTTTAATATGCTGTACAGGCTTACACACAACTGGAGATATATAATGTAATATATGAGATTTGAACTCGGACTTTCACATGACCCTCAACTCTCCATGCCATCTCATATTGCTGACCCACTCATATACATGTTGAAAAGATAAATAATCACCAATATATGTATTTCACACTAAACCAGCAATCATCAGTTGGTCCAGATTACTATCTCCACACATATATACAATCAGTGCTCAGTTTTATATTAAGATAACCAATCTTCATACTTTAATGGTCAGGCTTCAAACTACTCTAACCCACAATTCTTCAGCCATCCATTTCATTGAAAATCTGAGGATGCATCGTTCAAAGCCCATTGTTTTTTCCAAATAATGCTCCAGAGCTTTATAAAATTTTGTAAGAATTATCAAATAAAAGTAAAAAAGTAGAATTATAGATATATATTAAAGAGACTAAAGTAATATTGAATGACTTTTCTCAAAATAAAAAAAATTAGATTACTAATCATTAATTAGAACTTAATAAGATTATCGTAGTCAAGTAATGTTGAATAACTTTTTTCAAAATAAAAAAATATTAATCATAAATTAGAAGTTAACAAGACTATCTTAGTCAAATTATTAATAGAGATGAAATCATAATAAATAAAATTAACTATATAATTAAATTTGGATGGGATGCTTTAGAGAGAAATAATTTAATGTTTAAAAAAGCCTATATATTGTAGGGTGGGGTTTTTGATAAATGTGTTTTATTGGTTATATTTATTGATCTGAGACTTGGACACTTAACAGAAAAGCAATACAGAGGCTTCAGACTACTCAATAAAGTATAGAAATATATATATCAGGAATAATAAGAATGAATCAAAATCAAAATATTTGAATGAAAGAAGAAACATATTTCGGTGATTTCATTGAAAGAATTAAGATACTAAAATGATGCTGGGTTGGCTACATTTTTGGAAGAAATGATAATAGATGGACAGTTGAAGTCTTTAACTAGATCCCCAAGAAACTGCAAAAGACTTAAAAAGCAATTACATGTGAGATGGATACATGAAATAAGAAAGTTTGTTGGGATGATGTGGAGGCGCAAAGCTATACATCAGAGAAATTGGATTAAACATGGAAAGCCCTTAATTCTGCAGAAGACCAATGATGCTTAAAATGATGATGATGATAATGAAGCTCTTTACATTACTAAACTATAAAAAATTCTAGATTCTGTGTTTATTAAGCAACAACTACCATGATAAATTGTTTACTTGGATGTATTACACAAAATTTGATGGATAAACCTGATACCAGAAAATAATACACCTGGGTCTCGTTTTACATGATAGATAGGTTCCTCAGAAAACACGCGCAAATGAAATTGCACAAAAGTAGACGTAACTTACTTTGAAAAAGGGGGGGATACGGACTGAGATTTTTCAAAAAGCGCGTAAAAGCAAAGCACCAACATAAAATTACTTTAAAATTCGTGCAAAAAAAAAAAAAAAAGGAAATAAAATATGACTAATAAAAAATTTCAAATTTGAAAAAAATTGATACAAGACAAACTTTTTTTAAGTATAATATTTAATTTTATTCAAAACAATATATTTTTATGCATAATTTACAGTAATTTACATTTTTTTATACACGTTTCAATTATTATCGCGATTTGCCAATAAACAGGTTCATTTGCAAACTCGTAAAAAAATCAGATTCTTCACATGAGAAAATACAACTAGCACCAACGTCAATCTCATTTTGTTAATGGTTTTCTGGTGACAACATAATTAGTAATTAATCTAACAACTAAAAATTAAATTCTTATTTTGTCTTTATTTTTTTAATTTTCAATTTTAATTGTGCTCACTGCTATTACTGATTAAAAATAAACTTGTGGACACTAAATGATTAATAATTGATTACGTTCTTTTTTAAAAAGTAAAAACAGAATGTGATTTAAAATGCAAAATTAACACGCACAATGTTTGAACAAATTTACATTATAATCTTGTAAAATTTAGTGTGTATAAATAAAATGTGGAAATCATGATTTTAATTTCATTATTGCATAAAATTACTAAGATGAAAGTTGAATTCCAATAATGTGCTATTACTTTCAATATATGCGAAATTTATTATTTAAAGTAATAGCGCATTATCGGAGTTCGACTTCCGGTGAAACATGGAATCGCGTAACTTCAAAATCGTGTTAAATAAGTCCACGTAAAAAGAGACCCAGGTGTATATATAATAATGAATTTTCAAATTGTTTCATTCATGAATATTGTCAAGTTACTTATAAATAATTTCTGAACTGTACAAGGATTTTAGTTTTAAAACTGAAAACTAATTTTGCATTTACATATGAAAAATAATAATAGTAATTGTATGGTCATTTAAATTGACCACTTTATTGAACGAAAGTAAGATGTTGGACTTATATCCCATAATATAAAGATGCTGAAAAACAATCCATTTAAGAATACTTTGTAAAATTCAAATGTCTAATGGGAAGATCACATGACCATTCAGTAAGTTCTTGTGATGTATGTGATGCTATTAAATCAACTAACATCAAAGCTCACCTTTAATTGGGTCTAGACTTATGAAATAAGTGAATAATAACAGGCTTACTAAAAATATAATTTATGTGAAAATTAGATATCATTTAGATTATAAAGATTATCTTAAAAGCATTCCAAAAAAGTGCACTCTTAAATGCTCTCATTGGAAGCATAAAAGAAAGAATGCAATAAGTTCGAGGCAAGGTCTTGATGTTTGCCTGAAATTAACATTAACTGCAGAAAAAGTTTAAAAAAGTAATATGGCAAAAATGTCAGACGTACTAAATAAAGAGGATAGCGTCACTTATGTATCAATAAGGTTGTGATTCATATAGTGGTTTGCATAATCATCACATAACTCATCCTTAATTATTTTCTCTATGTCTTTCTATCATTTTTTTCCTTTATGGAGTTAGAATTATCATTATTTATAAGTAACTTTTAATGATGATGATGATGATGATGATGATTATTATTATTATTATTATTATTATTATTATTATTATTATTATTATTATTATTATACAGCCTGTGATGTAATACTTATTTTATGTATCTAAATAAAATAAATTTATCATGCACTTATTTTAATAACCAATACAGTGATAATGCATTTATCTGCCATATATATGCCTTATGTTTAAATCCAGACTAAGTAAATTTGGAAGAAAAAAAAATTAGGCGTGGAACTTTTTTCAGCCAGACAGCCTATAGCTAGCCCAATTAATCATCAAATATTGGTCAGTAAATAGGTATCAAACTATTTTTAAGTAGAGAATTAAACTAGAGTGTAGAAAACCGTCCAACCCCTCATCACTCAATAATTGGCAAGTGTGGAGAATTCTGCCTTCTCTTTCTCAGCTTTTCTCCAAAAGTCTGTTTGAAAAATGTTTTGCTAAACGTTGTTTTACTTATATTTTAATTAAAACATATGCACGTTTTTTATTATTAAAATATTTGCATATTTTAATAGTAATAAAGTTTTTCACGACTATGTTCATATATAAATGTTAAATGTTTATCTAACGATTTCTCCCCCCCCCCGCCTTTCTAATCAATATTATAAAGCTGGATAAAAATGTGCTGTAATTTGAAACCTCCATGGGATCGTTCATCAAAACTCTACACGATGACGAGCCAATTTCTTAGGTTTTATTAACAGAAAATGTCAGAGCATCATCTTCTATATTACGACTTCAGCAAAGCTGAACTAAGACAAAGAAAAATGTTGCACATAAACCTATTGATCCGCTGAGCAAATATCAAGCAACTCATTGTCTTTCCTAGTGGAAAGTTTAATTAAATAAACAAACAAAAGGGTTAGCGCTCTAAACTTTTTTATTATGTAGACAATCTGAAAAAATGTTGAGTAACAAATATGCGAATAAGGAAAAAATATATAATAATATACAACATTCTTCATATTTACTTAGCTTCCAAACGAGTATTTATATGATTTTATTTTTCAAATACTTGAAATTTCTAATATATATATACATTAAAAAAATATATATATATTATTTAAATGTATAGAAAGACTGTTTACGACGTTTCTTACGAAAAAATGATAATTAAAAACTCATACGTATTGGAAAGAATGATTGTCGGGTAGAGAGACAATAGAATAGTAATAGACATCAGTGGAATAATAAGAAGCTAAAATAGAGTTTGGATGGATGGACATTCTGCCAAAACAGATAACAATAGACGGATAGATGAAGCCCGAAACTAGATGTAAAATATTGCAAAAAATCTTGTATAAGATAGATTATGAAAAAATCTAGAAAAAGGTCTTGTATAAGATAGATGTATGAAATAAGGAAATTTGTTGGAATGATGGAGAGATAAAAAGCTACGGATCTGAAAAATTGGCTTAAATTTGCTGAAACGATTTTACATAAATGGTTGAATACAAGAATAAAGTAGCAGATCTGTAGTTCAAAGCCCATGAATTGTGACCCAGTTGTCAGTGGTCAAACTTTTTAACTTCCAAGCAATAAACTATTTGATTATTTTTTTATTTAATAATAGTTGAAAATAATGGTGTTATTTTAACAAAAGTTATATATAAAACATTTAATGGAATGGTTATTGTTTAGGATGTCATGCAATGTTCAAGCACCAAAGTGATATTTGGGCATTCCAATTTAGGAACATTCGCACTGAAATTTATTATATTACTATGCAACAAACCACATAGGGATATTAAAACGTTAAAAAATGGTAGACATTAAATCTTTTTTTTTATTATTAAAAATAAAAACAGATTTTGTATATTTCAACATATGGTTGAAAAACATAGGCTTTGAATAGGAAAATAAAAACATAATTTCAAGCAAACAAATATCTACGAGAGGAAATGCTAGGTTGCAAAAATAAGAAATGGAAACTAAGTGAAATGTTACAAAATACATTTATTGATTTTTTTAAAAATATTTCGCAATAAAATACATTAGATTAACAACTAGTAAAAAAAAAAAACTGATATAAGAAGGAAATTTCTCGCTAGTAAACTACTGTCCAACCTGGGCTTAATATCTTAGGTCAATGGGGAAATGAACGTGATGAGTAAATCATCATCATATTTTCAAAGCTGAGCAGATCTCAAAAGTAACACAAACCATATGGAAATGAAAACTCTAAATAGTACCAGTTGTCACAACGTTTACCCAACTAAGATTGGTCATTTTCATTATAAGAAACATATTTCTTTATTAGTATTAGTAGAACAAAATAAACACAGACAGAAAATCTTGGATGCGGAAACAAAAAATAAATTATTAAGTGTTATTATTACCAGGAATATGTCTAGCTAATTAATGTTAAATCTAAAAGTTATTAATCACTACTAAAACCACTTATGTATAATATTATTTCTTTTATCTGTTAAGTGTCGTAAATACTTTAAATGAAGATCATTTAAAATAAGACACCATTTTCAACACAAATTGATCCAATTTATGAGAATATATTATTTTAGCAGTAATATATTATTATTATATAAAACCCATAAGAATAAAAGAAAAAAAGATTCATTTAATATTCCTCACCATAATTTTTAATTACAATTTCACTTCATGAATATTTTATATTACCGCTCACCGATACCATAAATTTTAATTAAACAATTTAATGTCTTTATAATTGTATCTTTATATATATAAGAAATAACACAAAATTATAAAAGCATTTTAAATTTTGTAATTGAGTAAAAACAAAATAAATTACTTAAAAAGTATTTATTTAAAATTTGTTAGATAGGAAATATTTGCAATAATTAATCAATTTTTCAACAGCTTCATATCACAACTATTTTGCCAACACATTCTCATATATATGTAGTGATCAAAAAAAGACTGGAAAACGAAAATTACTAATCAAAATATAACCCATTAATTTATAAATAATATAATTATGTTAGTATATATTCTGCTCAAAAGCAAATTAGGACTAATAGGCAACAAAGTGATATCACCAAGAAGTAGCAAATTTATCATCATTAAAAAAAGTTTTCCATTGCTATCACACTTTAACATACACATCTATTTTGTTGATATCACTAAGCAAGGGGTATTATAATCAAGGAACTTTATTAGAAGTAATTTTGCTATTGTTTGACACCCATACATAACGTCAAAACTATTTGTGCTAATGTGATATTATTCCATTTATTCTGATCAACTCCTATATATGTGTGTGTGTTTGCACAAATGTATATATATAGTTGAAAAATATTAGTAAAATAGCACATAAAATTAAAAAAAAAAAATACTGAAAAAATTCTTTAGTTTACCAGTAATTTGGGTGACATCTGAAGACTGTTTAAAGTGTATTAATTCAATTTTAAAATCTTGAGATTTCACACGAATGTCTTTGAACATCTTGTACACTTATGGAAGACAATTTCCTAGTGACCTTTAGATAAATTCCTTATGTCAGATAGGGTGAAAGAAATCTTCATGTTTCCTCTGCACCTTAAAATTCCCAATTTGAAAAGTGTGGCTCACATTTTAAACAGCTGCATCTTCTAAAAACCACACTCGTTTCAGTCCAGTACAATTGGATTCCAAAATGAATAAAATGATTGATGTAACATAAAACCAGACTGAAATAAAAATCTTTAAATTCATCAAATTAAAGGAAATATTCATAAATGCAGATTCATTCAAATAAGTAATATTTTTGAGTCTGTGTTTATTTCAATAAATTAATATTAAAAAATAATATTAACATTTAAAAAACCCCACAATTACTATTTTGAAAAAGTTAAATAAAAATATGACGTCTTGAAATCAGTATTAATTTAATATCATTAAATTTAGCTATCTATATATTAATTATAAAGAAGAGGCTTTTATTACGTAATTTTAATTTAATTATTAATTAAAAAAGGACAAAAAAAGTTTAATTATTTTCTCTTTTCATTGGGAAAATATTTGTAATAAGTAAAAAAATAATGTTTCTTGATTCACATTTTCTTTTCAATTCTTATTTAAAATATAAATATCTGCATAAACAAATATTTATTATGTTTTGTATGTTTCAACCACTTTAATACATCATTATCATATGACCATATGAAAGCAGTCAAATTATAGACATCATAAATTATCAATGTAATATTTGAATTCAGTAAAAATAAAATAAATTATCAATGTAGTATTTGAATTTAGTAAAAATAAAATAAAAGATGAATTGAAGATGTTCATTTATATAATTCTGAAAGCTAAAATTTTAATTTTAAATTTGGAAAAAATATTTGTTTATGATGAGTCTTTTTGTCATGTGATAGAATATAAACCTGCAGAACATGTTTGAGACCACTAAATGATCACCATTCTTTATGCTTAGACAAGCTGTTTACACAAAGACAAAATTCTCTACACAGTTGTGCCACTCAATGCAAGCCAGTGTAATCAATGAATACATGAAGATTTGCGCATAAAATCCCTATCTAATGCCTATTCATCTAATATCCCCAGACTTGTTTCTACCTTGTGTCTTTCAACGGTGAGGAGCCTTGAATCTGAGAGCACTGCATCTATATCTTAGAATCCAAAGCAACCCTCCAGCATCTACCTTTTACACTATTACCTAATTATAAAACATTGAGTTCAAAATAAATATGGACACTGAACTGAGTTCAGATCTATATGACTATACAAGCTAATAAGCTTGGATTGAAAACATTATTGTATTTTCATTTTGGACTCAAAGCTTTATAGTCAGCTACTAAGGTAAAAGGAGGTTGCTGGAGAGTTGCATTAGATCCTAAGATCTAGGTGCAGTGCTCTCAGATCCAAGGCTCCTCAGTGACAAAAGGCAGAAGTTACAAACTAGTCTGGGGATATTGGATACATAGACACTAGATAGGGATTTTATGCTCAAACCTCCCTGCATCCATTGATTACTCTGGCATTGCACTGAGTAGTGCTAATGTATGCAGAGTTTTGCCTCTGTGTAAATATGTTTAAGAATAAGTTAAAATCCTGTGAAAATTAATATAAACTTTGTATATAATCATTAAAAGTATTCTGAAAAATCCAGAATGAAGCTTCAGATAATTTTTTTATCTTCAACATTACAAGTAACTTACTATAGACAAATATGTATATCAGTAAATATGAAAATCTCTTTCTCCTTATATTTGATGAGAAATATGTTTCATTTTATATTCTTCCAAATGTAAACAAGTTATTCAAAACATCCAATCCTTAAAAAACAAAAATGTGATATTATTTACCAACTTATATGTGGATGCAAAAAAAAAGTCTCAGATAGATAAATCAATATGTGCTTTAGGAAAAAATTAAATGAACACCAGGTACTCTATAATTGTATGAAAAATGTTTCAAATAATCTTTTTAATACTCCTTCAGTTTTCTTTGACCAATTCAGATGACACAAAAATATTACACTAAGAAATGCATCATAGAATGTCAAAAATTAAAGAGAATTCTCATAAATCAACTTAAAGATTCTATAATAAATAGACAAATTGCTAATATTGATATATACAGTTCCTGTAAAATCATGTGACATCTGCTTCTTGTATGTATTAGTTCATCTGATAATGATTATAATTTAACTAACTAAAAATACTTCTATATATTTTTTATGATATTACGATTTATTTTTCATTATTAACATAATTTAACATTTAGAATACCTTTAATTCATAGACTGAGGGAAAGTGATTTAGTCCTTTTGTTTTCCTTATATAGTTCTTTGTTTCATTATATATTTATTTTGTTTGATAAACCATGTCTCTTTGATCTTATGTTTTTGATTATTTCTTTCTCATTATCTTAACAACACTAGGATCAAAACTGTCTCCATTTTCCTTTTCATGGTTGTAAAATATGGATGCATTTGTTGAATCAGTCCTGGATTTTTTTGTACATTATGGTATGTTGTGTCAATCTTGTTCTCAGATTTTCTTTTGTTTCACCATAGTAGATGTAAGGACAGTCTGTTTGGCTGCATCCCACTGCATATCAATTTGACTTTTTTATCCTTTGTATTATTAATCAGTATTTTTAAATTGATGAACATTTTAAATCTAACATTGTATTTATTAGTGCAAATCTTTATAATTTTGTTTCTAATATGTGGTATGTGTGGTAGCACTATTCATTTTTTGTTGTTACTTGTACTCTCAATTCTGATTCAACAAATGTGTCCTTATTTTACAACCATGATAAGGAATATGGACACAGTTTTGATCATAGGGTTGTTAAGATATTGTGTAAAAAAGAAATGATAAAAAACATAAGGTCAAAGATGCATGATTTATCATATAGAATGAATATATAATGAACCAAAGAGCTAATAGTATTCAAATTAGCATGAAATGGATTTTATAGAGAACAATCATGATTATGACATATTGGATTTACTTAATTTAATACATTTTTATTCTCGTTATAGTATTTACATATTATTAATAATGGCAGGTATCAAGGTAATATATATGTGTGTGTAAATGAATAGAATATCCATTATGGAATAAATATCGTTATACTCATTATATATATATTACAACAACTCAGTTCTACAAGTGCTGCACTTCATGCATACAATCATTAATTATTATTTTTAATCATTAGTGTATTTATCTGAAATGAATGGCGTCAAAGCTGTGAATGGAGTGAGTTTGACAGTGGTAAATGAAAATGTAATAATTTACTCTAGATAAATACTTTGCATATAATAGAGATATATATGAGATATAGTGACCTGGACCAACTGATGAGTGCTGGTTCAGCATGAAATGTATCTTGGGGGTCATTTGTTTTTATTGTGTCTTTATTTATATGAATTTAAAAAGAATGAGGAAGTATGGAGGTGTTTATTATATCTATCTTTAAATAAACACATTAATGATTATTAATAATCATTTATTGATTTAGATATTACTATATTATCTCAAATATAAACTTTACATCATATTAAAAATCAATATATTCCTTCTTATTAATTATAACAATTGAATCATTTTCGTTTAGCAGAGTCCCCACTTTTTTTATACATGTTCAACTTTCAAATATAATGTATTGAAAAACTACTATAAGAAATACTTCATTCAAACAAATGTAAACATTTGGTAAAAAGATAAAGACTCTTAAAATGCATTTCAGTTGATCTGAGACAACTGACGAAGATAATTTTGCTAATATCAATCTTGGAAATCAATTTGCTTCTTAGAATTTTATTAATTTATTTGAATTGACAGTGTGAAATAGTACCTTTTAATTCAGTATATATATATTCAAGTATTGAGCAAAGTTATTAAAAGAACTAATAAATATGAATTGCCATTTTGATTTGGAATTGTATATTATGAAAAGATATTAAATTCTTTAATCATTTGCACAGAGATTAAAACGTTGGACTATCAAAATAGAAAGTATTACATAGTTAAACAAAGAAGTTAATATTGATAAGATATATGGTGATTCCATATCACCAAAACATTTTA
Organism: Epiperipatus broadwayi; assembly: GCA_028023455.1. Lineage (NCBI taxonomy): Eukaryota > Metazoa > Onychophora > Udeonychophora > Euonychophora > Peripatidae > Epiperipatus > Epiperipatus broadwayi. The sequence continues at coordinate 1,212,887 of JAQFVV010012600.1, forward strand.
CAACAGTTTTACAAGTGGTATGTTGTGGTTTGAAATGGGAAGCTAAGGAAAAAAAAAAATAGATCTTATTTAATCTATTTACACTAATGATGCTATGTTTTTTTAAATTCAAATAATGCTTCAGGAGTTAAGGAAATGTTGCAAAAATTAGTCAGATGAAAGCAACAAAATATATTAAAGATAAATAAAACAAAAAAGTAATGTTCAGTAGATTTTCCCATAAGAAGAAAATTAACAATTACAAGTGCTTGGTCAGATATTAAACTTTGAATTTTAAAAGAGAATATGCCTATGTGTTTGACAATGAAGGTTTTTAATATATGTGTTTTACTAATTCAGGCAACATATTAAGGATAAAATAAGGACATTTGTTAGTGAGGTTTGAAGAAAAAGATTTGGGATCAGAGAAACTGGTTTAAACTTTTAAAGACCTTCATTCTGCAGTGAATTGATAAAGAATAAAATGATACTAATGCTGATATATTACAGAAAACTTAAATATATATAGATAGATTACAGCTTATCAAAAAATGATTGATATTCAAACAATATTTATCAACGATTTGTTTCTCCATGAATTTTCAAACTTCTTAATAACTGAATCCATCCATTCTTCACCTTTGAGCAGTACTGCACACTTTTTTAATAAATAAAAAGGTTTCCTAAAGAATTTTATCTAAAATAAACTTGGAGAGACTTTCTGCAATGAATAAATCATGATAATAGTTATAATGAACATTAAAAAATGTTTCATTGACTTGGAAATTCAACTGAAATTAAATTCTGAATTCAATTTGGTTTCAGTCTTATTCGACCACATTTTTCTACAGACAAGAATGAAATATCATTTTGTAAACATTAAAAATACTTAATAAATTAATAGTGGATGAAAGAAAGCAAAGATATTAGTGATGAATATAATATTATCATCAGAATGCATAACACGCAGATTTAGATTTTAAAAAAAATTAATACTTTTTTGTATTATTAAACATTTTATGTAGCCAAATTATTATTATTAATTGCTTCGAATAATGTTATTATTTTGTCAATATAATGGGTTTTGTTTTCTTTAATTCATTTTTTTTTAAATTAAACATTTTTCAAAACTTGCTTTTAATTTTTTTTTTTAAACAAGCACATATTAATTTATTTAACATATACATATATATTATAAATGTATTTGTAAATGTAGTGGCGAAACAGTATTCGTATTCAGTTGGAGATGTAACATCATTCCTCTCATAAATTTATTATAATCATAATAATATAAATAATTCTTTTTTTTTTAAAAAAAAAGGATTAAACTTTATTGGATATAAAATGTTTTACAAGGTAAACATTGATTTACATAGTGTAATATGAAGATTTAAAAAGATACATTGTATTTTTTGTCCATAACATTTCCAAAATTGACCAACTTATGAAGACCTAAAGCATTATTCCATGAGAGGATTAACTATTAAAAGTAAACCTATGTTACAATTAGGAATTATTCGTAAAGTCTAGAGTTCAAATATGAATTGTGTTTTAAGAATACAAATTGAGGATTAGCAAAACACTTGAGATAACATAAAATACGGGCTAAATCTAATCCACTGTTCAGTTCTCCAAAATGGCTTCGAATATCTTTACCGGGGAGCAATTCAGAATACTTTGGTAGAATTATGGAGAACAAGAAAAAAAATCAAGCTTTGAAAAGTCTCTGCTGAAATCCATTCTAATCTATCACGAGAAGCCACTTGAACAGCAAAAGACCAACCCCACCAATAGCAACATTAGAAATAAATAAGGTGATTCACCTGCAATTATAATCCTTAGGCCAAACTGCAGCTTACTTTGAAACAATCCATGGATAAAATCATTTATAAGAATAACGCTAAGAAAACCGTTATAAATAATGTTATTTTCTTGTAATATTTTTTTTTAGAAAAGCAATAACACTGGTTATAAATCTTAGAAAACATTCATAACTTTTACATTTTTAAGGCTTATTTTACCATTACATATAAAAAAAATTCCAGTTTTGTTTATTTACAAAATAAAATATATGTATAATGACATTTTTGTTATCATTCTCAGGGCACTTTGTTACACCATGATGAAAGATAAATGTTCACCATCCTTTAAACTTTTAATAAAACACATTTGAGAGTCTCATGATGTACAAGTAACGTTCTGCAATGTCACAATTTAGGTTTGCCATATCATAACTTAGATTCAGATTTGGTTTTTATGCTTTAATTATGCTTAGGATTTGTTTATTAAGTATTTAACTCACAGCCAATCTACATAATCACCCCAAAATGTATTGGAAAATGGTTATCTAGCTATCCTCAACATTGAAAAGATAAAACAAAATGAAAAACTAATCAAACTGTCACCAATTTTCAATTAACAATCTTAGTGAGTAATACCTTCTTCTCAATTATTCCCTACAAAAAGTGGAGGGAAGTCCTAGAGAAATCTTTGCCCAGTAATAGAATAGGCTATTTCGAATAATTTTGCTGTTACATAAATATGGCAATAAATAATAAGACCAGAAAAGAATTTTACAGACTATTCCTGGTGGCATAAAAAGGATATTAAAGCAACTTATTTTTCATTTTTGTTAGGCAATTGTTATAACGAAAGCATATACATGTTGGAGTAGAAGTCTTGAGCATCCTTCTTCAAGCAAGTAAATATAAATGAAAAGGAGCCATATGAGAGCTTTATCCATTTACTATGTAGATTAGTAAAATATTTATCTTATTTGTTTGTATTATTAATGCTCTGAAGATTATTTGCAGTAACTTATAACTTTTGAAACTCCTTTATCCACCCATTTTTTTCTAAGAAGAATTGCACTATGCACTGACTGTGTTTCTTTAAAAAAAAAAGACATCTAGCACAGAATCTCAACATTTCCAGAAATAAAAAATTAAATACTGGGGAATTTATAATTTACCAAGTTTACACATTCTTCGGTTAGCTCATTTGCAATGTTCATCTTCAGAATTTCATCACAGTTTGTTATTCCTCCATCCATTACCTATTCATACACAAATAGACATTGCAGTACTAGATTGTCATAATTTATACAGATGGTATGAAGACTTGCAAATGTTCATCGCAATGGCTAATTAAAATATATTATTTAGCAATTACTTTTTTGAAGGCATCGTAATGAGATATAGCAATCCATATTAGATATTCAGAAAACACATGATTGTTGCTTCATTAAGTTTGAGCAATTCAGAATATTCTTGATAATCATGAGAGATATAAGATCTAAGTTAAAGAGGTGAAAATAAAAGTTATTAAAACTTGTGATTATAATTGGGAAAAAATATGTAATGAAGAATGGAATCAGTAAAATATTTACTTGTGAAAATTTTATAATGAATTCAATAACTGCAGTATAGTAAACTCCATTCCCCAATAATGATCAAGTTTACATCATATTTCAATTGTATTTCATGTTTTTAAATCAGCATATCAATCCTCAAGTGCCCCTCCCATATTAATATGAAATCTTTATGACCTAGTTAATAATATATAGATAAGCCATTTACTGATTATGAAATGTCTAACTAAAGGAAAAATCCTAAGCCTATCATCTGAAAAAATTTCAAAACATTTACTCAGTCTTGATTTGAACCCTAGACGCTAAGACTAGCAGGAAGATGAATTAAACATTAGATGACAAACTTTTAAAATATTAAAACAATGGATTATGAAATAAAGTTTTAAAAAATAAAATTAATTCAAGATTATTCAAAACTAAATTAATTCTGGATCTACAATTCTAGCATATTTACTATGCAAAGCAAAGAATAATAATATAGAACAATAACTAGTAGATTTAAAATCAGTGGACAGCTATTAAAGAAACTATCAAGAGTTAAATGGTGGATTCAATGTTTTGATATAAGATTTCATACTTTATTATGGGGAAAAAAAACACAATTGCAGAAACTAAAATTTTATGACTGCTCATTATAAGATAAATATTTTTTTTTTCTTTTAGCTTACATTTATTATTTGGAAAAAGTTATATAAAAACATTTCAGTATAATCATATTAATAGTGCATAAAGTGAAACAATTTTTTTACTGCAAAAAAATATGCTTTAAGTTCAAAACCACATAGAAATATTTGGATTATAATTCAACCAAAGCAAAGTAATCATGAACTCAATGCCTGTAGGAGTGTAACCCCTCAACATCTGAAATGAAGATTGCATCATATTACAGATAACACAGTTAGCTATTTTACTAATCCAAATTAATCTACCAGTATCCCTAGCAAAAAATAAGCAGACACCCATTAACCAACCACTACAAGATAGGTGATTGAGTTATCTAAGGTCTTCTACCCAAAAAGAAATCCTAAATATATTTATGACTTGAAAAAAAATTAATTTTCCTGGCTTGGATGAATTCTGAATCATAGGAATGATATGTGAATATATAACTATTATCCCTTAAAGCCTATCGATTTATGCATTTCTTTCCAGAAAAAAATATTTTTGATAAAACAAAATTGTTATTAAATAGTTATCTAGTTAAACTTTTCATTTCATTAAGATCCCACACATGCATACATGCAAATGAATTCATAGCAAATCACCGGAATCAACGCACAGAAAAAACCAATAACTATCTCATCATTAAATAGAATTTTGTCTCAAAACTAGGAACCCATTAGGTGTTCACGGAGATATAACATCATTTCTCCCATAAAACGACATGGTGATATTCAAATTAGAAATGCATGATTCTATTCAAGTCAGAGAAAAACAATAATAGTAATAATATTTTTAATAAAATCAATTTATTTATCTTTTTATTAAAAAATATTATGCTTCCCACTTACAGCAATTTTAAGGGAAACTTAAATGTGTTAAACACCTATTAAAAAAATCCATTTGTTAACATCAAAAAATAAAATTACAACTATCAAGATGGATTTCAATCGAAATATAATTATGTTTTCTTTTGAGTGATGTATTGTAAATAGAAAGGACTATATATTTATTTCTACAAATACATAGTTGTTTTTTTTTAATTTTACTTTAATGATCTATTTCATATTCAATGACAGTTTTGCATTAAAATAACCAATAACATTATTGATAAATAAATAAAAAGAATTCTAAAATAAGACATAAATATGTATATATTAAAGGTTGACATTAAGACAGTGAAGTAACCTTTTAAAATAATATAGTTGTTACTAAGTAATGAGTTTTTATTGCTATCATATGTCACTTTTTAATCAATACATATAAAAGCCATACTTTGTCTGTTGTCTAAATATATGGATGGTTGCTCATAATGCTTTACTGGAGCCCCTCTGATTTTTTTTTCAGAGGGCGTTTCAGTAAATAATTTTCTTATTAGAAAAATATTAGGCATCTGATAATTAAATGTAAATGCCTACAACAAGAAGAAAGAGTATAAATAATAAAGTAGTGCGAGAATAAATATAAACAAAGTGATTATACAGAAACTGAGTTCTTGGTTTTTATGCTGGGTTTGGAAAAAGATAATGAGGATTTAGATATAAAGGCCATAGAGTTGACAAAGATTATGTTGTGGAAATGGGATGGATCAGGACAGAGAAGAATATGGGAAAAACAAGGTGAGGAATGGAAATGGAAGGTAAGATGGCTAACAGGTTTCTCTGAGCATAGTAGCTGAGAGATTCCTGACTTGAGAAAGTTGAAGCCATAGTGCATCACATCTCATATTAATTAGTTGTCCATAATGCTGTCAAATTTATCTATCAAATATAACAAGTATATTTAAAATTTTAAATTTTAATTTAGCTTTATTAATAAAGCAAAATTTATTAATTTCTGAAGTATACCAAACAAGGCAGGCTGTTCCAAACATTTTTTTTTCGCTTTTTCAATTGTGAATTTCTCACATTCATTTATACAATATTAAAATCTTTTATTTAATTTACATTAAATCTTTATTAAATCTTAAAACGAATTATTAAAACAGCCGACTAAAAAAAATATTATTCAGTGGGTGCTCCAATAAATAATCTTATTATTATATATAGTAGTTTGTAATGTGTCACATAAGCAACCAATTAAAAAAATTAAAAAAATGATGGCCTTTCAGGTCGGGTACATTATTAAATAACAAAAAAATTTAAAATTTATAGAATAATAAAGATAAGAATAGATAGACAGACATATATATATATATATACTTTCTGTATTTTTCCAGAGCATTCTATTGGCTTTTGCATATTCTAATAAATGTATGTGTTTTTCTTGAACACAAAAATATATTATGACATATATAAAAATAATCTTAGATAAACATATATGAAATTGAAACACAAGTAACTGCAATCCTCCTGAGCTATGTATAAACTAATAATCACCCATCAATAAAAAAAGAATTGAATAATCCCTGACAGTATTTAGCATACATTTATTGATATATTCTAACATAGAACATGATCTCTATATATTAGTCCAATTTATTCTGAAATCACTAATAATCATTTGGAGAATAAAGGTAGACCTTCATTTTTAACCCTTCAGTTCCATTGAATTCTCTGGTGACACTTTTTGAGATCATTTAATATTTTAAATCTTTATTCTATATTGAAATGCAATAAATTGGACTTGATTTGCTAAAAATATAAATTTACAAATAAAAAAACCTAAAAAAATCATATATAAACTTTAAAATATTGAATAAATAGTTATAAAATGAATACGTAATGAAAACAATAGAGTTTCCTCATTGGATGCTGTGAAGAAAAGCAAGTTATGTGATTAGTGAAATCTTTGTTGACTGAAATCTATTTTTAACATAGAAATGAATAAATGAGAAGCCCTCACAAATTTATAAAATTCTGTTTTATAATTTGAAATTGCATTAATAATTTTTAAAACATCTCAAGAAATCCTATTACAGTGGCAGTAAAGGTATTTGGTGATCAGTTTCACAAAGCATCATCATTATATCAACTGTAACTTTTTTTTATAAATATTATGCTAAAATTTATTAATTTTTATTTTAAAAATAAAACATATAGATATACAAAAATAATTTAATCATGCATGCTTTTGTTTTTTAATAATTATTAGCGTAAGTTTGTGGCTAAGACCTGTAGAGGTCCCTACCTTCGAATTTTTCAGACGCTTATTCCTGAGGTACAGCCTTAGTAAATATTACTTAATATAATAATGTGCGTTTAATAAAATTTATAATTATAAAAATAATTATAAATAAACCTTTAAGAAACTAGACAAAAAATCAACTTTATTGCTATTCCAAAAATCCTCTGGAAGTAATCTCACACATAATCTTGAATCAGAAGAATAAAGAATTAAAGTCATAAAAGCACTTGAAAGTTGAACTAAATTAAGTTGTGATTACTAATTATTGGAACATACAATTCTCTTCAGAATGAAGGAAAGCAATATCACTAACTGAAGACCTTCATTTTGATTAATAAGCTAGTTAACAATGCCAAACAAAGATCAATTTTAGTCAATATAAATAATTGTAGGTAAAGATATATAACAGCTCTCTCCAGCTATATATAAATGAATAATTACACATCAATAAACAAAAAGAATAATGTTATCTATTCTTTTATCTCTGATGGTGTGTGAGCATATATTTATTGATATGTTAAAATGCAGAGTGTGAACTCTATATGTATAAACTAATAATTATCCACCAATAAACAACAGAAGTTGCTCTCTTTATCCACTGAATGTTTAATAGTGATTATTTTTTCTGTCCTTAAATCAGGCTAATAGATAAATCACGTTCTGCATTATAACATGCCAATAAATGTATACTTAAATACCTTCAGAAGTAAAAGAATAGATGGTATTATTTTATTCTTTTCATTTATTGATGGGTGATTATTATTTTATACATAATTAATGGGGGTTGCATTACTTCTCTTTCAATTTTAAGTACTAGTGTAATACAGTAATATAAGTATATTATCTGAGGAGTTGGTAATTTTTGGAGGATAAAACATTAAGAGATACAGACAAAAACCTACAGTGAATAACATTTTAAAATATAGAGTAAAAATCTTGGTTATTTATGAAAAGTGAAATATAATATTTAGACTTTAGAGGAAGTTCATTGTCACAAGTGAACGTTAACAGTTTTATAATATATGAAAACAGTTTTATGAATAGCTTCATTTTTAATTAAAATGTATCAATTCTCAATTGGTTACATATTATTCATTTTAAGCTTCTACTTTGCACATTAGTTATGCTTCACATTAATGTAGATTTTTTTAATATAAAGAACTACTTCAACCCACCAGATGTCACTTCTAAACGTAATTGTTTAACTTTTATATATGTCAAAGATTAATATTAAATATAAAACTTTTAAGTTTATAAATATTTGACAAATATTTAAAAGATATATATATATTCGATAAAATTCAATGAATTAACAAAAATTGATTGAAAAAGATCTTGTCTAGAATTCATTTATTAATATTTATCGGCTTTAAATGATTTAAGGTCAACAAAGAAGACAAAATTTATCAACTTTATAAATATATAAAAATGCTCTAAGAGTCTTCGAATATTAATAAAAAAGAAAACAAATTCCTATGAATAAAACTGGTTTATCTTTTTAAAAAAATGATTAGAGATTTGCAATTTCAGAATATCAGAAAAATGAAATACTGTATGGAGAGTTTTGCTCTGTTTATCAAAAATGAAATGAGTGAGAAACAAATAAAAACATATGTGTTAAATATTTTTTACCGAGTCAAACCTTAATTTTTTTTATATTAACATAATGTGATATGTCTATCTTCATAAAGTCTAAATATCAATTAATTACACTTTATTAACAGGAAATGTTGGGATATTATTTATTACTGACAAAAGTTAATTGATACAAATTACTAATACTTAACAATGTTATAAATAAGGATGCTTTCTGGACTAGTTTTCTACATTCCATTCCAGAGCTATGTTTAGAAGTTGAATAATTAATTACCACTAGATCCCCAGATGAATCTTGACTTATAGCCTTTATTAGGCTTTTCAATTTATTACATTTTACTCTATAAATGCCAGATTTCTTGCATTCACTTATTTGATGACATTCACCTATATAACTGTATAAAAAATTATAATCAGTCAAATATTAAATTAGAGATCATCACATCATTTTTAGTCCATGTATGAATTTAAATGTAATCGATATATTAAGCATTTAGTGAGCAAAGTAGGAAAAGCTTAACAATGAAAACTTTTAATTTAATATGCTTAAGCATGCTTTCAATATCTTTGTATAGATATCATAATTATAGCAATGAATGAGGAAATTTGTGGGCGAAGAGTGTGATATAAATATCATGTAAATTGTATTCAAATTGTATGCAAATATGCTTACATGACCCACTTTTTAGAGGGGGAAAACAGGATTCCTTTTTGCTTATAGCATTAGGTAAACTTAAGAGCATGCTAACACTCTAAACAAGCTTTTTTTTATTATGATAAATGCTACTACAAGAGAAGGCATTCAAATCATCCTTATCTTAGATTGTCCCCATCCCCAGACCGGTTTCGACCTATGGGTCTCTTCAGTGAGGAGTTGGGACATTAGATTCAAAAAACCAACTCAAGCTAAGCATTTATCTAAAAGGCAATTCTCAAGAAGAAGATCTAAACCTTTAGACATCTGCATATCTTTAAAGTCAGCTCTGCAACTGAAAAAATTATAGACATGCAGATGTCTAAAGGTTTAGATCTTCTTCTTGAGAATTGCCTTTTAGCTTGAGTTGGTTTTTTGAATCTAATATCCCAACTCCTCACTGAGGAGACCCATATGTTGAAACCGGTCTGGGGATGGGGACAATCTAAGATAAAGATGATTTGAATGCCTTCTCTTGTAGTAGCATTTATCATAATTAAAAAAAAAGCTTGTTTAGAGTGTTAGCATGCTCTTAAGTTTACATATTGGTAAATGCAAGCTATATATAAGTCATGTGACATCTGACTTTTTATTATTATTATTATAGCATTATGATTATTGGCAATATGTCAGGCTTCCTTTATCTTACATTTCACATCATTTTTTTCTAGATATACAATACTGGCTGATTTGTTTTCATGATCTAAAAATATGGATTTGTGATCTGGATTGCCTTAGGCCCTTTTATAAAGGTATGGTGTTGAGAAAGTCTTTTGCTAGGTTGTCATGCATTGCATGCCTAGAAAAAAATAATGCTAAACATAAGGTAAAAAAAACCTGGCATGCTGTCAATAATCATAATGTTATAAACAAAAAGGAATCCCATTTCCCCTGCTAAAAAGTGGATCATATAAGCATATTTGCATACAATTTGAATACAGTTTACATGATATTTATATCATATCCTTCACCCACAATTTCACTCTTTCATTGCTATGATTTTGATATCAATACACACATATTGAAAGCATGCTTTTTATTGTTAAGCTTTTCTTACTTTGCATCACAAAGCACATAATATATATATTGCAATCATTTTAAAAAAAGTAAAAATAACATAACACAGAATTTAAATGTAAACAAAGATTAATATACATATATTTATTAAACATAACCACATGATATCAGTAATCCAACTCCATCTCTCTTTTTTCTTATGTGTAATATCTTATATATATTTGAACTTCCACCAACATGCAATTCAGCACTTAAATAAATTTGGTTAAATTTCAAGTGATATATTTGTTTTTACTACCAATATTTAGTTATATATTTGTTTATATAATACTGTTTGTGGTAATTTAATTTTACTAAAAGAATTGTGAAGGATTTTATTACTTTTTTGATAGATTACACTGTTAAAGAAAGATTACATTTTTTGAAATCCACTTTGAATCTGACTGGAATAGCACTGCCTATGTTTATTTTGTTTACCGCGGCTCTGAACAGGATTCGAGTTACTTTTTATTAGTTATTCATTTAGTTTGATTTTACTCCATTTAACAGTTTATATGTAATTATAAAGAATCCGTATTTAGTTTTCATTTTTGTATCTAGATTGCAGGTGCAATCAAAAAATAAAAACAGGTTTCTCTCGACATAGTGGCTGAGAGATTCCTGACTCTGAGAAAGGAGAAACCACCGTGCATCATATCACACAGTTTTTCTTTTGGTTAATCATTGCACAACACAATACAAAACTTTTATTTTTTGTTTGCCAATATGAAAAAAATTTGTTTTTCATTTTAAATGTAATTTTGTTTATTTCAATGATATTTTTATTAATAAATATAAAATACACTTGATTTTTATAATTATTGTTTTTTTTTATTAAAAAAAAAGAAAAGAAAAAAAACCTACATGATGAAACAAGCAAAACTCTCTATGATCATATGATATGATGAAACAAAAAAAAAATTGTCACAACATTCATAAATCCTTAAATGTTTTTTTTATTCATTTCTCCGTATAATACTATCTTAAAATTTTTATCATTTTTGAAAGTTTTAAAAATATTTTAAATAGAAAATATGATCACAAGTAATTTACTTTTACTACAAATTTGATTCAAATTGAAGACAACATATATGATAAAATTAAATATATTTTGTACTTTGATTTAGTTATGTTATTAGTGCTGAAAAAGGTTAATCTAGTTATTGTTAAGTTATTATATTATTATTCTTTCATTTCTTTAAGATAAATATTATTATGAAAATTAAGTTCAGAGATGTTTCCAAATAAGATGTATTATATATGTGAAGTATAAATATGAAACATAATGATGAATAAATAATCAATATTAAATGAAGTGAGATAAATATATAATATAATGTGCAGATGGATGCCCAATATTTAACATAAGATGAATAAATAAACTTGAATAATATGCATTTTAATAAATTGTTATAAAAAGAATTGTAACAGAGAATGTACTAGTTGATTGTGCATGTAAATATAGCAATAGTAAAATTATGTCTAAAATTTTTGCTTACAAGTCTATAATTAAAAGTTAGATGATATTCTAAAATAGGCACCATGATTATTTATATTTAGCATGCTATCTTCTCTATGTTTGAGTCAACTTCTATTTAAATTTACAATCAAAACTCAGTGAAAAGTATCCTTGACTACTATAAGACACATTAACCATAATTGTGACTCAAAAAGTATGAAATGACTATATGAGATAATTAAAAAATAGCCTAATTGTTATTGTTATATGTCTCAATTGCCAACCATCAGAAAATATATGTATTGTTTAATTCTTTGTATGCAAATTAATTACATATTCTTATCATTGTTTATATATTTATTTACTCTTTAAAAAAATAATTTCTTAACTAGAAAATAGTATGTAATAAAATATGATAGAATAGATGAATAGATAATTATTAAGTGGTTAATTTATGTATCTAATATAACTGCTAACAATTTAATCAAATTAATAATCATTATTATTTTAATCGGCATGAATTAATTTTGATGAGTTATATATAATTAAATCCTACCATTGTGTTCTATAATTAATGATTAACCCTCCTGTATTCTGACAGATTTCTTTGTTCTCACTAGATTTAAGCTTTCAACTTTCATTTTGATATTAAATCATTCTTATTTGTCAGAATATAATAAGTCTGACCTCATTTGGTAGATATTTTTGTTTAAAAATTAAATAAATTTTTAAAAATCACATTTTATTTCTGGAATTATTTTAAAAATTAGATTTTAATCAAAACAAAATGCTGTTATGTCATCCAATTTGAGGTGGTCAATTCAATTTGAAAAATGAATGAAATGTTCTTTGTTTGATGTTTGTTTTAAAAATCTGAACAAATTATTTTTAATAACTACTAAATCTATCACTTTATGCTTTAATTAAAAGTTTAAAACTTTTTTGTAATTTTTAGAATATTGCTAAATATTATAACAATCTTCTGAGTGACATCATTTCTAGACAGTTATATTTCTCATGAATGCAATCTCTATAGTAATAACATTCGGAAGAATATATTCTTTTATATTTGAATATAAAAAATGTATGTACAACATAAACATGTAATAGTATTTATTATTGATTTTTAATAATTATTACACAATTACAATACAAATATAATAATAAATTCCAAAAAATCAAGTTTTTAGGCCATCGTAATTTTTTCTTGACCATTGTAATATTTCCTTGAAGTACGTTCACAATGTTTGAGATCACTAAATATACAATGACTACTTATCACTGTGTAGTTTCAGTTACTTTGAAATAAACATCACATGATCACAATTTCTTATGCTTGCATATAACTTATTAAAACAGGTAAAACTCTCTATACGTATTGCCACTCCCTGCAAGCCAGAGTAACCCAAAGCACCTCACTGACAATGTCCACAATCCAAAAACTAGTCTGGGGATAATGAATAAGCACTAGATAGGGATTTTATGCACAAGCCTTCTGGCATCCATTGATTACTCTGGCTTGCAGGGAGTGGCAATATGTATTTAGAGTTTTTCCTGTTTTACTTTGAAATACCAATTATCTGATTTTCATGACATCTTTTGAATTTTTTTGAAATTAAAATATTAGAAAACAAATATATGTGAATCAGCAGAGGGTGAAAATGCAAATTTTACTTTTATAAATCTCAGAAGAAGTTTGACCATCTCACAATATGATATGGTTAACCCAGCAATTTCCTTCAAGGCAATAAATCCTGCTGAAAAGCCCTGATATTTGCTACAGTTTTTCTGTAGTTAGTTAATATTTTTTGATTTCATTATCTAATAAAATTTATTAGAATTAATTTTTTTAAATAATCTTTATTTACTAATTTAAATCATGTCATTATGTCATAAAATGATAGAACTTTGTTGGATATTATCATAATCCCAGATAGGTAATTTAAATAACAACAACTACTGGTGCCTTTTCATCATCATCATCTAAACCTTTTATTTATGCTACATTATAATGTATATTTATATCTAAAACTCACAACTACTATTCTGGTATAACCTGTTGACTACTAATACCCTATATTGATTTTTTCTTGCATTTGGTTAAAGATGCAAATTCATAAGAACATTAGCTTACATAGCGATAAAGACAAGTATTATATGCTCCATAAAGCTAATATATCATTGAAAACAAGAAAACTAAGGAAGTATAATCATTATCGTAACAAAAAAATAACAAACTTTGACATGTAAGTTTTAAGATAGAATTTTTTAAAAATTAATTTTCAATTATTTTAAATTCAAATTAAAAATGACATATATAATAGCACTTACCAATCATTATTAATAACTTTTTTTTTTGTAAATATAACTTTTTCTTTAAAAGTATTCATTGAGTAATAACATTGATGACATAAAAGAGCAAATATATATTACTAAATCAATTTGCTCAATTTATAAACATATATTCATATGTATAATCTATTAATTCATTTTCAAATCTTTATACATGAATTCTCTGAACTTTTTTCTTTTTACAAAAAGGTTTTTTTAAAAGAAATCTAACTTTTATGCATATATATATATTCATGTAATCAATTTCTTAAAATGTAATTATTAATATTGTATATATATCCTAAAGTTATCTATCAATTCATTTTAACATCTCTACACATGAATTCTCTGAGGTTATTTTTTCCTATAAACAAGATTTTTAAAAACATTTATAACTTTTACAAAAAAAATCATTACAAAAAAAAATGCAAACCATATCTATTTTGAAAATACTATTTTAATGAATACCAATTACCTATAATATAGTATATCATACACAGATGTATAATGAGTCATTTTTTACTATGTTTATTCTGCTTCATTTAATTCTGCTAAATTCTGACAAAATGCAGCAAGATATGACATGAATAATTAACACATGATTGTAATGCATCTAACATCTAATCATTAACTTTTTTATTCAAGCCAATAACTAAGTACATTTTAAAAATTTCAATGTTTGGTAACTATAGTCCCATTCTCTCTTTTGCTAAGATGGTTTATATCAACAAAACTTCAGTATATTATCTGCTAGATACATACATAAGTGCACATTTCAAGTTTTAAATCTAAAGCCTTCACTAATGATGGCCACAAGTCAGAAACTAGTTTGGGAATACACACAGAATAGCACTACTCTTGAAAGCATAAGTTAAGAATAATCACAGACATCATATGATAATTTTACTGATATAGATTAAGAACGGGCATTATTATAGCTAAATCAATCATAATTTCAGTTGCTAAAAATTATGCAGGTATTCTTATTGATTGAGAAATATGTAAATTAAATTTAAAAATAATGCATAAAACAATATCATAAGCCAGAAATGCCAATTGTCAACTTGGTATCAAATATAAATTATATCCCATAGCTTCATTTAATACTTAATTGTGGTTATTCCTTGTCAACAAATTGCTTATATTCTATTGGTTTATTTAAACATGAATGTCACTATGTGTGACATATATATATATATATATATAAGTATTAATTGTTTTAATTGCTGTCTTCAACAAATAACTTTTTATTTTAAAAAAATAATAATTAATAGACGAATTAAAGCTAATAAATAAATGATTGATCTATGATTAATATATCTGCTTTACTCAGATAAGTATATAAACAATTGCTATCATTGTTTATTTATTTAATTAATTTAAAACAATTAGTTAAACTATGATTTCAAAAAATATTAATTATAAATATTTACAATTTTAATCATAAACAGTTAATGAACCATGGCGTCATAAATAATAATTATTGTTAAATGATAAAGCTTTTGCACTAATATATTATCATCTAGCAAAATTGATCCGTTTGATGCCGAACTCGTTTAGAACACTTTTCACATTCTCAAGTCATTCCCAAAATTGTAAATCTATTAGTTGTGACAATTTAAAATTTAAAAATAAAAATATACAAATTTCTAACTTAAAGAAGTTGAAAGAGTGTACAAGCCCTGCTTCGTTTAGAGTAGTGGTAAGTAGGGGTACTCAAAATCCTCCATAAATTGCAGCTTGGCTCTAATACTTTGTATTTTCAAAGGCTTTAAAGATGTTTAACTAGGATCAAACCCCACCATCATTGTGTTCATTATAATACATAACTATAAGAATTGTGGCTTCAAAATTGTCACTTCCGGTTCCAAAACTTCCTGTGAACTCCAAGTACTAAAGCCATTCATTTATTTCCAATATATGTTTATCAAACTATCAAATTAAATACTGAAAATTTTCATTAAATGTAAATGTCTTATGACGACACATATGTGGGCTGACAGTAGTTCAATCTGTAGTCAACATAAGATGTTGTGTTTGTATGCAAATTAAATGACGATAGTAAAACGGGATTTTCTCTCACGTGACTGGTTCTTTACTCAATTACTTATGATTTTCATCTCTATGCAGTTAAATTAGTATGATGTTTATGATAAAACTTAAACACTTCATACAAAAGATTAAATGCCACATTTAATAAGTTTTAAAAACTAAATGCTATGTGTGAATGTATACTTTTTATAAATAATAATAATAAACACTAAGAAAAAGCAAAACTTTTATATGTCGTTTAACTCAAAAAGAACTCTAGAAATATAAATAAAATAGAAGTTGTTTTTTTTTAGTAATAGTTTTTCCCCAGTCTATACTATCTGTTTCGAGTGGACGTAAATAGCAATAATCAAGGGATAAATGAAGGGTGTGGCTCCCTTTTTAAGTCCCTTTTTAATTAAAGTGCACAGACATATGGACCGTGATGTTTTCAATTATCTCTATATGTATGTATCTCTATATGTTGAAATGAAGGTTTTCATAAACATATGCTGTTCATAAGTCATGTTTTCAAAAGCATTATCAGTTTTTTCATCCTGTTGAGGACAAGTGCGATCTTGTTGAAACGTCGTTGTTTTATTTTTATTTTATTTTATTAAACACGTTGCTCCTGAAAACATGATTTATAAAATATCTATGTGTATATATATATGAAACAAATAAAGATTAAAAGAGGAGAATAAATTGAGGTAAAAAGATGGACAAGATAAGAAAAATATAAAAAGGAGAAAGATAAGCAAATAGACTCATAACTAAACATATAGATAGCTATCCATGTATCTGATTATCTGAATCTATACTGGTAGTTTTCACATGTCAATAAAGTAATTAAAATCACACGCACATAAATAAGAAGAGACTAGCTTTTAATTAGTACACCAATGAAAGAAAAAATTTTTAAAAAAATGTGATAATTTTTCACAATAATCAATTGTTGTATGAAAAAGATGCTTTTGTAAATGATCCCAATTTTAAGTCTTCTAATTTTACCTAAATAAAAAATATAAATATATACTTTTAAAAAGTTGATCAGTTTGTTGCATGGAACTGGAATAATGAACTGATTTCATTATTCATGGATTGTGTGCTTCAGAATTTGCATTTTATCACTGCACCAAACCATGCCAAAATATATATAGTAGGTACCATTCAAACAAATGTATGCCAAATCTTATATTTATATATATATATAAATTATTAATCAATGTCTGTATTCCAATTATATATATATATAAAGAATGAGAAATAAATCAATGTTTAAGCAAAAGTATAGATTATGCCAGTATATACAAAATTTGTCAAACATAATTCCAATAATTTTTGAAGATTAGTTTTGTTTGAAGATGATATGATGCTAAACAAACTATATGAACTAAACACAAGAAAATTATTTATCACACAAGAATAATTTATAAAATCCTTATTAAAGCTTTTATAACAATCAATCACAGTGATTTAAGATAGATAATTACAAGTGGATGAATGTAAGAATATTATTAGTAATCATGTTCCACTCAGCTTACATAAACACTATCAATTTGAAATTCCATAAAAATGTGTGTAGGAAATGTGTGATAATACTGTAATAAAGTAAAAAATAAAATGGCCTAGCAGACTTTTGACAAATAAGGACTCTTATTTTTAATACACCTGGTTTCTTCAACTATAGCCTAGTATTTAAAGTTAACCAGATAAAACATGAAAATATTTTTTCAGGTTACAAATAAGATTTTTTTTTCTTTTTCAAATACAAATTTTTTTATCAACAAATATTTTTCAAATAACTAATGCTCTATATGATTTGATACAGAAATGATCTTTAATTTCCCCCTGCAAACAATGTCCCCAATGAAGAATCCAGATGTAATAATGTAATCAACTACTGTATTCATGAGGGTTTATAGGTCCTATCACCCTTGCTTTGTATTCTAGTTAAGAATGGCTAGATATGTTTATGCTGGCCCATAACTGGATAA
Source organism: Epiperipatus broadwayi (assembly GCA_028023455.1). Classification (NCBI taxonomy): domain Eukaryota; kingdom Metazoa; phylum Onychophora; class Udeonychophora; order Euonychophora; family Peripatidae; genus Epiperipatus; species Epiperipatus broadwayi. The sequence continues at coordinate 1,231,186 of JAQFVV010012600.1, forward strand.
ATAGTTAAGATGAATCTGAGCCAGATATTAAAAACATTCAGTAAGATTCTTTGGATATTCTTATCTATCTGGAAAAAAAATCCATGTGGATTTGAACCTCAATATTCTGATCATGGCCTATGATATTCAAAATATCACCATGCTAAAATGAGGCATTGAACTGAAAATCATCCGTTAATTAATAACTCTCTTTTCAATATTTTAAAATTGGCTTCCTAGCTTTAGTATGCATTTTTATTTATTTTATTTGATCTATGACTGTTATTAATTTATGTTGAAGTTGTATTTGAATTTCAATTATCGTGTTGTAGTAACTATGTAATTGTAAACTTCTTTAATGAATAATCACAAATTTCACTTTTGTATATAGATATTTTTTCCTACATTGAAAAGAACATCCATGAAGTTTTTGCTTATTTTTCTTTATATTTTAAAAAGTGTAAGCTGAAAAGGTAAAATCTAATCTGTAAGTCATTTACACAGCTAAATTTGAGAGCCAATAATGGTTGTCTAAAAAGAAGAACTTAGTAAACATTTTGGCAATATATTTAACATTTACACCATCATAGTTGCAGCATATAATTAACATTGGTGGAAGTTTTTCACCATTTGCCATCCTTTAACACAATTTTATAGCAATGTTAAAAACTTTAGTGAATTTTTACATTAACATTGATGTAGCACATATAGGATTAACTTCTACTGGCTGTATTATATCTATATGCTATTAATTAAACAAGCCTCAAAATAAATTATTGCTTATCAAGTATGTAACACTAATAACATAAACCTATTCATGGAACAACTAAGTATATAAATATAATTATGATAATTCATAAGTAAGAATTCAAAAGAATCATGTAAATAAAAAAATTTCTAAGATTATTAAATAAGTCTTTAGCAATCTGAATTTGTGAATTATTATAGTAATGTTTTCAAGCTTATGTATTATATGATCATATATATACATATATATATATATATAGTACTCACAAATAAGCTCTTAACAAGCTTTGCAAAATATCCCCTACTCCAGACCAATTTCTACTACTGGCTTTCTCGATGAGGTGCTAGAATATTCAAGCATTAGATTAAAAATACCAGGCTAAGTTCAGCACTTTATCTAACAGATAACTATTAAACTATTAAGTAGAAAATCTGAAATTTTCAGACATTCATATGTCTTCCAATCCAGCTACCTAACTTAAATAGCCATATGGGACTAAATCAAGTTCAGATACAACATATATTAATAACTTTAGCAATACAAAATTGCCAAAGCTTTAATAGCAAAAAATAAAATTACAAAGAAATCAAGTCATGTGTCACATGACCTAATTTAACAAGCTTGTATTACACATGTTACATACAGAGCTCACAAATAAGCTCTTAACAAGCTTTGAAGACACCGGTCTTGGGTTGGGGATATTTTGCAAAGCTTGTTAAGAGATTATTTGTGAGCTCTATATATAATATTTGTAATACAAGCTTGTTAAATTAGGTCATGTAACATATGACTTGATTTCTCTGTAATTTTATTTTTTGCTATTAAGGCTTTAGTGATTTTATATTGCTAAAGTTATTAATATATAGTGTATCTGAACTTGGTTCAGTCCCATATGGCTATTTAAGTTAGATAGCTGGATTGGAAGTCATATGAATGTCTGAAAATTTCAGATCTTCTACTTAATAGTTATCCATTAGATAAAATGTTAGGCTTGTCCTGGTATTTCAAATCTAATGCTTGAATATCCTAGCACCTCACTGAGGAAGCCAGTAGCAGAAACCAGTCTGGGTTGGGGATATTCTGTAAAGCTTGTTAAGACAAGCTCTATATATAACATTTGTAATATAGACTTGTTAAATTAGGTCATGTGACATATGATTTGATTTCTTTGTAATATATATATATATATATATATATATAACCATTAGAAACCAGTAAACACTTAGATAATCCCAATGCAGATAATATTCAACAATCTCAAACTGTTGTCAAGTTAATCTTTTAACAATATATATACAATAAGTATAATGATAATTAACTAAGCTAATAGTCTGAAATTTAAACAACAATAACACTCTGAAGTTATACTAACCTGTTTCCATGATTCATACTAAGTCAGTGATTATATATTTTAATAATCTCACAATCCCTTTATTTTAGCTAGGAATATTAATAAAAACATAATATCATTTGACTATTTTATTTTACATCAATAAAAAAAATGCACTTAATTATTGTAATATATTAAAATATATAAATAATGTTGTGAATCCTAGCAAGGAAAAAGATGCCTACAATGTCCATATAAAACTGATAATAAACCAATGATTATATATTTTAGTAATCCAGTTCTATTTTAATATAAGCACTTTTCCTTGGCTAGGAATATTAATATCAATGTATCACCACTTAACTATTCTATCATTATGATAGTAAGAAATGGTGTTCTAACTATTGTAATTTGCTGAAACATTCATGCAATATTTTGTTGATATTGACAAATTCTAGAAAGAAAAATGTGTCAACTGGAATAGAATGAGGTTACTATAATATATAGTTACTGATAACAGATTTGAATAATTATAAAAAAAAAGATTGACTTGATTTTAAAGCTAAAATTTTTTGAATTTCTAATTATTTGGAATTAAAGATGGCAGCATTAACTACAGCTTTTTTATCCCAGCTCTTTATTGATAAAAACAAAATCCAGAAACTACAGATTGCTTAATCCTACAATAGATGATTCTAGAATTGAAAAAGAAGTTTCCTTGTTATTATAGTAAACTAAAGATTGAATGTGTAATGTTGTGGTGTTAATAATGATGAGTAGTCGATCAAAAGTCATGTGACATCCAAGCATTCAAGTAACAGATTAAGCACAAGTTATAGTCAAAAGATTTTTTTACTTTAGTTAGTTGAGAACCATGGCAAAAATTTTCAGCTCTTCACTCCATTCTTCAATCAATGTGATAAACAGCTCAGAAGAAAACAGTATATAGAAAATTAGCTTAAGAGATCATGTGACAAACAAATAAAAAATTGAATGCAATCATATCATCATATAATATAAACAGCAATTTTTTTCTCTATCCTCATCAGATAGTAAATCCAAGAGCCACTTTTAACACTTAACTGCTGACTACTAATGTCCTGCATACAATCACTCAGGGCCAAAAATAATAATGGCCTAATGATAAAAGATATTTTTAAAATGCTTTTAAAAAATGCCATAAATGCATGCTATAATAAATTAATTAGTTCCAGAAAGCTGTTTATTATATCATTTGTTTGTTATTGTTTAAATTGAAATATAAGTATTTAGAAGTAATTTGGTCCAAATACACAGAGCAAAGGTATAATTTTAAACAATCATTTAAACAGGAAAAAATATAACATCCAAAAAAAAAAAAGTACAGTTTAGTTTTAGTGAAACTAAAATTAGGTGTTTAAAAACATAAACATATAAACCAATTTACCTTCAAATAATTGCTTGCTCTTTTACAAATGATCATTTCATTGTTGCTACCATATGCTATGAGTTTTTGATTAATCCACATTTGCAAAAGAATTATTATTTGTTTCATGATATTACAACATGAACTGATTAATCTGGAAATCCCTTTTGCAAGGGTATAATTTTAATCTGTCCATTTTTTAACAACACCATACTCAGAATTGAAATGTCACCCATTGTATCACTTACTCATCAGTAAACGATCTCTTTTTTTACATCATTAATAATCAATTTTTGATTCTATTATTTATAGATCATGACTAAAATTAATATTAGTATAATACTCATGTGATGAGAATTTTAAAACCTAGTAAAGTTGAACAAATTAAATAATAGGAAGCTTATAAAATGTGAAGATGATGAATGCTTTAACTAAAACAGTGAAAAGTCTTTCAAATGTGATTACTATAGCAACTACTTGTTCTCATTGTAACATTTATAATTTCAACCAATGTCATTCATCACCTTAGCAATTCCAAGTTTAGAACTTAAGATTTCCATATTTTCTATCTTATTTTCATTTTAAAGTTATAATTTTCTTTTTTGACATCAGCATTAGGCAGGTGTCAAATTATGATTTTTATGGCTTGTATATAAAATTATTACAGTATACAAATGTAGGAGAATTTTTTTGGAAAAAAAAGGGTCATAAAAAAGTCTGCCATTCTAGTATTCACTTTATTTTTATTTGCATTTCTTGCATAAATCTTAATTTAATGAGAAAAAAATGTTCATTAAACAATTTGCTGATTCTGTAAAACTTCATAATAGCAGACATCCATGTGTAATAAGACAAGATCACGATAAAAAAGTCTGAAAAGGAATGTAAAAACAATTTGAACAGTATGATATACGTTAACAAGAACAATATAAGAATGATGAAAAAAGTTGCTTAAGTACGATGATTGCTTTTTAAAGCAATAGAAAATAGTAGTAATAAGATAGGAAGATACTGAGAAAGAGAATAACTAAGAGCAGTTTTCTCTCTTCTCTAGCATCATTGTTAGAGTCATTAGTAATCATTAAATGGTGTGCAGTTTAATCTCCTCCCCCAGAATAATTCTGGCTCAATGAGAACTCAGAGTTCAGTGGTAAAATCCATGCAGTTATGCACTTCATGCTATTAGCATGACAATAAAGGAGAATTTAAAGATCATTTCTAGATATGATTACATCAGTTGCAACTTTGAAAGATCTTCCATGATAAAGGCAATTAGCAGAAACCAATCTAGAGAAGTATACTATCCTCCAGTAACCAATGATTACTCTAGTTAAAGTAGAAAGAGGAAAACAATTCTTCTTTATAATGCTGTTATAATATTTAAAAAAAAGTAATGATGTATTGATAATAATAAAGAAACTCAGTTAATGTAAAAAATAAAATAAATGATAATAAGAAAAAAACAATAAAGGGTTTATTTAAAAACAGTAATCAATAGATATTTGGATTTAAATTTAGTATAAATCAAAACTAGTCATACTCTTTGAAATTTTATCAGATATCAAAATAATATTAATAACAACTAGTAGTGCACTTAAAAATTAGTAAAACTGTGTGGTATAAAAAAATTATGCACAAATAGATCCGACATGGAAAGTTAGCTTTCCAATCCACAAATCGCATTTATGTATGATCGTCTATATAGAAAACAAATATTTATATATTTTGTTTATCAACATTTTTGGTCATATGATTTCGATATCTTTTTTTTTTCATAATTACAATCATTTTAGTTACAACGAACTTCATTATACACTTTTTTAAAAACTCTGATTTATGGCTGCAAGGAAAAAAAATCAATTACTTTTAATGACCAAAATTACTTTTAATAACTAAAAGTGAAATACAATTTTAATTGGAAACCCAACAATATTACGTTCCACACCTTTTGTTTCATAAAGTGATAACTTTTTTTAATAATTCTAGAAAGATTATGATTTTGGAATTTAATTTATATACTATATATGTGTAATACAGCGCTAATTTCAAGATTTTTTGCCCTTCAGAGATATAAAATCTCATCATCGTCAGAAATATATAAAATCAACTACTAATAACTTACTTTGAAAAACTTTCTCAATAAATTACGTTCCAATTCCCACTTCAACAAAAACCACATACATGTAGTCCTGTGCACTTTGGCAAGGTAATAGAATGGTGATGTCAGAAGCTAAAAATTCCAGAAACAGTTTCAAACGAGTAACGTAAATAAAAAAATAAATTCAGAGAAGCTGCGTATAACTATCAACTACTCAAAACTATCATTAGAGTCCTCAAATGTTATGTATTTTCATGAACAATTAACAGAATGATATATGCACAGGAATGTACATTTATGCTGACGTACGTATGAATATATAAATGTTGTTGAAGTAAAGTAATAATATAGCTATTTGTTAGAGCTCATGGTGCAGAGTTCATGTGACAATTAAACTGACAAATGAGGAATTATTATTTTTATTTTAATCAGTTGAGAATAGATATGAAAACCTTTTTCGAATCCACCATATACCACTAATGCAAAAGCATAATAGATCAAAAGGCAGCCATTGATTTAACTCTGAAATATTTTCATATATTTATTCAAATCTTTTTCTTTTTATCAGAGTATCCCTTATTTCAACTCCACCAATATCACAACCACTCAGTGCAGAAATTCAGACCAATCTATTTCACTTCCACAAATTTTATAAACAATCTTGAGGTAAATGTGTCAATACTAAATCTTCATAATATATTGATAGCTTGATAATCATCACCATACCATTCTCATGCCAAAGTAGGATCAGTTTCTATTAACATCTTATGGAAGAATAAAGAATCATTGTACTACAAGTATAAATAATTAAACTTATGGCTGCAAAAAATATAATGTGATGTTCAGGAACCAAAGTTTCTGGTTGTGAATAATATTTCTACTCAACTGGTTCAGCTGGATTGTTTTTGTATGCCAACATTTAAAAATTAGTCTGTGAATTTTTGCTTTTAAGGCTGCCAGTGCATTACAGTACTAACTGCACTGGTTAACTTTAAAACCAAAAAGTGACTATTGAAATAATATTTTTAATAATTAGATATTATTCTCAGAGTTCTTTGTTTTTACAAAATACAATGAAGCCTAATCACATGACCTTCTCATATACATTTTCAAAAGTAGTATTTTTTACTCTACTCTAGAACTAAAAAATATAATGCAATAATATTCCCATCTCTAGACTTCTGCTTGTGACAAATAGAATTCAAAGTTAGGTTTAATGCATATATGCATCTCTCTTCTATGTTTTACTTCCTCACATTAATCAAGATAACATGAATTAAAAAAATTAATTAAGGCTTTGAATCACTGTCATTGTTAAAGAAATTTGATAGAAAGTCAGTGTCCATATATTTTAGAGCCAGTTTTGTGCCAAATGTAAGTTTGTACTACCTTTAGTTAAAAATTTCAGAAGGGCTATTGTAACCTTTTTATCAAATATTTTTAATTTGAGCTGCTAGAATAGATTCCTCTAAGAAGATGAAAATTAACAACAAAATATCAGCAATAATGCTTAGAGAGTGCCACATAACATTAGTGCTCTTTTTCTAATTGTTTCTAATGTATCTTTGGCAAGAGAACTCTTTAATCAGATTATTCCACTGTCTATGATTTAAATTTAACTAGTATGTCTCATGACTTCAATTAAATATTTTAGAAAAACTAATGTAGTTTTTTTTTATGACTGAGTATCTCAAAATTTTTATTAAAACAGGCAAAACTCTCTATACGTATTGCCATTCAGTGCAAACCAGAGTAATTAATGGATGCCAAAAGGCTTGTGCATAAAATCCCCATCTAGTGCCTACTCATCCAATATCCCCAGACTAGTTTCTGTCTTGCACTGAATGACAATACGTATAGAGAGTTTTGCCTGTTTTAATAACAGTTATAAGCAAGCATAAGAAATGATCATGTGATCTTTATTGGCTTTAAATCAATCCTGCCTAAAATTTTTATCTAATGAATCCTACATTCTTAGTTAAACAACAACCATATAATTGAATTTTAATTTATATAAGCATTTCATAATAAGTCAACTTAGGACTCAGAAATCAAGGATTGAACCCCCATCTCCAGTGGTGAAATATTACTGTATTACAATCACATTTTTGTTTTAGGATGAAGTGCTTCAAAAATTACTAAAATCTTTTATTTTACAAATATCTAAGCTAATAACTGTCTGTTCTGACACCTAAAAAATATTTTTTTTGGAATTTTTTTCTCAATTTAAAAGAATTTTGTGCATCAATGATATTGACTTAAAATTCAGGTTACAAAAATACTAAGGTTCTTCTATCCTATTAAAAGATCAACCTATTATTCAAAAATCAATGAGCATCAAAAATCTATATCTATTTAAACATTTTTTAATGTTAATTTAAATACATTGGTGTTAATATTAAAAACTATAATTAGAAAAATTTCATAATCATGAATAAAAAAAGCTCAAATAAAAATGAATAGAAAAATTGTTAGAATACTACACATTCAGAATCCAAGAAGAATACAATATTTCTTTAACTTTTAATAAATTAAAATTTTAAAGTTCACTACTGAACCTATATTGCATCTTGACTGTGGAATTATTATACTGTCTATGAACAATATAAACAGTTCCAATAATCATGGTTATAAAAATTGAAAACAATGTTGAAGAAAGTGCAATTTTACCAAATCCTTCGATTTTCCACATAGAAAATGGAAAAAAAATGTTGTTACTACAGTAATAATGTTTTCTTTCATCCCATTATTGTAAAAATTGTGTAATATAAATAAATTTTAGTGAACAATTGCTAGTTTTAAATATTTTGTCACAATTGGGTCAATAATAAAGCAACATAGAAACCACTCTTTCATAACTGACATTTTGGTTGAATTTTTCCATCAACAAAAATCATGTCTATGCTTCTTGTTCTCCAAAACCATATTGGGCTCTGTCATTTATAAGTAGATATTTTCTGCAATTTTGATGCAATAGAAACAACCTTGAGATCATATGGCACAACTTTATGAGTCCATTTATTCTTAAAAAATTTCTAATATTTTTGAAGCTTATCTATCACTATCATACTTAAAAACATCCCTGTATTTTATTAGTATCTATAACTTTTTATAAGATTAAAAAGAGACAATCTTTGCCAATATATAAATACTAAATAAATAAATCAGTAAATAATATCGTATTAAAAAAAGATAATGCAATTACTCTTTCAACCTGTTTATAATATAAGATATATGATGCTATGTAAGATTTTACATAATAATCATAGTAATAAATTTTGCAAATGTCTACTGATAGTACCAAAATGTAGTCCTGCATAACTTAGTGCAATGTAACAGTAGTTGAATGAAGAGCTAAAGATTCTTAATTTAAATCCCAGCTGAATAAAGAAATTCTCAGTTTGATAAGTGATACTGTTGTATCCAGTTTCTTGCTATGATATTTTGACATGTGATTCTTTACATTCCTATTCCTTATTGTAACACACAGTCTTATATAATATTGCTTTTGTTATTTAATTATTTTAATAAATTGGGTTTTAATAAAGATGAAGTTAATAGTGAGACAAAAAAGTTTACTGCATCCACTTTTATTGATGGCAGGGTAATGCATGGCCTGGGTCTACAGATGAGTATTGGTTCAGCATAAAACACATCTTGGAAATCATTTGTCTTTTATTGTACTTTTATTCATATGATTGCAAAAGAAATATGTTTGTAAAAGAAAATGTTGTGATGTGAGGTTATTTAATACATTTATAAATATAAATATAGAGTTAACACAATAGATAACAAAAGATTTGGAATAAAAATCTAAGACTAAAGCAGTAAAATGAAAGGTTAAAAGATCAAAAATAATACTTAGATAAGAAAATTATACAGAAAATTAATATTTTTAAAAGTATTTAGACGGTTTATTATCTAATAATGGAAATAACAAAATGATAATATAGTAAATATTGCTGTAATAATCAGGCTTTTAATAAAAATAAAGGATTATCTTGTGTCTTATAATTTATATGAAAATTGCATTACATGAGTAAAAAAAATGCAGTTAAAGGATTAGAAATTTTTGAAATAAAGATTTGGTGAAGAATGAAAGAGATAAGCTATAAAGATAGAATTAGCAAGGTTGATATCACAAAAGACAGTAAATAAAAAGACATTGTTTATTAAAAAATTGTATACAAAAAGAAATGGTTTTGGGACTAAAGTTAGAGGTAAAAAAATTATTAAAAAAGTTTTGAAAAAAATATTGAAGAGTAAGAAGATGAGTACAGAAGAAAAAAAAAAGATTGATGATATAAATGGAGGATCTAAGTTACAACAGTCCAAAATTAGAATAAAGAATAGAAATAATTGCATTAAAGTATGAAATCAGCCTTATTAGAAAATTAATGTAGAATACATTTCAAAAATCCTAAATGTTATTTAATACACCAACTTTTTTACTAAAGATTTTCCAACTTCAGCTTTTAAAAAGCCTACATCAAATTATGTTTTCTATGAAAGATTTTCAGGATATAAATTTCTTAATTTTCTACCATAACTGGCATCATAACTACTTCTGCCATTTCAATAAACAATTCAATAAGACTCATTTTGTGAAGCATGTCATTTTTAGACTATTTTTTCCAGAGACTTTTGCATTTACGGAGAGAAAATGGCTAGAAGATTGCTAAACAAGACTACAAAAGCATACAATAATTTATCAAGTACTATACCTGTCCAAACTATATCCCATACACTCATTATTAATTGTGTTGTCTAATCTAAGATTATGACTAGAAATTTCCAGGTTTTTAAACCTGTTTCCACGAATGCTTTCCCATTAATTAATTGCATATATATATATATAATGTTGAAAATATATGCTTGCATCTAAATAAAAAATAGAAAAAATAGTGAAATCACAATTTTTGATAACTGGAGTATAAACATGTGATTGCACAAAGACATAAATTCTATTGTCACTATAAATTAAGAAATATTTCTAATATAAATCATATCATAATTAATAAAAAAAATGTTGATTAAAACATATCTTAAACAATGCAACTGAAGACTGATTGATTAAAAGAAAGCAAAATAAAAGAAAACAGAAATTTAAACAGAAAAGACTGCTATAACTGTCCTCAATGAGTCAATTACAAGACAGCAAAGACTTTGCAGTCACCCCATTTGTTGATTATTCACAGTTCATATGAATACCATCCCATTTTTGACTATGGTTATCACGCCACTATCTACAATCTGTGAATTCTTTCAATTATCAAATTTCAGCATATCTAAAAGGTAAAAATAAATGAATTAAATGTGGCATCAAAAGCATATTCTAATGTACAAAAATTTGTAAGTTATTAATGATGAGCAATGTGCAAGCTTCTTTGATCAGTTTAATAATGTTATGGCCTGTAATAGATGTGTAAGAACATGACATTATTTCAAAAATAAATCATGCTTGTTTTTAAATTCAAAATCAGAATACAATATTAATTTATTTATCAGACCTTTTTAAATGTTTATTTATAACAAAATTTTGTTTTAAATCCAGAATTATTTAACTCTTTACAGTTATTATTCCCAGTGAATGTAGAAAAATATCTACAAAAATTTATGTCTGTATTTATTTCTACTTTTACTTTAATTAATATATATACACAACTATGTTACTGTGTGCCATGTAACCCAACCAGTTACAATATATAACTATAAATATTATAGCATATGCAGCATGATAAGCCTGCTACTTAAAAGAAAAGTTGAATAACTAAACAATAAAGTACTGTAACAATTAATAGATGAAAAGTATAAAGATCTAAGATAAAATATATACAAATTCTTTTACAAAAATATTATTTTGGGAATGTTGGTCTTTTTTTGCAGAGAGTTGGAATCATGAATGAATGGAGCATAGTGTGTGTGTTGGGTTTGGAAAAAAATAAAATTAATTGCTAACCTAGATTATGAGCAAAAATAGTAAAGAAAGATTTATTAAATAAAAATGGATATAGAAATTGCACCTAAATTCTCAACAAAGAAAAAATAGTTAAAATTATGATATGAGGAGGAAGATGAGTTATATCTATTTATAAAAATCATTTTTTATAAAAAAGAATGTGTCCTAAGATGTATCTTATAAAAAGAAATAACAAAAGACATATTTTGAAGTATATATTTGGAAACAAATAATTGAGTTTTCTGAAATGAGTTTAATTTATTAAAGAGTTTTGGTAGATTGGCATTACTGATCAAAAATAGGAGTGTGAAAAATAAAATTAAAAAACAAATAAGATAATAAGGTCTAAAATATAAAAATATTTGCTATTCAATATTTTTTTTGAAAATATTAAATAAGTGGTATGAAAAGCTAATAAAACTATGAAGATAGATATTATAGATATTGAGATAAGGGTAATAAGTAAGATAGCAGTTGATTATAGAAAGCTACAGAATAAAGTAAAATCTGTATTACAGATATGAGTTTCTGAAAAAAAATTATGCAATTAATATGAACTGTATTAAAATACATATAGTTCATGAGTGTTTGGCATTTGTAATATTTAAAAAACTAAAAAAGGTAGAAATTAAAGATCATTCAAAAGATGCAATTGTTTGTTTTTTAGTTAATATAATTTATTTTAGATAGTATAGTGAAAACTATTTGTGTTTAAAATTAACTATTTAATTAAAGTTTGTAAGTGCATGCAGATTGTTTATGCAGATAAAAAGAAATTATAAAACAGATTAAAATCAAAACAAAATCTTCTAGTACTAATTAAAGATGGCAGAAATAAGTTATAAAAAAATAAACTGTGGACTTCAAAATAAGAATGTACAAGATTATTAACTTGCATTCTGATAAAAAAACAAAAGATAAAAAGATGCACAGAAATCTCGAAACTGGTCGAGATTATAAAAAAAAGAAAATAGCTTCGAAAAAGGTCTTGTCTTGTCTGTTTTTGTTTTGGCTGTTTCTGAATCCTTAGATCACAAAGGATCCATGACCACTCTTTGCTGAAGTAATTTGTCATGCAGAGTGGAAATTGGAGGATTTGTGGACATCTTTCACTATAAAGAGGTCAATTCAAAAAGCTTTTGAGCCCAGCCTTAATATGGACCAGAAACATCAAAATATCAATGAACTAAATTCATGAGCTCTTTCATCCCAAGAAAACCATGCATGGAATAATATATGATCTACATAGAACTGCATATCTTACCAGTAAGCTACTATTATTCATACCCTGATTTTTGACTAATTAAATGTTTGCAAACTAACATGAACTATAAGCTTATAATATATTACTGATAGAGACATTCACTATATTGTTCAAGGAACTTTCAGTTACAGCCTTCTGGAAGAAACTTATAAAAGAAGTGAACATTAATTATTAAATTGTTTTACTTATTTAACTTAACTATCTGCATGGATGATTTGTATGTTCTTTCTAGTTTATTAATAATTTATTGGTATTGTTTAAATTTTTTAAATTGTATTAATAAAATATTTACCTTTAATATCAACTTTTCATTGTACATTATTAATTTTAGTTTAGATTTTATTATACAAAAGATTATTTTAAAAAATGAATAATTACCTATGCCAACATATTCATTTAATCTATGAACACTGGAGAAATTCTTTTAACATTAATTTACAAGAAAACCTAATTCCCAATCTTTTTAGTTATTTGCTTCTTAATTTATGATATGCAATGTGATGGATCAGTGAGTCTATGAACTTTGCTGCCCTTTTAAATAAATGTAAAACTGATTCCACTGGCAATGAAAATGGTAATAAAATTATTAGATCAGTTGATTAGGAATTATAACTAAGATCTTGAAATGTCCGAATTATTACATGGTCAGAAAAGTCTTCTTTTTCATAGTTTGGTTAAATTGCACTTTCTAGTACGTAAAATAAAGGCCTAAACCCAACTATGAATAGTACAATATATGGTAGTTCTTTACACTTGAGAAATCTGCTTGTAGCAGTGAAACCATTGGTAGTGTTTTAGAGTTTATTTTTTGGTTAGTCTGGTTGAGTTGTAAATTTTTGATTTTGATTATATATATTAAATTTAAGATAAATATACCCTGTTCTGAATGCAGACTAACAAATAATCAATTCAAACTACAATTATATCTCTCAAACTGCACTCCATCTATGTATTACTGACCTTGGAAAGCTAATAATGACTAAGGTTAGATAAGTAAAGGCATTATTTGTATATCTGACCTTGGAAATTATTAGCTTTATTATGTAAGCAATACAAAGTTGGAGTGCACTTTGAATGTTAGTTATAATTGACTATTTGTTAATCTGCATTCAGAACAAGTTATATTTATCTGTTTAATGAGGTTTATTTAAATTAGGCCATATATAAAGATGAGATTTCTACCTTTATTGTTTAAAGGAGATTGCCTTGATAACAGACTGTGTTTATTGATTGCTTATGAGATTCATATTATCCAATGTTGACTGTTTTCATATATATATATAAATACATGTATATTTTCTATATTAAATTTAATGCAATTATAAGGGACTTGAACTCAACTTTTCAAGAACCCTACAGCTATCCAACTCATTTTATACAACTGATACACATGACCACATACATGGGGAAAAGATAAATGATCTTCAATATACATATTTCATGCTGAAACAGTACTCATCAGTTGGTCTAGATCACTATCTCCCATACATACATATATATATTGTAACGATCCGGAGAAAGGAGACTTAACGTAAACTGCACTACGGGGCGCCATCTAGGCCTTTGAACCTAGAAAAATTTATAAAGTAGGCAGATACGTAAGTCAAAAAAAAAAAATTTTTTTTTTTTTTTTATTTTGATTCCGGTCGTTAGCCCATGTCACTAGCCCAGTGGAATAGCAGAGATTAAATAATATAAGATCTTATCTAATTAGATTTTGACATTAAAAAATAAATAAAATAAGCCACTGCCAGTAATTAACATACAAACATTTATTTATGCACATATATATAAGATTTAAAATTATTTTAGTATTAGTTTACATTTTAACATTTAACATTATTTTTAACTTTGATTTTTGACTTTAATTTACCTTTAACTACTATTATATTCTAATTTTACATTTTAATTAAGTTCGCACAGATAAATTTAGGAAAGCTTGTTTATAATGTTGAATATAGATCGGTTACATAGATTTCACGGTCAAAAACATTTCAAAGTAAACATAAACGATCAAAATACAAAATTATTGATTACTGACAATTGCGGAGGGAAATTTCTACGTAACCCAATAGTATTCATCATAAGATACTTGCATTGTCACCAATAACTTAAAAGACATCCGAATAAATACATTCTAGATACTCACCGTAAGGTATCATTATTTATCGAATGTCTATATATTTTGATCAAATATGAAAACGCAAAACATAGTTAACCGATAAACAATCCATGCAAGCGTCTATAAACAACTTAAGTTTAATGCATTTTTATTTAGAATCGAGTATGAATACTACATAGATTTGCATTGAAATTAAAATATTCTATCCCTATTTAACCTTAGGCTAAAATTCAGCCGTCAAACTGTCATCAATCCATCTGATATATCGATGTATTCAATGTAATACGAAATACGGCAGCACCAAAAGAATTAAGAAAGACATTGACTCTCAATCAGATAGGAATATTACATCTATCTAACGAGAAGAACAATAAAAAAAAACTCCATAGAAAGGAACTGCGTTCTCCGTCTTATAATTCCTTCCATAGGCAAACGGGTGAGTGCGGCGTATATATAAACGATTCTGCCAGTAGCGAATCTCCGATTACATCTACTAACTACATCAATATATCCAATCCATTGACCCAATCTCACAACGACATAAATAACCTAAGATTACCCTCCCCTAATATAACTTTACAAATCTATACAGCCATTCACGCCCGACTTAAGTTTAACATTTTTATAATTAATTTAACGAAAAACAACAATCATAATAAAACTTAAAGAACAAAAAATAAATAAATGGAAATGATTTTACAAAATAAATAAGAAAAAAAAATACATCAAATAACATTATTAATGAAGAATTTAGTTTGGTCAGATAGGATTCTATTGCATTATTTACTAAAAAGTTTTAAAATTTAGAGTTCTTATTGTTTCAAGTGAATATATAAGTTCTTACGATTTTAAAACGTCCAATTTTATCCGTTGCTTGCCATGAACGTAAATTCCCACGCCGTCCTAAAATTGGTATCCATTTAGCCGTTGTTTTATTTATTCATTCGGAGGTTTTTTAATTTAGTTGGTCCTCAATGTAGGAAACGATAGTTCATTTCTCCCTTCTTTAACAGCTGAAAGAATTGACCGTGCGTCTGTCAATTCCTCCAACTCCGTACTACTACATATAGTCACATCGTAATAATCAATTTCCAGTCACTAATTAATAATTTCCAAATTTTCCTTTTATACGTATTCGAAGGATTGACTTAACATTACGTCATCGATGAGATGATCCTTTTCGTTGAGGTCCGATTCCATAGGGATTTCTTCTTATTTGCTAACAGTTTCTATTGTTTTCTTATCTGACCGGTGTTTTTACATTTAAATGCCGAAGGCTGGTTTACATTTAACTAATTAACAATCATTTCCATTTCTGATTAATTAACCTGTTTTCCAAATCAAAATATATTTAAAGATAAATTTAAAGATATAATTTCATCTCCAAATCTTTTTAAAATTTAGTTTTAAAATACTTTTTCTTTAATAAAGTTTTATTTTAATAATTTTTCATTATCTGTGCGATTTAATTAATATATAAGAGTTTAAGATGATATTTAATTTCAATTTTTAATTGTTAAAGAAAATTTTTAAATGCGAACTTTTTAATTTACTTTCATGTTTAATAAATTTAAAAAAAAAAACAATGTAACGAACGTCTATGCTCGTTACAATATATATATATATACTCAGTACTCAATTTATATTAAGATATCAAATCTTCAAACTTTAATAAACAAGCTTCAATCTTCTCTACTCTCCAACTCTTCAGACATCCATATCATTGAAAATCCAAGGAAGGAACACTCAAAGTCTTTGCTGATGCCAATATTATTGCCATACACATGTTTCTGCCCAATTCTCTTCTATATAATTAAATGGAAATATGAAGGTTCTAAGTTTGAGTCATCAGATTGACTTAAAGATCAACATGGGTATGACAATAATATTGGCATCAACAAGTGTTTTGAATGTTTTATCCTCAGATTTTCAATGATATGGATGACTGAAGAGTTGGAGAGTGGAGCAGATTGAAGCTTGTTCATTAAAGTTGAAGATTTCCTATCTTGTTATAAACTGAGCAGTGATTGTAAATATGTGTGGGAGGTGATAATCTGGACCAACTGATGGGTGCTGATTCAGCATGAAATATGTATATTGGAGATCATTTATCTTTACACATGTGTGTGGTCATGTGTATCCGTTGTATAAGATGGATTGGGTAGCAGTAGGGTGCTCTACCAGATATTTCTAAACACAAAAAGGCACTAAAAAAAGACAAATAATCCACAATATGCAAAAAGTTTAAAATTTATGTCTGGACTAGAAATAATCTTTGAATTAAATGATTAGCAGAAATCATTAATGCATTTATCTTAAGTAGTTCATATCACAGTTATGAGTGTAATATTTTTTTTTTTACATTTATAAATATATATTCGTGCATATACAATTCTCTGAAGAGTTTTCATGGAGAGTTGAATTATTAAGAGATTGTTAAAAGACGTGAAACTTCAACATCCTCATATTTATAAAAACAACTTGTACGGGGTTAAACCATATAAAAACTTAAATTGTAAATAAATGAGTACCCTTTTTATTTCTAATTAAACCCAAGAAAAGTCTACTATTGGTTACTGTTATTAGTAATTGATTATTTCCGCCATAGCTAAACATAGCTCTAATTATTATATGAAAATAATCCAAAACTTTATTTTATTTACATATAAATATTTGAAATAGGGCATTCTTCATACACCTGGAGTTTAATTGTAAATATAGGGGATTTAAACCCAGACTTCCAATCACCCTTCAACTATCCACACTATCTTCTACCACTGATACACATGACAACACACATGTAGAATAGATAAATAATCACCAGTATACTTATTTTGTGTTGAACCATCAGTTGGTCCAGATTATCATCTCCCACACCCACACACACACACATATATATATATATATTGTACCGGTCAAAAAACCACCCAGCAACAACCTCACTCCAAGTCAGATTCAAACTCAGTTGAACCAAACTGAATTCAAACCCAAATCAGAGATCAGATCAAATCAATGGATGACTTATATCGACAGTACATGACTATGCACTGAGAAACTAGCTCAACTGATGATGATGATTTGAGACCCTTGAACTGACACTAATAATGCATAATAAACTAACTAAAGATAATTTTATGTCGAATCATATGTATATGTTCGGGTTGCCAACACAGACAGCGAGCATTAACATTAAAATAATGATTGAATAAAAGAGTTAAGAAACCAAGTGTGTTAATAAAATGTTTAATAATAATAGTAATAGTTTTTGTTCAACTTTTAAATGATGACTATATTGATTACCTCTAGTCCTTAAACAGAGTTTATAATTACAATAAGAATGGCAGTCCCTATTATATGCCAACAACTATTATGCAATATTATGGAAGTCTATATGTCTATGCCCCCAACAAGAAAATAAAGGCAGATAAAGGTATTCAGTGGTGATGGAAATTATTATTCTAATTTTATACGAAAGAATGTGAGATTTATTTTCACATTCGCAAATCCATTCATGAAGAGCAAGATACATATTTAGGGCATAACTTTAACCTTTACTAGAAAACTTATTTAAGTAGAGATGACTAAGAATTTGTTTGACTTTAATTGAAATCACTTCATCACGAATTACGAGCATAAGAGCGGGCTTTACTGGAACAGAGAGGTAATGGTGCTGACAAATTATGAGCTATAAAATGAACAGGAAAGATAATAGCTTGTCGGTGATTTAAGTAGTATGGCGGCTTGTATTTTACAAGTCTTACTGCCCTTTAAGGAGACATGGAACATGGGGAAAGCCAGGCCGAGTCATAGCTATGAACCTTTGGTGTTCCAAATATAATATAAGCAGGGGAGGAAGTGCTTTCTTCCTCTATAATTAAAATAATAGTAATATCACCAATGACAAGCCTATGGAGCAGAAGATTGCCCTGCATCAGCAACGTTCGAAGATGATGACTTGATAGTCACCGTTTGAATAATAAAACCCAATTTATTATAGAATGCTCTACGTGATGACTTGATCAAATTAATTAAAGTCAAATGAGCTTTTAACTAAAATTATTTTAAAGCAGTTATAGAATTATATTAATTATGCCCCAAACATCATGCCCCTCCTGAATATTAATATATAGTAAAAAAAAAAATTTGGATTAGAATGTATTCATTTGATTCCTTTATCAACCCCTTTGCAAAAATATTTTAAAATTTTAAATATAAATAGATAAACATTTGTTAACCTGATAAAAGAGCCAGGGACATAGGTTAGAAATGGAGCTAATGATTTATTATTAGCCAATTATAAAAATAGCAAACATTGAATAAATTCTTTCGACTCGATGATTAATAGAACCGTATAAATTTAGTTCTAATGGGTGGCAATTACTATTAGACTTAATATTTTATTACTTGTATAAGGCAAATGGAACAAAGGAGATCATCGAGTCGAAGGATTATTGGCATATAATTAAAAATAAATGACATTAATAAATTACTCAATAAATATATATAATACAATAAATGAACTGCCATCGTAAGAAAGGAAAGTTAAATCTAAGGACTAGAGATTGAGAGAATTACTATATAATTTAAAATAGCATAAATAAAAGAAAGTTTTATACAGATTTTTACATTTAGGAATGAGAAGAGCTTTTAAAGGGAGTGTAAAGTAAGTTCGGAAACTGGCCAGAAAGTTACGGTTCATTATGGAATTATATTACCATTTCTTCCAGGGCTGGTTCCTTAGTTTACACATCTGAGTTGGTGAAAATGTAGATGCACATTTTTGTAAATTACTTGAATGGCATTTTGATTGATATTTTCATGATTTTTGGGCAGCACGATTGGTCCGGAAAGGATTTAGCAGCTTCATTGAAGATTTTCAGGGGACTTCAGGAACAGTAGTCAGATTCCTGAAGTTTAGCTCCTCACCATGATAGAAACACTATTTAAATTCATAATTTAAAAATGCACAGAGTTTAATGGTACTTCTCTAAACAAAGATGGCTTCTCCTTCTCCAAACTTTTCTGGGCTATTTATACTGTCCTCTGATGCCTTCAGGCTAGCGCTTCTTTCATTATCAATGTTACAAAATTTTACTAATTGCTTTTAGATACATTCCTTCGATAAGGCTTTCAAACTCATTAACTTGAATTCATTTTCTAATTAGAAAATGAATTTTTAAAATCAGAAAAATGATTTTAATTAGGAACCATCCTTACATTTTAAATAATTATCTTTTTTCTAATTAATAAAACTTTACCCATTGTTTTTGGAAAGGGACAATCTGAAAGCTTATCGAAAGAATGTAGCTTTTAATCACTAAAATTTGAACAAACTATTTAAAAGTAAAATAAAACATTCCCGACGCAATGAAACTTTAGAACGAATATATATTTTTAAATATTTATAAATATATATGCACAATCCATGCAGTTATAATATATATAAATTCATGAATAATTCTATCATGAATTTATTAATAGAATTGATTAATTTAAACCTCAAACGAGTTAATTTCAGCACACATTTATGCAATAGTTTTTCTTTAAGGAAACTAGCGTGGATTGAATGTATAAAGCCCCATTGCATTGGAAATTCAAGGTTAGTACTAGGGTTTGAAGTGGGCTTCTGGTGAGATGGCATGAAGCTAGGATCGAACTTAGATCCGACTGCTTCAATATATATATATATAATCAGTGCTCAGTTTACATCAAGACAGCAAATCTGAGGTTGAAGTAGATTAAAGCCTGTCCATTAAAGTATGAAGATTTGATGTCTTGACTTAAATTGAGCACTGATTATATATATGTGGGAGATGATAATCTGGGCCAACTGATGAGTGCTGGTTCAGCATAAAATATTTATATTGGTGATTATTTATATTTTCTATGTGTGTGTGGTCATTGTGTGGTCATGTGTATCAGTAATATAAGATAGTGTGGATAGTTGAGGGTGCTTGAAAGGCTGAGTTCAAATCCCTTATATTTACAATTAAGCTCCAGGTATATGAAGAATGCCTGTATTTCAAATTTTCACACATTAAGCCTGCATCCTGCTGGTCCCTCTTTGATGTACTTAAATAGATAAGGTCTATACATGAGGGGTCAGAGTGACTTGAGGTCAACATGGGTGCAGCAATAATATTGGCATCAGCAAGGGATTTGCACTTTCCATCATCAGATTTTCAATGGTATGGATGGCTGAAGAGTTGGAGTAGATTGAAGCCTGTCCATTAAAGTAAGATTTGTTGTTTTGATGTAAACTGAGCATTGATTATATACATCTGTGGGAGATGATTATCTGGACCAACTTATGAGTGCTGTTTCAGTAAAATACATGGTGATTATTTATCTTTTCTGCATGTGTGTGGTCATGTGTATTGATGGTATAAGAAAGTATGAAAATTCTGAGTTCAAATCCCCTAAATTTATTTACACATATATAAACATACACATAGAAAATGGTAAAATAGTTTGTTGGAAATTTTTTTGTAAATTAGAGAGTGATAAAAGATTAAAAAATGAGATTTTGCAATAATAAAATAGAAGATGTAACATGTTTCATAGATAAATCATTGTCCAAAGTTAATAATAAGAAACACTTGGGTAAATCTTCCCTGTGTAAATTAATATTCCCAAAAAACAATCAAAAGTGATCAGCAGATCATTACTGGTTTCTGGAAAAAATTGCCTGTAGATCTTGTTATTATAAAACTCCGTCAATTAAACTGGCACATATAAATGAATTACTTGCACCAAAAACATCTTGGCAAGAACATTATGATGGTTTGCAGATGAAACTTAATATGCAGTTAATGCTGCCACAATTTTTTTTACAGTGACCACAAGCATTTTCTATTCCATGACTGAATTCACCACCCCAAAATAGCTAAAAATTTGTCACACATTTTGGTAATTCAGTCATTTGCCATGATTGGAATTAATAAAAATTGGATTTTGGAAAAACATAGTTATTGAGATAAGGATTGGTATGAAGACAGAAAATATACAAAGAATGAATCATCATTATCAACCTATTTTATCTGGGTTTTTTCCACTCAATAGTTTCTCTTTTCCACATTATTCCAAAAAACTTTCTTATCTCATGAAATCATTTTTAAGTGCTTTTTTTTTAGATCTTTTAAATCTCTTGGAAATTCAATTTAAGACTTTGACTATTTACCTATTATCATTTCCTCTAGCAACATGTCCATTCCAGATCCATTTGTCTTCTCAATTTTTTCAACAGACTCAGTGATGCTAGATTGTTCTCTCGTTTATAGATTTTTCTTTCAGTACCTCCTTGGTAATGCAACTTCCAGCATCCATACTTTGTTGTGTAATCTGAAATATCTGTATTTCCTTCTGTTAATTTTCCAAGCACCAGATTCATGTGAGTAAAACACGACTATTAATAATCTTTCTTTTTTAATTCACAGGTATGGTTTCTTTTAAAATTAGATTATTTCTGCCAAAAGCATTCCCTGCAAGTTTAGTTATGATTAATTTCATCCATTATATTTTCATTTTGTTGTTTAACTTAGAACAAATTAACAATTACTAATTTTTTTTAACGTTTAACACTATTTTATGGCTTTCATCTGATAACTCTTGTAATATCTGCTCTCTAAAACATAATTTTTAAATCAGCTGCGCCATCTCCAAATACTACATGACTTAAATTTTATTTTTTACCTGTTTTATATCCACAAAATACTTACTATACAGCTACTGCTGGAAAGTTTTAGATATAAATTTAATTTGTTTAAATACTTAACAGTATTAATTTTCTTAGTGCCACTATTGTTGATTTTGTTAATATTCTTTTTGTAAATATTAGAGTCTTAGAAATCTCAAAGATTTTTTTTGGAAAAGAAATAGACGGAAAAGGAGCATTATGGGAATATTATAATAACAACTAACATTACATCTTCTAAGAGATAAAGAAATGGTGAATACAATGTCTAACACTTCTTACACCAGAAGTTGGAAAAGTAATGATTCTAGAAAAATAAGTAGCCAACTTAATTCACATAAGAACCAAGAAATAATTGGTCAATGTTTTCCATCCAATGAGTACCATTTATTTTAACGTTTCAATATCAGAACTGTGTTATAGGTTGGCATATATGATTATATACCCATTTTCTAAAAGAAACTAAATTCAGTTAGCAAGAAAATATTTGATTTTATTAGCAGTTAAATAGCTTGTTTTTATTCGACCTTCCACTTTCTGAACAAAAATAGTTCTATTCTATTATACTACGTTTAATTATAAATTCGGGAATCTACTAATTAATCAAACTTACACTAAATGGTATAAAATAGAAAAAAGTGATCTACTTTGGGTAGTATATGATAAAGTCGTACATTCTCTTGTTGCACAATTATCATATATATCCATTCCGAGCATGTGAAAATGATTTTAAGAAGGTAAAAATTTAGACTTTGTTTTCTATGCTATGTATAATTAAACAGACTATTAAAAAGGCAAATAGGTTATTGATAACCATGAGGATCAGGAACAACTGACATTTATCATTGTCAGTCATTCTCTTCACTCAATTTATCCTAGGGATCTTAATATTTTAGAGTTACATTATAATAGTTAATGAGATTGTAACATATATATATATATACTAATATAAATAACGTCTACGTTTATTTTGTGGAAACTCAAAATTTTATAATTACAATCATAAAAAAAGAAGTGTATTTATGCAAATGGCGTTTATATCAATCAGACTTCTACGATACATTTCCATAAAACTAAGCTTTATATATGAAGTGATGCAAAAGAAATGATAAAATGCCAAGATTATTAATATTCTACTCACATACTATTAAAAAAATGCATCTTAAGCAAACACTGTTTTTTAAATTTATGAGAAAGAAAATTAACACTTGAAAATATGTTTTAGTAATAAAAAGAGAGAGAGAGAGAAGGAAACAAACGAAACAATATTGTTAGTGATATGTTTATCGAGATAACGCGAGGCTGTGTCGAGTCAACAAATAAAAGTAAACAATTCAGCTACTGTTTTATATTTTCTTTTTTCTTTTTATATAATCTATGTTGACTTTATATATATAATAGTTTTTTTTTATTTTATGTATCCACACATTTAAAAATTTTTGAGATTTTTTCTAGACCTATCATAAATAAAAAACATTACAATCCCGATAGCGACCAATGATGAATTTATAAATCTGGCGCTATTTTATTACTTTAAAATATCGGAGGGGGAAAGAAACATGTAGTGTATCTTAGATAATTATGTCAATTTATGTTTAACGAGTAAATACGGAGAAAGCACATCTGCCAAATACGACTATGTGTGCATGATTGTGTGCGTTAATTTTTCTGCCTTGATACGAAATTTAGGTTTCTGAATTGGAGATACTATTTCTCAATGTTAATTTTCGTTCTTAAATGCAAAGTATTTCTCTCTTAGATATATAAGCTATATAACACACTTTAATAAATATTATGTTAAAAAATATCATCATCGTTAATCATTATCAATCCACTGCAGTATGAAAGTTTCTGCAAGTTCAATCCATCTTCTCTGATTTCTAACCTCTCTTTTTCACATCACCCCTGTACACTTTCTTTTTTTCATCCATCCATTTCACATGTGGTCTCTTTTTGTGTCTTTTACAATCTCTTAGAATCCAGTTTAAGATTTCAATTGATCCTTTATTATCATTTCTTCTAGCAATATGTCCAGCCCAACTAAAATTCAGTCTTTTCATTCTTTCAACGATGTCAATAACACATCTTTGTTCTCTTACCCATGTATTGCATTTTCGATCTTTTTTGTTGCTCCTAACATACATCTCTCTATACTTTTTTGAGTGGTTTGAAGTTTCTGTATTGCTATTTTATTAAGTGTCCAAGTCTCAGATCCATAAGTAAGAATTACTAAAACACATTTATTAAAAACCTTCCCTTTCAAACAAATTGGCATATTTTTTTTAATATTAAGTTACTTCTACCAAAAACACTCCAATGAAGTTTAATTCTATGATTCATTTCATCCATTATGTTTCCATCTGTAGTAATAATCTGACCAAGGTATTTGTAATTGTTAACTTCTTCTAATTTATTATTATCAATCTTTATTTTCATCTTTTCAAAAAATCCATTGAACATTACTTTACTCTTAACATTTATCTTTAGTTCTATTTTCTTACTTTCATCTGATAACTCTTGCAATATTTCCTAAAAACTCTGAAGTATTATTTGCAAAAACAACTGTCATCTACAAAATCTAAATGGATTAAATAATCTCCATTTACTTTTACTCCTTTAGCTTCCCATTTTAATCCACAAAATACTTCTTGCAGCATTGCTGTAAAAAGTTTTGAAGATATTGAGTCACCCTATCTTACACCCTTCTCAATGATAACCTTCCTAATATTATTATGTAATCTAATTGTTGCTGTTGCATTTTATAAATATTCCTCAAATATATAACAATATCCTGGATTTATACCTTGATGATTCAATGCTTTAATCACTAAAGAAATGCTTATAAAATCAAATGCCTTTTCATGACCTACAAATCCAATGGCAACTTATATTCATGGGTCATTTCTATAACTTCTCTCAATACTTGGATATTATCTACTGTATTAAAAGCACTTTTAAATCCAGCTTGTTCTTTTGGTTGGTTTTGAAATCCAACGTTCTCTGTTAGTCACTTGGGAGTACTGGTAGAGTGTTTGCTCCATAAGTGTTAAAATATATAATAAAGAATAAATTACTTACGATATTTAAATGTGATTATGTAAAGGTTAGTGCATTTTCCATAAGATGATCTGGGATTAAGCTGTAGAGGAGAACTTGGATACTTTTTTCAAGCAGTAAACATTTCTGCAAGCTAAGAATTTTTTTCTCTTAGCCAATACACAGTCAATATTGTTCAGTATTTAGTTATTATATGCTTATAATAATCCACATTTAACAATTAATATTAATGTGAATATAAATATAGGATTACTGTCTACCATTGATAAAAAAATATTTGTAATATTATGAAAACTGAGTACACCTGGGCCTCATTTTATGTGGATTATTTTAATGTGATTTTGAAGTTATGCGATTCATATTTCTTCTTAATATCTTTCATATTTCACTATATTTATTAGATATCAAGAAATTTAAATTATTAATAACTTATTTTGACTTGAAATACTTTTTTTTCCAAAAATATAATGTTATATTAGCAGCTAATGTGAATATGTCATGAAGCTGTATTTAGAATCTTAGCTTCTATGTATATAACCTACTTATACTAATGAGTAAATAATAATAATAGATTATACTTACGTATAAAAATATAGCAATAAATATTCAAAAATTTTAAACTTTTAAAATGTATTTTGTTAGATATAACAGAAATAATTTTTTAGATTGTTAAAATAAATAACGAAGATTTTATTGATTTTTTAAACTGAAAATAATCTTTCTAATGATAATGCATAATCTTTTTGTTTTGATTGTGATCTCATTTTTTAATACAGAAACAGAAAACCATTAACACAACACAAGACTGAAAGTGGATTATTGCTTTTTAAGCTGGGTTTGGGAAAAGATAAGGGGGATTTAGATATAAAGTCCATAAAATTGACAAAAATTATGTTATGGAAATGGGATGGAGCAGAATATGGGAAAACTTAGACTGGGGAATGAAAAATAAAGTGGGTAACAGGTTTCTCTGGGCATAATTGTCAAGATATTCTCGACTCTATTTAAGGAGAAGCTACAGTACATCACATCACATCTGATTTATTACCAATTCAGAAATGATCACATATTGTCAAATAGCAGTAATGATTAAAATATGTATGAAAAACTGTAAAAGTAAATACTGTAGTTAATAAAAAAAAGTTTGTCTTGTATTAATTTTTTTCAAATATTTGAAATTTTGTATTAGTCATACTTTATTTCTTTAATTTTTTTAATGTGAATTTTAAAGTAATTTTTCCTTGTTGCGTTGCTTTTATATGATTTCTGAAAATTACTGGAACATAGCCCCCATTTTTCGAGGTAAGCTAAGTCTATTTTTGTGTGATTTCTTTTGTGCATGTTTTCTGAGGAACCTATCTACTGCATAAAACAAGACTCAGGTGTATAAGGCTTAACTTTATCTTATATTAATAATATACACTCTATATCTATATCACAAGTATTAAGATTCATATTTATCATTTCCTCAAAAGCAGATTTATCAGTTTTTTAAAGTCAAAATAATCAAATAACACTAAAACAGCAAATCAATGATAGTTTACTACATTCTCTTTTAATCTTAGTATTATTCGAGAATCTTTATAAAATTAGAGGTTTCAAAGATACTGAAAAGTAATATGTCTCCAGGAAAACTTTTCAAAATTTATAAAAGCCAAATTAAAAAAAAATAAAATTGTGAATCAACTTCATATTAGAAAACTTATATTGAGTTATTAAGTTTTGTAACTTAGTTGTAAAATAAAAAATAAATATAATACTAGGTTTATATTATAATGTGTAATGATCAATTTCATAATGTTACCATAATTCAATACTTTCTACTTACAATAGTATAACAAAGAGCAGTTTAGTTTCCCCTACTCTAGCACCATCTATTTCTCAAGATTAGTTATTAGGCTCTTGCACTTTTAGGTAAGAAATATTGTATTGATATTAAAATCTCTAAGGAAAAAAGTATCGATAGCTAGAATAAAAGGAAGTTATGAAAATATGTAGTTGTTTTTTTTTAATATATCCCATTTTTTTGGCAAGGTCCAAGCTTAATATCTAGACCACTTACTTCCTATATAGAGTAGAAAATTATTTTAGGAAACAACTGGCAGGTTGACCTTTAAATAAAATAAAACCTGTGGCAGCCAATAGTTTTTTCGAGTAGCTTAATTGATGAAAATATGTAGTTAATGACCTATTGTCTTGTTTATATAGCTATACAAGCAAATTGGCATGAGTTTACAACCTTGAGATTTTTCACATTTCAATCTACTGCTTGAAAGTAAAAAGATGATAAAAGTGATTGTCAAATGTAAAACTGTATTGATTCCAGCTTTGAATTCTAAATCCTTTCTGATAAATACAAAATCAAGAAATTAGCCTGGAAGTGGAAGTTAAATTGCTTTCTCGTCTATTAAATCATTGTTGTCTCATATTTACAATAGAGGGCACTTATAAAGAAAGATTCCACTCTTGTTTCATTATACATTTCATTATCGAGCACAAATAATGTGACTATATGCCAATATGTTAGTGCATCTTTTTTCCCCTATATATAAATGGTCACATAAAGGTGATGTGAGAAGATTTTGCTGACAGTGACTAGGGTTCAAATCTAGCACAAAATTCAATTAGAATTAACATTTTTATCGATATTCAGGCTATCAATCATCCAGTTTGGTTGGTAAATAGATAACTGTTTTTAAGTAAAACATTCAAATTCTCACTTAAGTATTACTTTCTTCTTTACAGTTTCCAATTATAGAAGAGATACTATTGAAAAGGTCTTCTTTTCAGTGGTCTGCCATTCTGTCTATTTATCTATCCATCCATCTATATACATATATGGCTATTTAGGATGAATAAAAAACTAAGTATGGCTATTTACCAGGAGATTATAAAACTGAATAATGTTGGAAATACTTAAAAATTATTTAACTGGATGTAAAATTAACAATCAAAATATTGAAGTACAATTTTCACTAGTTAAACAACTTTTAAATAAAAACAGAGATTATTCTGTAAACTAAAGTTATGTCAAGCATTTTTAGCTGAGAGGTCAGTGCAGCCACCTTGCAAGCAAGCAGTTGGTTGCAGACAGTTGTTGTGGGTTCACCTCTGGCTGATGCTATGACATATGGAAAAAACTATTAAAGTTAGATTAAAATAAAATAAAATTTTTAATGTTTTCATGTACAAAACTTTACAAGAAATAGAGACTTGGTAAGTTATATGAAAAGAAAGCAGAAGAATAAAAAAAGATGTAAAGCCTTTAAAAAATAAAAATTTTCAAATGGTTAATTACTCAGGAGTGAATAAGAAGTTCAAGAACAAAAAGTAATGGATCTGAACTGTGTTCTATATGCCTTGAATTCCAAAGTCTGCCACTATATCAATCCATATAAAGCAATTAATGATGGAAATGATGTGCATTTGACAAACAATTAAACTGATGTTGATAAAAATTAAATTTAACTGCACTTCAAATTAGTTGTACTACAAAAAAAATTAACAAAAAACTCAGATAGATAAATAAATGTGTATATTGTCCAGTGTGTGTGCACACACATTTAGTATATATATGTAACTAAATTATACCATTGTAAGAAATTAAAAGAAAATAAATCTAGAGTTAATAGTAGGATTTAAATATTTTGTAAAAGAAACATACCATGTAAAATTAAAAACAATTAAATGATAACTTGTATAATGTAAGGAAAGAGAGAAAAATTAGTTCTAGAGCAAGCAAATGAATTTGATTGCATATTTTAAGAAAATATATCTTATTTTGTAACTTTTTCAGATTTGCCTGATGGATGAGAATTTAAAGAAAAATTTGCCTTTTGTTGAAGTAAATTGAATAGCAAATCTAAATAAGTTATTATAAATTATAAAGCACCAAAATTGATAAAGTTAGAGAACAAATGTCAGTTTGGTCATGATTTTTCCTTTTTTTCTAAGCATGATCATGAATAAATAAAAACTTTTTTTATTACATAATCATTTGTAGAAAAATTATATAATGTGAAAATATCTATAAAAACATGTTTTTATAAATGAATATATATTAAATCTAATAATTAGGTCTTGATAAAGATATTTTTTAAAAAACAGTCTGATATAAATTAATACAAACTTCACTGCATGTTAGATATTAAAAAACCATGTAAAAACATAAAATGTAAATAGATCTGAAAAAACAAGAGTAATGTAAGTCTTGACTTAAGATAAAAGCAGTGCAGATTGATTCCATGAAGATAAAAAAAGCTGGTTAAAACAGATTCCCTCAAAATAGCTTCCAATAGCTGTATTTTGCTCACTGTTTAAAGTATTTTTAAATACCAGCAATTATGATAATATTAGCCAGCAAATGACAATTTACCATGAGTGGCTACAAAATGTAAACCACATCAGTTAATATGCTTGGAGCTATGCTATTGTCTACAGACAAACATTGCATAGAATACAACATTTCCTGCTTTAAAGAAGAAAACCATGATGTAAGAAAAGAAATGGACTCTGTTGAAATACCTACCATATATCTTTTCCTGGTGGGACAGATATACACTATTTATAATCACCAATACCCAAAAAGAATGATCCCAATCAGGACTGGATTGCTAAAGACTATCATTAAAAATGTGTGCATATATATGTAATAAGCATGTGATAGCAACAGAAAACTATGGCTTAAAACTTAAAAACTTTAAGACATTTAGTTATATTATAGTAAGATATTAGCTTTATATTTAACCACAAAGTTTTAATATTTGTATTTTTTTTTTCTTTTCAACATAACAGTTCGTAAAAGTATAAGCAATGACTTTATTTTATTTTTTTTTGTTAATTTTTTTTTTTAAACAATTTAGTTTGCTTTTGCTTTTCAAACTCATTCCGAACATTATGTCATTAATATTCACTAATCCTCAAAAGCTATGAAACCACTGGGAGGATTTGCAAGAATAATGGAAGTACATTTAAATGATGATGAACAGCAATATTAAGATATACAGAAGTAAACATTCTATTTAGAAAGTTTGGCACTTAAAGATTTGTTTAATATTGAATCTAAAAAAAAAAAAAATACTTTTGGTATCATTATAGTTAACTTAAGACTTCTGTACTAAAGTTAATTTGACCATCATCAATCATCAAAGTATTGATTAGATTAAATATATATATTTGAGTTTAATCATTTTATTTGAAATCTCTCTATATATTTCATCTGAATTTATATTGAACCCACTTGTTAAATTAATAATCTCATATTTTGTACTACTATAATATCAAACTATATAAAAATTAATGATGAGGATTTGAAAGAAAACACAAAAAAATTGGAAATATATAATTTATGCTATAGAACCATGGAAAACAGTAAAATAAAATAAAAATTAAAAAAAAATATAGTCATAAAAGAAATTAAATTGGGTCTACTCTCAATAATAGAGAAACTATGCAAATATGTTAAATAAGTAGGTAATAGTTCAAGGACAAGTGGAAAATGTAAAATCTATAAATTCAGAATAAAATAAGGAACAGAAAGAGTTAAAATGATTTAAAATGATGAATATGATATGCATTTTGCAAACAATTAAAATGATGATGATAAAACTAAAATATGTAGTTTAATTCCATTTTACATTAGGAAAGATAATACAAGATTAGTTTATAGATTAATTGTATATGTATTATATATTTTTGTACAAATATATACATCAAATACTGATATAATGATCTGAAATTATTATTCACATAAACTGTAGAACTTATACTAACTTGATTAACAAGAAATTTACCACCATGTTAGAACTTTGTAATTATGATACAAAAGAACTTAAATTATAAACTATTTATATAAATGTCTCCAGTGATATTTGGGGAGGAGGAGATATTTTTATTCATTAATTCATTCTGCAGTGGACTAACTAAAGTTGTTGGTACTTGCGAGTTTTCTGATAAATCAAAATGGCAGCCCATATTTTGATAAATCTACACTTTTGGTAACCTCTAAAAATGTATATAAAAATACCTTATTGAATAGTTATATTTTATTTTCTATTACTATTATTTTTTTAAAAAATCATTGTGAAAAAATTAATTACAGCATTTTTTGGATGAACTTACTAACAGAAAAATGAAATAAAATATAATTACAATATACATTGTTAAAGGATGCCTTGACAACAGAGTGAGATTGTTGATTGTTAATGATATTGAGATTGTCTAAGGCTTGACCAATTTAAATGAATATTTACACTTCATTCATGTTTGCAGCATTCAATCATATTGTAACTATTAATGCAACTTTTTGGCAGGGCAAGATCTTGTACTTTTGGAAATAGTCCACTGCATCAGCTTCTGTAACTGAAAGATTCCAAATTTTTATCATTGTGTTAATTTACCAAAGAAAACAGCTAACAAAAAGAAACATGCTGAATTGAACCCAAGAATATCACCTTCCACATTATAATATAAATATTTAAAAAATTGAAATTCAGCATCTTAATGAAATTTATCAGAATTTATATCTTTTAAAAAAAAATTAACAATTCATTTACTAATTTTGTTTTAATTTAAAAACTAAAACATCTTCAGTAGATTATAAGCCCTTGAAACGGTATATTTATAAAAAATACAGGCTGCCATCTTGATTTATCAGAAAACTGACAAATATCAAAAGTTTTAACATAAAATATTATAATAATCTTACCAAAACATGATGTGAAATCATTGTAAAACATAAATGATAATAACAAATAGTTAATTCTCTTTTTTTTTTTTTTACAAAAAGGAAAATTTCTAAGAATGTTTGTAAAAAAATACAATAAGAATAGAGACTCAGATGATAGTAGTGCCCTCTATCTTCAATCATGACAATTATGTAAGTATTGATTTGCTCAATGAACATTAGATGGCTATACTGAATTCTATAAGATATGTTAGTTATAAAAAAATAATTCGAGTTATAATAAACATATGACTAAAAAAAAATAAAGTTATGAGAATATGAACAATTAAAATAATTATATTAATATTAGAGAAATGTTATTTTTATTCAATGCAAGAATGAGAGATTTAAGACAAAAATAGAATAAAGATTTAGACAGTATGTGTAGTTTATAGAGAGATGGGAGAAAGATAATTTATTTTTGGAGTACAAAATAATTAAAAAATGGATTGGAGTAGTGTTAATACAGACTGATAAAGAAAAAGGTTTTGTTGGTTTAGTTTTAATAATGAAAATGGAAAATATGTAAATGTGAGATTATGTCTATGGAAATAATGAAACAGCTTTTATTAAAATGGGTTAAAAAATAAAAAGAAATTAATCTGAGCTGGAAAATAATTTTGTAATAAGAAATAAATAGAAGAGTTTATTGCATAAAATTATTATTTGAGCTGAAAAATGATTTCATATTAAGAAATAGATAGCTGAATTTATACCAAGATTACTGAACATATAAATTGTCAACAGAAATTTAAGAAGCCATTTTACAACGCATTACACATTTTCTAAACAAATGATCCTTATTCATTTATAAAGAACTTCCATTGCAACTATTCTGTAAACTACTCATTTCCTTTATAGTCGTTAAAATCCAAAACACTCAGAAATGGATAATAAGAAGTCCTTGTATACAGACGCAAGTTATTCATAAAATGTGTTCTGGACTGTTAAAATAATAATTTATAAATAAAATAATGTTGTAATTTACTATAATGCATGACACAGACTAATATGATACTTTATTTTACAAAATTTAAACTAATTATAATTGTAACAGAAACAACAATAATAATTAATGTTAAAGAGTGTAAAACCCCAAAGTTATGTTCAAACTCATCTTACAATGAAAAGTTCATCCTCGTGATTATGAGACCCATTACACTTAGATTTTAAAAATACATCTATAAATAAATAACCTAATAAAAAGAGAGACTACAATCACATCAAAATAAAAGTGACAGATTAGACAGACAAATGAGTAGTTATATAAATAAATAATACTTGTGAAAAACTAACATCTTTAACAGTGTTTAAAAAAGCAAATTAAAACTGTTGGTGGTACAAAAGTAATTAATTGATAAATAAATCCTTTAATGTTTAACTTCTTTTTACAAAAGACGAGAAAATCTACAATATAAACTAAAAGTATTCTGTTTGCTTTGAGAAAATAAATTTTTTATACCTTTTTCTTCCAGTCTTTCACTCAAATTCTAAAAATAAAAGCAATACAAATATTTTATAAACTCTTTCAAAAAGACAATCATTTTAAACTTCTTGTTTATCAATAATTTATAAAAAAAAAAAAAAAAGAAGATAAGATTTCTAAAATTATTTTATTACATAATATTATTAAAAACAAGATTATTTACAAATGATCATCATCACTCATTCATTCATTATTGACATATTGAAGAATGGAAGTGGCTCAAAATTTAATCCAATTTCTACCATCTATTTTTTCTTTTCAACACATTACTCCAGAAGATTTTCTTAACTCATTCATCCGTTTCGCAGATCTTTTACAATCTATTAGAATCCAGTTTGATATTTCAACTGTCTATGCTCATGTTTAATCCAGATCTAGTTTAGTTTCTTATTTCTTTCAATGATATCAGTATTTATGATCTCATGCATGTGTTTTACTTCTGATTTCTTCTCATTACTCTCAACAAAAAACTATTCACATTTCATTCTGTGATCTGAAATTTATATTTTGCCTTCTGTTAAGTACCCAAAGTTTCACATACATATGTAGGAAGTAATAAAACATTTCTATTAAAAATGTTTCTTATAATGCACATAAACATATTTCCATTTAATATTAGTACAGCCATCTAATGGAAAAATATTTTTTTATTTACATTATAGTGGCCTTTGTGTGTTCCACCATCTGATTTTCAATTGGATGGACGGTTTAAGAGTTTAAGTGTGGGGTGGATTGAAGCCTGACCATTAAAATATGAAGACTTGCTGTCTTAATATATATCTGAGCACTTATTGCATATATGGGTAGAGATGATAATCTGGACCAACTGATGATTGCTGGTTTAGCATGAAATACGAATATTGGTGATTGTTTATCTTTTCGACATATATGTGTTCAAGTGTATCAGTATTATGAAATAGAGTGGAGAGTAGTGGGTCACGTGAAAGTGTGCTCATATACCCTATATATTACATATATTGATACAGGTATATAATAAGTCTGTATTTCAGTTATTATAGTACAATATTTAATTCATCAGTATATATTTTGATGCATATGTATTTTAAATAGAAAAAAAAGATAAAAAATCATTTAAATTATACCAATATGTTAATATTTTTTAATATTTAAAATTATAAAATAAAAAGTGTATTCATCATCAATTTAAAAGACATCAATAAAATTTATACAATTATAATGTCAAGGTAAGATCCTATCATCATCATTAATGTGAATTAGGTTGTTAGCCGAGAGGTCATCGCATCTGCCTTGCAAGCAAGTAGTTGGTTGCAGACAGTTGTGGGTTCGCATCCCGGCCGATGCTATGACATATGAGAAAAATGCCTATTATAATAAACCTACATGTTACTACTGTTATTTAATTAGATAGGTGAATATCCACACCCTCCCCTCTTTTTTTTTAATTTGGCTCATTCTGGTCACCTACTCTTTTTTTGGACAAGCTTATGGAAAAATATTTATTTCTAACCCTATTTTCTATATAATATGTACAGGGTATTTTTGAAATTCCAACACTATTATATTGAAGTTGGATAATATTAGAAACTAATTGTACCAAGCACATATATGTGGGATTTAAAATTCCACTGATATAATGTGTTACATAAAACTGTCAATCACAATTTTTTGAAAAACTTCTTAGGGTTTATTTCTGACAGCATATTATTTATTGCCAAACAAAAGAAAAACTGAGAGAATGTAATAACAAAGTGTGTATTATCAATGCTTTCAAATTATTTTTTTAAAAGCCAAAAAAAAAAAATGCTGAAAAATTTGGATAACTTAAGCTTTTCCCAACTTCCAACCACATTCTAACATGGTACATAAAATCATCACTTCCAATTACTTACATAAAATTCAAGAACATTTAAAAAAAAAAAAAATACTATAAGTTACAAATATATATTTTAATAAAAATTATAAAATTACTTACAAAATTTAGTTTTATTTCCCCCAAATTAAATAGATCAGCATAAACTATTTCATAAAATATAATTATTTTCTTTTTTTTATTATTTATCTTTCCCTTAATATATATTTTTATTAGGCTGGAGTAAGTTTATTGTTAAATAGATAATTATAAACACTTTTTCAGAATACTGTGTTTTTTTTATTACAGATGCTGTTTCTGTGAGATTTTTAACATTACTTTGTTTTTTTTTTTTACATGGTGGTCAGATAAGAAAAATTTTCTGAGATTTTAAGCAAACTGTGTCATTTGTTTATTTGCTATTATATGTTAATAAAAGCATTATTAGCTGAGAGGTTAGCGCAGCTGTCTTGCAAGCAAGCAGTTGGTTGCAGATAGTTGTTGCGGGTTCACCTCCTGGCCGATGCTATGACATATAAAAAAACTTGTTCAGCCTCAGGGATTGTCAATTAGTAGTAATTGGTAATTTCTTGGCAATATCAAAGGTTAAAAGTTATCTCTGTTTATATGGATGTGATCTCATTTCATTCTTTATTATAATAACAATTAAAACAGGCAACTCCCTGAAGTGAGTGGCAATATGTATAGTGAGTTTTGCCTGTTTTAATAACAGTTATAAGCAACCATAAGAAATGGTGGTCAGGTGTTGTTTAATGGCTTATAATAACAATCCATTAAAATATTTAATACAACATATATATATATATAACAATAAAATTAATAAATATAATAATAATTATCTATTATATATGATCTTTCAATCTGTAAAAATAGTTTTGGTTAATTCCTTAACCCTCCTCAATTGCTGTTAAAATTTACCAACTGTTGAAGAGAGTTAATTCTTTAACCAAATGTACTTTTGTGGATTAAAAGACTCTAAATAATAGTTAATTACCATTATGTTTATTATTTTTATTGTTATTACAATAGTTTTTAATTAATGAATATTTTATTTGTATTATATATATAATATTGAAATATATGTATATTGTCTAAATTTAATGTAATTATAAGGAATTTGTCTCAGACTTTCATCCCTCTTCTGTATAATTAAATGAACATATTATGGTCCTATGAATTGAGTAAGATCAACATGGGTGTGACAATAATATTGGCATCAACAAAATTTGAGCATTTCATTCTAGGATTTTCAATGAGGGGTAGAAGATTGAAGTGTGTCCATTAAAGTTTGAAGATTTACTATCTTAATATAAACTGAGCACTGATGGTATACATGTGTAGGAGATTGTGATCTGAACTAACTGATGAGTGCTGGTTCAGCATGAAATACATATATTGGAGATCATTTAGCTTTTTCACATGTTTGTGGTCATGAATATCAGTTGTATAAGATATATTGGATAGATGTAGGGAGCTTGAAAATCTGAGTTCAGGTCCCTTATAATATATATCATTAAAACCAATTAACACTTAGACAATCCCAATAACAGTCAACAATTTCAAAACCTCACTTTAACAATATATATATATATATATATTCAAC
The DNA here is from genome assembly GCA_028023455.1 of Epiperipatus broadwayi. Classification (NCBI taxonomy): domain Eukaryota; kingdom Metazoa; phylum Onychophora; class Udeonychophora; order Euonychophora; family Peripatidae; genus Epiperipatus; species Epiperipatus broadwayi. Next base: position 1,268,506 of record JAQFVV010012600.1, read on the forward strand.
TTATTATTACACTTATTATTTAAGTAATTTATATAATAGTTATATGATTTAAAGCATTAATATACTATTTAGTTAATAATTAAATTAACATGTTTTAGATGTTTTTTATAGTTACCTCCTAAAAAATAAATAATTATAATTTTAAAGTTTATACTTTATTAATAATATTTATAACCATATGCTTATTTTTCAGAAATTTTAGTTTAATTACTAACTAAATAAAAAGTGTATTAAAATTTACATTCTATTATTATAAATTTAAAATCTAGTTATTGTATAAATGTAATTTGATTCTTTTTAAAAAAAAAAAATACAATTATTGCACAAGTAATAGAGGATATAGCCCATTTTCATTGCTTAAAGAGGAATTTAACATACATATTCTGTATAAACTATTCAATATATAATGAGTTTAAAATATTTAAAAACTTGTTAGAGATACCTACATGTATAAAGAAATAAATGAATGATTTATTGCTAAGGATTTGTAGATTATGAAAAGGCATTTGATTCTATAAACCTTTCTTCAGTGATTAAAGCATTGGATCATCAAGGTGTAGATCCAGGATATTGTCATATTTTAAAGAATATTTATAAAAATGCAACAGTAACAATTAGATTACACAATGATAGTAGGAAAATCAATATTGAAAAGGGTGTAAGACAGAGTGACTCCATATCTCCAAAACTTTTTACAGCAGTGCTGCAAGAAGTATTTGTGGATTAAAATGGGAAGCTAAAGGAGTGAAAGTAAATGGAGATTATTTAAGTCATTTAGATTTTGCAGATGATGTAGTTGTTTTTGCAAATAAAGCTTTAGAGCTACAGGAAATGTTGCAGGAGTTATCAGATGAAAGTAGGAAAGTACGACTAAAGATAAATGTTAAAAAGACTAAAGTAATGTTTAATAGATTTTCTCAAAATATGAAAATAAAGATTGATTATGATGAGTTAGAAGAAGTTAACAGTTACAAATACCTTGGGCAGATTATTAATACAGATGAAAATATAATGGATGAAATTAATCATAGAATTAAACTTGGTTGGAGTGCTTTTGGTAGAAATAACTTGATACTAAAAGGAAATATGCCTATGTGTTTGAAAAGGAAGGTTTTTAATAAATGTGTTTCACCAGTTCTTACTTATGGATCTGAGACCTGAACACTTAATAGAAGAGTAATACAGAGACTTCAGACCACTCAAAAAAGTATGGAGAGATTCATGTTGGGAGTAACAAGAAGAGATCGAAAATGCAATGTACGGGTAAGAGAACAAATAGGTGTTACTGACCTCATTGAAAAAATTAAAAGACTGAAGTGGAGTTGGGACATATTGTTAGAAGAAATGATAATAGATGGACAATTGAAATTTAAACAGGATTCCAAGAGATTGTAAAAGACCCAGAAAGATACCACATGTGAGATGGATGGATGAAATAAGAAAGTGTGCAGGGGTGATGTGGAGAAGAGAAGCTAAAGATAGGAAAAGATGGATTGAACTTGGAGAGACCTTCATCCTGCAGTGGATTGATAATGGTTGATGATGAATGAATGAATATTTCAAATACTAAAAATGTTTTAATTTTAAAACCAACACATCAAAATATACAATATATGAATAAATTTAAAATTAATAATTTAAAAAAATTTTTAATTATTAATTTTTTAATTTTTATTCCAATTATTATATTTTTAACTTTATTGTCTCTTTTTTTTAAGATTAACTTTATGGAGTATTTAATGGTTTATTTTTTTTTATAATGTATTATTATAAGATAGTGAAAATAATAATATTAATATTAATATTTTAAAAATGTGATAAAGAAGATATTAAAAATTACAGACCTATCAGCCTTTTATCAGTTTTATACAAAATTTTTGCCAAGATAATTACAACTCGTTTATACAGAACATTGGATTTCTACCAACTAAGAGAACAAGCTGGATTTAAAAGTGGTTTTTGTATAGTAAATCATATCCAGGTATTGCAAACAGTTATAGAAAGGACAAATGAATATGAGTTTCCATTATGCTTTGGATTTGTAGAATATAAAAAGCCATTTGATTCTATAAACATTTCTTCAGTGATTAAAGCATTGGATCATCAAGGTGTAGATCCAGGATATTGTCATATTTTGAAAAATATTTATAAAAATGCAACAGCAACAATTGGATTACATAATGATACTAGGAAAGTCAAGATTGAGATGGGTGTAAGACAAGGTGACTCCATATCTCCAAAATGTTTTACAGCAGTGATACAAGAAGCTAAAGGAGTGAAAGTAAATGGAGATTATTTAAGACATTTAGATTTTGCAGATGATGTAGTTGTTCTTGAAAATAATGCTTTAGAGCTGAAAGAAATGTTGCAGGAGTTATCAGATGAAAGTAGGAAAGTAGAACTAAAGATAAATGTTAAAAAGACTAAAGTAATGTTTAATGGATTTTCTCAAAATATGAAAATAAAGATTGATTATGATGAGTTAAAAGAAATTAACAGCTACAAATACCTTGGTCAGATTATTAATACAAATGGAAACATAATGGATGAAATTAATCATAAAATTAAACTTGATTGGAATCCTTTTGGTATAAATAACTTGATACTAAAAGGAAAGATGCCAATGTGTTTGAAAAGGAAGGTTTTTAATGTGTTTTACCAGTTCTTACTTATGGATCTGAGATTTGGATATCTAATAGAAGAGCAATACAGAGACTTCAGACCACTCAAAGAAGTATGGAGAGATGCATGTTGGGAGTAACAAGAAGAGATCGAAAATGCAATATATGGGTAAGAGAACAAACAGGTGTTACTGACATTCAAAAAATTAAAAGACTGAAGTGGAGTTGGGTTGGAAATATTTCTAGAAGAAATTATAATAGATGGACAATTGAAATCTTAAATTGGATTCCAAGATTTTGTAAAATATCCAGAAATAGACTACATGTGAGATGAATGGATGAAATAAGAAAGTGTGCAAAGATGATGTGGAGAAGAGAAGCTAATGATCAGAGATGGATTGAACTTGGAGGGAGATTCATCCTGCAGTGGACTGATAATTGTTAGTGATGATGATGATGAATCATTTATTACTTAAAGCTATTAACAAAGATTGACTGCCTATTTATTAAATTTCCTAAAGTACAAAATAAATTTTCTTAATTTTTGTTTTTTGAAAGAACGTTTTTGACATTCAACACAAATACATGATTGAACTAAAATTATTGTTAGTATTTGCTTCATAATATGTAAAAACGATTGAACCCTTCACACAAATTATCAGATGGATGTATTTTTCCATACAACCCATTATCCTTAAATACTTCCCAAACATCTGGGTGTTCCTAAATAGAAATCTTACACCTCTAATATTAACTATTATATATATATATATATATATATATATATATATAAATGTAAAATACAGTACCCGTTATAAAATATTATATATATATATAAAAAAAATTATAAAAAAAATTTACCGTTAATTTTTTATATATATCAGAGTATTTAATAATTAATTTTATCGATTTCATTATTAATCAAGGGATCAGTGTTGAATAGCACAATAATTATAATACCAAACAAAATTATCATCTAATAAAATGTTTTTTTTATGTAAGGCAACAATGCTTACTTTTTCTTTTCATCATTATTTTTGCAATATCATTCTCAATTGTGATTTAAATATTTACATTCTTTTATATTCCACATTGTATAAGTTATTGCAAAAAAATCACAATGACTTTCCTAAAATCAGTAGGCACAAAAAAATCACAATGACTTTCCTAAAATCAGTAGGCACAAACTATCTGCTCTCTTAAAATCCATGAATTCAATATCCTATTATTTGAAAATAATATTTAAAAAAATTATAACTGTCAAATCTATTATGTTTGCTTGTATAAGTTTCTTGTCTTGTTTATTCTGTAAATCTTGTCATCTTTCTTTCCCTTGAATAATTTCAGTATCCTGCACTCTCTGTTCATGCAGTCTTTCAGTACCATGTACATTCAATCTTAGACACACCCTCAGTCATATTAATATAACCTCAATGAAAGCATTGAATTTATTAATTTTTTTTCTGTAAATTAGAAAATTAAAATTTCATTAAAATGCCCCCAAAATGCAAAGCATATGATGATCGATGGGTTAAAAGGAGCTGTAAAGTGCTTTATTTATGTGAAAAAATAAAAATAATGGGTTTACTTTTGAAAGAAAAAGGAATCTGAAGATGCTAAATAAGAACAAATCTTCAAGTTATGAAATGATAAAAAAAGGAAAAAATAGCTTGCTAGTGCTCAGAAAACTGTTAAAATTATATCTGTAGTACATGATAAGTATTTAGTGAAGATGAAAAAGCCTTAAAATTGTGGGTGAAAGATATAAGCACAAATATTAAATTAAAAGTTAATACTAATATTGATACATACATGAGCAAACTATTGAAAACATTAAATATAACATTAATGCATTTTAAATGTTAAGCACCCTGTAAAAAGCAACCATTACATTAAAAATAAACTGTATTTGATCAAAAATCATTGATTCTTTGTGAAGACTCTCCAAAAGATTAGCCAAAAAAATGTCAAGGGATAATTATATGCATTAAGAAATAGGTAAAACTTAGAAACATATAAGGTATTTTTTACATTTCATTATCATTATTTTTAATCCATTTATAATAAAGAAGTTATGCTTCAAGAGAACTTTATTCAAAAAAGATAAAAATACAAATATTATACAGAAAATACAATAAAAAGACAAAGAGAAAAAAAATCTACATTAATAAAAACACTTCATGTTTTAAAAAAATAAAATAAAATCATTATGCATAAGTTTTTTTCTTCATGTGTCATGGCATTGGCCGGGAATCGAACCCGCTAACTCAGGACAACTGCTTGTAAGGCAGCTGTGCTGACCACTCAACCACCAATGCTTGACATAGTTTTACACATCATTTTTAACATTAGTTCAGAATCAAAGCAAACAATTGTTAGTTTGACTATTATTTTAATAATGACTAATAGTAACAATAATGTCTAGTTCAACTTTTTTATTTATAATTTTTAAATATTCAAATTTGTATATAAAAAAAAGTAGGTAGGTATAAATCTTCCATATATGAATATAAATCTTGTGCATCAGAATGCATAAAGAATAAAAATGGCACTTTGAATAGTCGAAAAAAGTTTCTAACATAAAACCATAATGATTTTAAAAGTGGCATCATTATTTTTATAAAGGGTTGCTATCAATTCACAAATTAAACTGTACTTATCTTCTTTGTGACATAACTCCTAAAAGAAATATGTGTGGAAATGAAATCTTTGATACCTAAAGAAATATAATGATGAAAGAGCCCAACTATTGAGTTTGAAAAAAGAAGTAAAAAAATTGGGGCTCAAATGACAATATTTTAAATTTATATAATATTTGTTTATTATTTACTTCAAGCATTAAAGAGTTAGATTCTATGGGTGGATTAGGATAGGATATTTTGTATATCTTTTAGGACTCATGTTTTTGTTGAGGTTAATATACTTCTCATGCAGACTTTGTAAAGATCCTAGTTGTTATTGTTGTTGTTGTTGTTGTTGTTGTTGTTGTTGTTGTTGTTCTTATTATTATTATTATTATTATTATTATTATTATTATTATTATTATTATTATTATATTATTATTATTATTATTATTATTATTATTATTATTATTATTATTATTATTATTATTATTATTATTATTATTATTATTATTTTATTATTATTATTATTATTATTATTATTATTATTATTATTATTATTATTATTATTATTATTATTATTATTATTATTGTTATTATTATAGCAAGAAAGTAAAAAATGAACACATTAACACGTACATTGCCTAGATATGGGTATAATTTAATACCTCCATATGTAAATATGTTCTTTCTTTTTCAATATCAGTATAATGTTTCATTTTCTGCCATCACAAAATTTTGAAAACCACTAGAAAAATATACTTATAATTCATGGATTCATTGGCATACACAGTTTGAATCATTTCAAATGGTTCAATAGCAGCTAAATTTATAGTTAACAGGTTGTTCCGTTGTGGGTTAAAAGACTAAATACACTGTTAAATTTCATGACTACAGCATACTAGCACTTTAAAATATTTGTAGCAAATAGGGAAACTATGTCACTACATCATACATGCATTGATTTTGAGGTGATGATGTGGATATATTGAAGAGGGAATTAGAAATCAGTCACATTTTCACTGAAACATAATGGATATATTATAAATCATGCATTCATTCCTATCCATGGGTTTTGATATTCATGTAAAGTTTTATAATCAAATTCTTAATATAATAGTGAGATTATTGCATCAAATTTATAGTAAAATATCTTCAATAGCATAAATAAGCTCCTTCAAAGTTATACACATTCTTCTGCAAAACTACACATATAAAATAACTCATAAAATTACAAAGAAATCAAGTCATGTGTCACATGACCTAATAACTCGTAATACTAATGCAAAAAAATCTTTAAAAATTATATTTTTATTACATGCTAATACATTAATCATTGAATCCAGCAAATTCTTCTTTTCCACTATATAAACATGATAAGTCAGAAATTACAATTAATTTTTTATTAATAAATGCTTACATACTTTTAATAAATAAATAAATATTTAAACTGTAATACATCTTTACTATGGAAGCTTCATTATTTAAATGAAAGCTAGCTTACCTATAGATAAGTCTATCCAACCCATCATGATTAAAATTTTCATTTCTTAATTGAAAAAACAAATTAAAAAATGCAGATTGTGTAATTTATATGCTTTGGAAATTATTCTGACTAATAAATACTTATTTTATTAAAATGTTATTTTTAACAGGTTATACTGGTGTGATATAGGATTGCATTGTAGTCACTGAATAAGTGAATTGCAACAAGGTTTGTTTTTTTCATATATCATAGCATCGGCCGGAAGGCAAACCCGCAACAACTGTCTACAATCAACTGCCTGCTTGCAAAGTGGCTGTGCTGACCTCTCAGCTAACAATGCTTGACTGCAAGTTTAAATACCAATTAGTTAACTGTAATTAGTTTTTTAAAGCACTTTCTTACATAGTAATATATGTGACAACTTGCCTTTTTTAATTAATGGAAATAATCAGTTCATCATAGAACCTCTTTTTAAATAAACTAAAATGTTTATAACATGGATTATTATTATGAGAAACATTCTTAGATAAACAAGAAAATATTCTAAATATTTTTTTACAATATAATCAATGTGCACTTAATTGCTAACATTAATACCATCTGTCATCCTTTGATGAACCCACAAATTTAAATCTTGGTGTCCCTCAAAATTAAATGCCTTTCAACTAAAACAAAACTCTGTAACACTCTACAAGTGAAGAACTAGTTTGTTAAATGTAAATTGCTAATTCTTTTGGTTCAATATTATTTAATGTTTCCATTTATGAAATATTTGCCTAAAGCCAGAATTGATTTCCAAACCATTTTTTCAGAAATCCCTGCCAACTTATACTTCTCAAATGGTTTCATATTCTGACTACAATTTCCAAATTGATCTAAACCATGAAAATTTTTCATTATCATTGCATATATTAATAATTTAATTAATGTTAAACATAGAGAAATGTCGAAATTATATCCTTCTTTTAACATCCTTTTTAAAACAAGACTCAAACCATTCCTCACTCACATTATAGCCATGATAAATTTCTAATAAAATATAAAACTAGCAAAATATTTACTGTATATATAAATATATTTTTCTCTCCATAGATATAAATATGTTAAAAAATTATTTTAAAAAAATATATATACATATATAACCTCAAACCATTTAATTATAAAAAATAATTTTAACTTTTTTTATACCTGACTTATTTTACTTTTCATTTTCCCCATTATTAGTTTTTTAAAAAATAAAAATAAATGCAGAAATATTAACTGATATGGTTTCTATCTTTATTTTATATAAAACATTACTTTTTACTTTATTATCTCCCCCCCCCCATGATAATTCCTTAAAATGATTTAAAATAAAATTAATAAAAAAATATTTCATTTTATTTTTTAATAATTTTCAATAAATTCTTTAATTGAATTTCTCTTTGTAAATACTTATTATCATTTTTATACAATGATTTATCTGACTTTAACTTTTGTTATTTTTATTCAGCATTAAAAAATGTCACTAGTATCTATTTATAAAGAAAATATTGTTTTTTTTTATTTCAATAAAATAATAAAGAGTGCATTATTTACATTATTATATTTTTATAATTTTCTTATAAATCATTTGAGATATTTTCAAATGAAATATAATAATTATTAATAATTAAACTGTCTAACTTTTAACAGAATAGTTCCACAAATTCTACAATATTTAACTCCACCACTATCCATATCAATAAATTGCATTGACAAAACAATTTGTTTCCTAGGTGTGTTTGTTTAATGCTATAAGCTTGAATTACAAAAAAACCTACAAATATTTTTTGTGCTTAAAAACATTATGATTTCCATTCTAACTATATTCTATAGATGGCAGCATGTAACAGTAAATAATTCAAGAGAATAAGGATTATTCAAGAGATTATTGAATTTCTATTGGGAAAAAATTGCCTCTACATTTGTGAAACATCATCTTTTAAAAAGCCATATTAACAGAGAATATAAATTTACACATGATTTTCATTGTCTGCTTATTTTTGTGTGTGAATCATTAAATATTTGTTTCTTAATAAGTATTTAATATATACATTTAAGTCTTATTTGAATATAATAGCTTTTTAACAAGAAATTAATCAATTAAAACTCAGTGACAACAAACAAGCCTACCTTCTGTCAAAATTTTTTATTATTAAAACTATTATTATTACTTTTACTATTACAATTATTATTATTAGTAGTAGTAGTAGTAGTAGTAGCAATAGCAGCAACAGTAGCAGCAGTAGCAGCAGTAGCAATAGCAGCAGTAGTAGTAATATATATATTTATTTTTTAGTAATTGAAATTTGGTTTTTAATATAATAATATTTTCATTTTTCAAACATTGTTTTATGAAAAATTATCTTAAAATATGGATGTATTACAAAACTATTTTCATTTAAAAAAATTATATATTTTTTTTTGCTGAAGGCTAAAATAAAAGTCTTTTTGATTAACTATTTCTTCTTATTTGTCATTGACTTTTTTTTTTTTTGTAAAATTTATATTTTATTTTTCTGATTACTCTCATTTTTTGAAGTAAAGATAAATTATGGGGAAAGAAAAAAGAAAAATATAAATAAAGAGGGATGGATCGATAATAATTGGATATCAATACCTTATTATAAAGATGCATATAAGATTTTAGGAAAAAGAAGTTGAATGAGAATATAAAAATTTCTTTGAAGAATAGTAAATTGTTGGAAAAATGGATATCAAATGTGAAGAGAGAATATTAAAGTAAAATAGGATTAATATACAAAATAACTGTAGGAGCTGTAATAAGATATATATAGATCAGAAAGGGAAAACAACAATAGAAATAGGAAAGGAGCATAATAGGGCTACTGATAGGAAGGATATAAATTCAGGAACATATGTTCATTATTTAAATACTGGTCATAAAATAAGGTGAATTGAAGATATGGAAATTATAAAATATGTTAAAGATTATATAATAGAATGAAATATTATGAAAAAGTATACATTCAGGAGAATATGAGTAAATGTGTTAATTTAGTTAAAGGACCTACAAAGTTGAGTAATTGGCATTAAAGAACAATTGGAAAATGTAATATATGTTTGATTTGGAATTTTTTGTTAGTTTTTGTAAGTTAATATATATATATATGTAAATAATTAGTTACTTATGAATAAATAAAGTTTTTATTTGTAGGTATGCTTATTAGAAATATATGAAAAATGATATATAATTTACTTTAATGTAGAAAGTATATGTATGTAATTAATTCAATAGAGTTTATGTAAAGTAGTATATAATTTATGGCGTGTAATATGTATATAATTATTTAATTGTAGTTAATGTGGTTTTATTTATTGTATGAAAATAATATGTATATATACAAAGGGGGGTATATGTATATGTAAATAGGATATATGATTATATAAAATGATTATGTAAAAGGGATATTAGAGGAAATATTGATAGATATAAGGGTCAAGTCTATTTTGAAAAGGCCCTAATATAGGATGAAAACCAGTTCACTAATAAAGAAAATATTTATATTTATATAGCTGTTTTATTTCAATTGTGTTAGAATTATTATTAATTATTTGAAAACATTATGGACAAATTTATGTTTGACCATTGTTAAGAAATTATTAAAACATAAAGATATAGTGAAAAATAAGTTTTTATTTGTTAAAAATAAAATAAAAATGGAAAACAATGGCCCATTGCATTACCAAAAATGAAAAACTAGAGGTAAAAAAATGTTGCAATTCATACTCATCAAACAAATTCTATTTGGGGGATTTTAATACTGTGGTGAAAAAAATAGATTCAAGATCTAAAGATATATCAATTCTCAGTCGAGGAAAGTAGTTGATTAAATTAAATGAATATGCAAAGCATCAAGCATTGTTAAGTCAGTGCAGCCCAAGCAAGCAGTTGGTTCCAGACAGTTGTTGCGGGTTCGCCTCCCGGCAAATGCTATGACATAAAAAAAAAAGTTCAATGTATCAATTTGTGCATAAATGTTATATAATTCCACTGGCAATCAATTGTATAAATAATTATTCGTGTTTGCTAATTAAACCAAATATTACATGTCTACATTATTTTACTCATACGCTTCCAAGAACAGTTATTTTCATTCTACTTTAGATCTATCTATTGCAAATATAAATAATCTATGAGCAAAGATAGCATAATGCTATTGCCATCCTTCAACTGTTTTCTGGTTTATTAGAGGGAAATGGGATTTAAAACTGAAACCAATGCATGTATGCATGTTATTATTTTTATGCCATTCAAACTAATATATTGAAATTCAAAATATCAAAAGATTTTAATTTAGAATCAAAGCCAGGTCCATTTCTACAGAATTTATATTTCCACTTTATACCAACTGTATCTTCTACTTTTGAATAGGAGTCTACTACTATATTTTTTTATAAAATAAACAATAGGGTCCTAAAACATTTAAACAAAAGAAAGATGAATGTCACTTTTAAATTACTATTTAATTTATAAAACATGTTCTATGATGACCCTCCATCAGCTGCCTTTAAACTTTTTAGTTAACTATAAAGCTATGAATCCAAAATGAAAACCCAATATTGTTTTCAATTCAAGCTAATTCATTTGTATACTGATCAGTTCAGTATTTACATATTATGATATCTTTGGTTTTCTAATAACCATAGTCACCGACATCCTTTGACCAGGATTGGTGTTAAATCACTAAAACATCACATGATCACCATTTCCTATGCTTGCACAATCTATTAAAACAGTAGCAATTCTTTCTATATTTTGCACTCATAACTTTATTTAAAAAGGTAAAAGGTGACTATTGGAAGATTGCATTAGATGTAAATATACTGTTCTCAGATCCAAGGTTCATCATTGATGAAAACATGTTTTACATAGTTGATATTATTTCAAAACTTTTTTTTTGAAAGCAACAATTGCTTTTATTAAAATCCAGTTTGTTGGATTTTTTTGTACATTAAAACCATTAATGTGGATTCCCTCTGTATGGTGTACCAACATCACACCTGCAAAAGTTAATGAGGGCTCTAAGAGTTGTGACAGTAAAGCCTTTTAATAGTAAATAACAAGTTCCGCCCCAACAAAACTACCTCCTGCTATCCTGTGGGAAAAGGTGATGGTTTATTAAGACCCAAATACTCCTTACGATACAAGCAATCATTTTTCTTTTTCATCACTTATACCAAGCAATGTAATGTCATCATGAGATTGTTATACCATGGATCATTCCTTTATTCTAACTGTTCTATTAAGATGTGGGCTTATGGAACCACATTTTCATCATTATGAACTCCAATATCATTTGTCATCATCATCAACATCATCATCATTATTATTTTTTACTTCAAGTCCTCGAAACAGAGAAAGCAGTAATGGGAAGAGACAAAGTAAAGTGGCAGTCACCAGCTGCAATTCTTCCTCACAACAATAACTAATTAATTGGACTGGCATTGGATACAAAACACGATTCCAATAGACAATGATTATAGGATTTGACAGCCACTCCTAGAGATCACTATTTTATTCTTCATCCTTTGTTCAACATTTAGAGTTCTTTTTAGTCATAGCCTAGAGGTAGATGATTTACTCCCTTGGTTTACATATACACAACTATTTAGTCAGACCTTGTAGCTTGGATTGTTATTAATTTGAGAATGTAAACTAATTTAAATATTTAGGTGTATTTGTAAGTAGAAATGAAGATTTAGGTATTGAGATGAAACACAGATTCCAATATGCTGCTGTTGCTTGTAGCAAATTAAAAGGTGGGTTATTTCATCATAATAATATAATTACTGCTAACTTGTAGATAATTTTATAAATACATCTTATAATAAAATGTTTTTTTTTTTAAAAAAATCATCATATATCTGTATTATCTACAAACAAAAATGAGTTAAATGAGCAATATAGCATAAAATCAGGGTATTTTTTTATACATAAAAATAATAATATGTAATTTCTTTTTAAGTCCTTAGATATTTTTGAAATAAAACAGGATTCTTTTTAATTTTTTTTTTGTTTTCAGAAAAGTTTGACGAACTAAATAAATATCAGAATAATCTCCTTCCCCTCCTTTTTTTTAAAATAAACTAATATTCCATATATACTTTAGCAGTGCAGGTTTGAAATAAAGTAAAAAAAAAATACCTTTAGATAAATATAGGAATTATTATCATTATCTTGTGATTATATGAATTTTTGTTTTTCCAGGCACATTTATAAAAATTTCAACTAAAGTTCTAATAGCTATGATCAAATATCCGCGCGCTAACAATTTATTTTGTTATTCTTTCTTTTATACTATAAAATTAACAATTGAAATAACTAAATCTGATTTGATGATTCAAAAGATACGATATTTTAACAATCACCGATCAGAAGATTATATCTGTAGAATGTTTAAGCAGATAGAGGTTTATAACATCATAACTAAATTTAAAAGTTTCTTGGTGACGGGGCACTTCAAGATGTGAATTCTAAAGAAAAGTAATATTACAAACAGGAAAGAGCAACGTATGGCACATCTGTAAATTAAAAGACAGCATCAAATATACCAAAGTTCAAGAATTGGCCCACAAAATTTTATATGAGTAAAATACACGATCTATAAAAGATATGAAGGAATACTCGTATTATTAATTGTCTGATAATATGTTCTTTTTATTGTTTTGGTAGTTTACTAAAATGGACTGAATGCAGCAAACTTTCTGGTTGTAATTGATTTGTGACTGCAAAAACGGTATTTTTTAAAAAAAAAAAGTTTATCCCACTACATAAATATAGGGGATTTGAACTCAGACCTTCAAGCCACTTCACTATCCACACTATCTCATTCAACTGATACACATGATGACACACATGCAGAAAAGATAATGTCTGTGGTTATATGTATCAGTCGTATGAGATAGTGTGGATAGTGAAGTGGCTTGAATGTCTGAGTTCAAATCCCCTATATTTACAATTAGGCTCCAGGTTTAAGAGTGCCTGGTATTTCAAACGCCACTACATAAAGTGTTTCATAAAACAAATAATTAAACTCATCTCTGATGATTCTGTAGTTAAATTATAGAGAATATCAATGATTCAAGTAATCCTTGCTTTCTGACAATTGTTTATTATCAATGTCATCCCATGATAGTCAAGTCACAGCATGTAATTAATAACATTGACTTCCATTGTAATGAATTTTAAAGTTACTAAATAATTTAATGTCCTACCTAGAAATATCATAAAACTAAATAATTTGGTATGGAGTTATTCAAAAAATTTTAATGTCATTAGATTAAATCACGCAGTAAGAGAAGAAAATAATCACTGGCTGCAATTAACAAAACAAATAGTCAAAAACTGTTATGAATGTAAAATGCTTCACCTTAGATAAAATCAGAATGGATGATGTATAGAAAACTATATTTCTAAAAAACAGATTAGCCAAATTAAACATTACTTTTCTCTAAATTTTTTTGTATTACTATAAATTCATATATTTCTTCCCAATATTTCCAACCTGCCATTTAATTATTATCAACCTTCAATCAACACATACCCTTTTCATCTTCTATAGTATTTCATTAATTACAATATTATTTTATTATATTTATCATTTTTATCATAAAGACCTGAATATAATAAAATGTCTTTTTCATTCCTCTCATCTTTGCTCTTTTTCCACTCACCATACAATTTATATTGACCCTCTTTCAATATTTTAGTCCTGAAAATGAAAATAAATATTCTACATTTTACGAGTCATTTCCATACAAATTATCATCTGTTCTTGTTTTTCCTTAGGCATTCAAAGTTCCTACCCTTGCTCTAAATAATAATTAACCCTATCTAGGATTATTATACCATTTTCATATTTTGTGATGAGATATGAGAAGGCTTCTTCTTAGATTATTAGAATATTGGGTGTGTAGAAAACACTTATATATAAAAATTATGTTAATCATGCTAACATTTGCTTACTCTAAACAAAATTTTATACTGCTAGTAATTTTTCCCAACAGTTACATTATTTCAACCTATTATATTCTAGTCATTCTGTCAATATTGTCTCATTGCTATGTCTTTTATTATTTTATTTTACTTATATCTTCATCAAATTTCCCACTTTCATTATAAAGACCTAAAGAAAAAAAATCTCCATGACTTTCATTCATCTCACTTTTTTGCTTCTCCTCTTTCTAAACAATATCCTAAACAATTTTCTTTCCTTTTATTGATATCTAAAATTCCAATCCTTGCTTCAAACAACAGTAAGTTTTTTCTGGGTTATTATATTCCTTTTTATACATTATGAAGTGATAAGACAGGCAAAACTCTCTATTGGTGATCATGTGATGTTATAAAGTGATAAGCATAAAATGGTTTCCCCTTAGATGATGTCAGAAGTTTCTTGTGTATATAAAATCAAATAATTAAAATCTTCTATCAAATCATTTGTCTTTTCCAATCTATAATTTCAAAATCATTATGTCATCACTGAAAATGACATAACCTGCATTTTTAGTTCAGTGGTAAAATACATGAGTCAAGGCTCAGATCTATCACTTCTAGTGCTCAAACATCTTATGAACTTCTAAGAAATAAACTATTTGATTATTTTATTGCATGGTTTGTTGCAATGAGAGTGTAGATGACTCTACAAAACAAACTCTATGGATTGCAGCCCAGATTTATCATTCCTGATGCTCAATTTCATATAAGCTCCTAAGAAATGAAACCATTCAATTTTTACTATTATTATTAGTTCCTTCTAATAAAAACATTCAATATTATTTTGAATAAAGTATTAAACCATTAATTATATAGAAGATAATCATACCGCTTCACTAGCACTGTTAAAAAGTGATCTTAAAACCACCAAGATACTCTCACACCAGACACAAGATAGAGACTTTGAGAAATTAAGAATGGCCATCTTATTGTCAAACTCAAATACACTTACATGAGTCAATCTTAAGTATCTAGAATTGGAAGTGTGAATAATTAAATCATTCACTTTGAATTTTCTTTTTTTTAATAATCTTATTAGCACTTTTAAAGTATTATAATTTATTTTGTGCTAATATGAGATGTTAAATTATGAAATAATCAAACATTTTACAAGTGCAATGTTTTAGATTGTAATCATATAGAAAGTAATTGTGCCTCTTCCATACCACCATTAAACAATGGTGTTAAAACTGTCAGGATACTCTCAACCCAGACTTTGAGAAATAAGAATGACTGTCTTATGAACCAATCTTAAGTGACTAGAATTGAAAGTGTGAATATATAATATTTCAGAAGTGCTAATAAGATTATTTAAAAAAATGGATTTAAAATGAATGATTTGTATATTCACACTCAATTATAGACACTTAAGATTGGCTCATATAATTGCATTTGAGTTTAGAAATAAGATGGTCATACTTATTTTCATAAAGTCTCTATCTTGTGACTGGGATGAGAGTATCCTTGCAGTTTTAACATGACCGTTTAACAGTGCTAGTGAAGAGGAATGATTACCTTCTATATAATTACAATCTAAAACACTGTGCTTATAAAATTTATTGATTATTACTAAACCTTTATAACTATTGGTTTTAATAATTTTTGTTCATTAATCAAATTTTCTGATATAATATTAGTGAAAAGAACATAATTTCAAAACATTTTGTGCATTGCTGTTATCTAAATTCACTTTAAAAACAATTAAAGACACATTATCCATTATATTTTATTCCAAACCAACCATGCATACATCATATGTGTTGGATAATAGCTCACATTTTGTTTATAACCAGATATTCCAATAAAATGTATACAGTTTAACGTATTAAAGGGTGCAATATTTTTACCACACATGTGTGTACACACATATATAATACAGATGCTTTTTATGTGTAAAACATGCACATACAAATTAAGATTATAGAATAAACAATTTTTTTTAAATAATAATAACAATGATGATGATGGTGATGTTATTATTAATAACAAATTAAGAGAGCAGACATTTATATTTACTGATGCATGTTCACTCATTCATATTCATTCAAAAAATTAAAAAATGTATTGTATAAATATCCATATCTTCCTACAGATTTTAAATTCCTGGACACAATAAAATGTTCTTATCCATCTTCTCATAAACTCAATGCCTTAGCAAAAATTATCTTTTAACATGGTTATAACAGCATTTTAGGAGTGCAAGCAATATGATACAAATATGCTTTTTTCTTTTCATTATTTATTTAATAAATAATTCATTATTTGTGAACATATGTCTGTTTTTGAATATGCTTTTTTTTTAAACTTCTAACTGATAATATTATTTTATTTCTTATTAACCTTGCATAGGTCATGGATGTTCTGAGAAAATTTTATCTTACATATTGTTACAAATATCAGGTGCATATTTTTAAGGCCATGATTAGTTATGCATGTACATATGGTTAATATTAAACCTTATCATTTAAGCTGTCAATTTGGTTATAGCATATGTTTTGTAAAGCTGTATGATATTTGATAGTAAATAGTATTTGAGAGATATGATGACATCTAAAATTATGTATTTGTAAAAATAATTTCTGGATTGTAAATGAAAATAAATGGGGGGGGAGTTTGTGCATTTTATAACATTAACCCTTCAATTAGTAACAATTTTTGTAATCAATAAACATTTGATTTAAGTATTAAACCTTTATTCTGTATTAGAATTTAATAAATTGGACTTGATTTATTACAGATATAAGATTACAAATGTAAAATATCCTGAAAAATTCTATTTGAACTTTGAAAATATAAAAAAAGTGATGAGAAAGATAACAGCTAATGAGAACAATGAACTTTTTTTTGATTTGATGATATTATATAGGAAAATCAGCACAATCAACGAAAGAAGAAAAATAATGAAATCATTGTTGATTTGAGTTTAACATATGAAGTGATCATAAATCTATAAAATTCTGTTTTAAAATTTAAAAACGTATTTATAAGTATTAAAATATTACAAACTTAACAGAGTACCAAAAGAGTGTTAATAATCTTACTACTAATAGTTTTCCGTTTTCTGTTATGACTGAATTTGTTATCATATTGAATAAAATCAAAGGGTAGTGATATATGCTTTTATTTGTAAATAATTATTTTACAAATACCATGCAAAAACAATCATAAATATTTAAATAACATTGGCAAAAAAAATCCATTTTTTGCATTTCCCATTTTTGGTCAAAAATCTTCTCAAACTAATCATGCAAATGATCTCAAAGCAAAGAACAAAAATAGCACAAAGGGCAAACTGGATTATGTTGAAGTTCTTGATAGGCTGCAGAGTACTGACATCTTCAGATTTTTTATTAATTAATAAGTTAATTTTTTTTTTCAATTTCACTTTCTAACATCTAATAAATGCAAAACCAGAAAACAGTACTACAGATAGCCACAGGAAGATAAAAAAGCTAAAAAAATGATCAGTGCCCTCTACAAAGCTTTTCCAATAAAATATTTTATAATTATTTACAGGAGTGTTAATATAATAAAAACACATTTTCAATGTTTTTCTTTTTGTCTGTCCACACATTCTTGCAGCCAATAGATATATCTCAGATATATATATATATATATACATGGCAAATACTGCAATGATTTTGAATGCAATTATTATAATTTTTTGCTAAATAGTTTTTAGATTATAATTGAAAATAAATAAATAAAATCATGTACTTTATTATGTTCATTTAATAACTGCTTCAGCTTCACCTATTTAAATAGAAAGTAGGTTGAAGTAAAGAAGGGTTCCCCTCTTTTCTTCCATAGTGTAAGCTTGTGGTTAAAACACCTGTAGAGGTCCCTACTATCACATTTTATATGCATATTATCAAGGTTATAGCCTCAGTAAATATTACTTACGTAATCAATGTGAGTTTAATAAATTTATAATTACAACTTTAAAAACAAATTTGCAAAATTTTTAAATTTTTTTTTTTTTACAATTCAGCACATATTAAAGAATGTATCTCTCAGGTTATGTGACATCTGGTGTAATTTTTGCCTGCAATATTTGTAGTGTTAAAAAAAATTATTTTAATTATACATAGAAAACATTTTATCAAATGAAATATTGTAATATAAACATATTCGAAAAGTAGTTGAAATTAGTAATATATAAAACTTTTACAAAATAAAAATAAAAGTCTGTGCTTCCAATGTATTTAATATGAATAAAATGTAGTTAATCAACAAAATCACATCAGAATTAATAAAAATACTGCAAAATGAAACAATGGCTTCTATATATCATTTATGATAAACGTTTACAAAATGCATTAAATTTACACATTTTAATGATTTGTTTTTGTGTTACTTACATTTTTTGTTTGTTTAATTATATACTATTTTTGAATATAATTGAAGCTATGCATATTGATATAATGCATATCATAGCATTTTTGAACTTCTTTATGAAATAGTAATATATATCATTAAAAGTCATACCAAAAATTTATTTCTGTTTATATGTGTTAAATATATTGTACCATATTGTAATGCTAATGAGATATATGTTATAAAACCTACATATACCTGTATTATATATTTCATAATTTTAAAAATATATATAGGATTAAATTTATTTGAAAGAAATAATTATTGCAGAAGTAGATTTTAAAACACAAATTTTGTAAAATAAAAATACTGTGTTATATTGTTTGTTCTTTTAAAAATAGAATAAAACTTTTTATTTAAGTTGGGTGGGGGACAATCTAAAATAGAAAAGATTTAAAATGCACTCCTTTTTAAAGAAATTAAGAAAGTAAAATGTATAAAAATAAGTAAATATGAAATGAAAAATCAGAATAAAATTTAGTTTGTAAAAGAAAAATTTTTGAAAATGTAATTAGTTTAAAAGATTAATGATTGAATTAATTAAAATAAAAACATGTAAACTATCTCATAAAAGCGATAGTAGATTAATCTAAGAAAAGGATTAGATAACGTGCAATGTAAAAATCAATTAGGTTAAGGAAAATGTAAAAAATTAATTAGATTAAAGAAATGTAAAAATAAATTAAAAACAGGTTTAAGTTACGATGAAAATTAAAAAACTTTGATAAAAAAATGAAACAACAAGAGAGAAAAACTATATAAGCACACAATGGTCTATTGTTATTCAGTCTGGTCTTCAATCAGAAATTCAGTTCAGTCTTGAATCTGTTAGATCATTCCACTCTTGAGTCTGTAAGTCAGTCTGGTTTGCACTTTGCAATTGATTCATTATGTATTTCATTATTCCAGAGATTCAGAAATCTAAGGACAAATACCTGTAGAAAGTACTATTGAGAAGTGACAGATGTAGTGATGTGGTTCTAGACCATTTAGAAGTATTCAACTGGGTTTCAAACCCCAAAGTTATCATAAAATCAGCTGTCCCACCTAAACCCTTGCTGGAAACTGATGCCAAAATGATAAAATAGATGCTGTCACAAACTCTTTATCTCCCATTGTCAAGACAAAGGAATAGAAAATAAGCTCTGAAATCATTGATAGAGATCAAAAAGCCAACTGTTTGGAAACTGACAATCATGAAAACCTAGGTAAAAATATTTTGATACTTGTCTATAGACACTTTATATTTATTTTAAATTAACTTTAATTAATGAAGGACTATTATAAAATTTAGTCTGAAACTAATCATTTATATTTCTTTATGTAAAATATATTGTTATATTATATTAGAAATGTGTGTGCTTGAATAATTATTCATATTTGCTTAAATATTATTTGGTCTATTCTCTCTCTCTCTCTCTCTCTCTCTCTCTCTCTCTCTTGTCACTGTGTCATCATTAATTTCAAGATATAAATGTTATATGTGTTAAGTTAAATATGCTGGACCCTGATACAGAGTATGAGCTAGCCTGGGATATGTCAAGCACTGGATTGTTTGCCTGTCATCTGAAGCATGCTGATTATATATCATATGTTTGGATGGTGTCTGTGTTTGATCCTCAAACCAAATAAAATGCTTTGGATGGTAGGGGTTTGATTATAGCAGTGAAGGTAAGCCACAGTCAGGAAATGTGATCATATTATACTTTGTATAGCTCAATTTGGCCATGGGTATTATTGATGACTAAGTTATCAATAGTATTCTTCCCTCTGTTTGAAGAGCCAGTCCATCCTGGCAGTATTAAAGATATAAAATAATATTACTGAAAAGTTATGTATTAACATTTTGATTTTAAATGTGGTTAAAACGGTAATTTCAGGAGACCTGGTTCAATACATATTGTAACCATCTGAGTTACATGGCACACAGCAATGTAGTTGTGTGTGTGCATATATATATTGTAACAGAATAAAAAAAATATCAAAAATATTATTTGTTACAAAAAATAAATATAGACGAAATTATTAATTATTAAAATATGCTTATAATCTGTCATTTGTAACAGTATGAATAACTAAAGATGAACTGATAAAAAGGTTGATAAAAGGCTGTTACTTTTATAACTGATTACAATCTATATATTGATGAGTGATAAAATGATAGTTGCTATAATTCAATAACTAAACACTAAACAGGATATATGATATGCTCCAGCAGTTCATCATTTGTAACCAAGTAAAATTAAATGAGAAATGCATTTACTGTGTTAGCTAAAATACAATTTATAATTAAATAAGGATGACGCTAACATATAAATAAGAACATATGCATATCATGCTCTATTTGGGTGTCTATTTCTACTTAATTACACATAACATTATAGCCCATTTGCAACTATCCTAAACATTAATTGTGTCATGCTAATAATGAAATAAATAAATAATCTCATTTCTCAATACTTAAAATAACAACAATGAAAATTAAAACTATTATCATTAAAGATTGAAAATATTTAGATATTGGGGAAGTCATTTGAACAATAGAACATACTGGCCATTGTCATCAAATAAAATAATATTAAATATAGCAACTGAATAAAATTACCCACTGTGAGATCCCTGGAGTGCCTTATGCTTAACTCCAATAGTAGGTTCTTTTAACCGAGAATCCTTCTCATTCCTCTTTCCATGTATATATGACCATTCATAGTCACACACACACACTGGTGCTGTTTATAATAACTTATAAAAAAATATCACATAAAGTTAATATTATGAAGTTGGAAAGGGATTAAATCACTCTTTATTCAGTTTAGCTAAGTACATGTGTTTTCCCACAAGCGCCACTAGATTGTTTTAAATCTAGATAAATATCTGTTTAGAGTGTACTGAATTCAAACTCATTCGGTACATTTTTATCACACATGACTTGGATGACTAATGAAAAAAATGACACTTATATTTTACTCATGTCAATAAAATCATAATATCCCTATATCACAAAAATTTATATAGATCAAAGACTTATAGATATTACTAGATCATTTTATGTATATTGATGAACAGATGCAAAAAAAATACTCTTATTAATGGCTTCCAAATCAACATAGTGAAGACCATTACTTAAGTGGATGGCAATGAAACTAGTTACTTAACTTAATTATTGATTATAATATAAAGACGATAATGATGATGATAATAATGATGATGGTGATCATAATAGTGATAATAATAGTGATGATGATGATACCAGCCCTAGCTTTATAATGAACTCACAACAATAAATTTATCTGTATAAACAAATAGGCACTTTTTAAAATCATCCTATGTTAAACGGGAAATTTAAACATAACATTCATTAGCATTTATATATGTTTATGGTTATTTACTAAAATACTTTTATAGTTAAAACTAGGAGTCAATAATACCAGTGCTGATGACTGATCATCACGCCTCTCTCCACGTGATATTCAACTTTCTATACACCCCTATTTACTAAATATATTAATTATGTTAAACATTAGATTTAATGATTATAATTTATTTAATGATGATGATGGTGATCATAATTCTTATATAGTATTATTTGAAACAGGGTTCCAATCAATAATACGATATTCATCTTTGATGAAGATGATCAAAACTCATGGGCACAACATAATTTTAGCTTTCTATTATTAACCTATAATTATTAAAATTTGGTTATTATCAAGCTTAATCCCCAAATACTTAAATGTAAATCAATATTCTAGCTTTCTTAATGTTTGCAAGCATTTGCTTAAATATTTGCAAGTGCTGTTGATTATTAATATCTGCAAGCAATGATGATGATCATTTAAAACAATAGAATTAAGACAAGAAAATTACAACAATATTTTTAATAAGAACTCAAAAACCAATTAAGATATATAATTATATTTTATTAATACTATTCTTCTTTATTTTTATTTTTATTAATTAAATTTACTAATTAGATAAATGGCTTATTATTACATTAATTAAATATAGAACTAATACAAAAATTTATATATGCATAACCAAATAAATTTAATATACAAGTTTGTCATTTTGGATATTTTAAAATAAGCTGGCTTAAAATGACATTTAAAAAAAAAACATTTCATTGAATGCTTACTTAAGACTTTCCTAACTTATTATATCATAAAAATAAATTTCATATGTAACTTGTGTGTTTTATTTCACTTCAATTCAAATGTGAATCCCTGCTTTATAATTTACCATATTTAAACTAATTATGCATAACCTATTCTTTTGATGTGTTTGTATAAGCAGTTACACATGCACACACACCCTGTGATATGTCAACATATATTTTTAAAATGTGTTCCCTTTACATTAGGGTGTTCCCTTTACATTAGGGATTAATGCATAAATCACATATATAAAAATATTCTTGCAACCTTGAGCAAAAGAAAATAAAATACATTATATCAAATTTAATATGCAACAAGATAAAAAAACATTATAAATGCATATATTTATAGGTTGCTCATTATCACAATAAATGAAAAACAAAAAAAAACATTTCGATATTACAATATATATAATAAAAGAAAATAATAAAAAAATAATGAAAATTTAAGTTTAAAGATTTGAACTGTGTTTGTGTTATGTTATGTGATATTGAGAATAACTATCGATAAACAAGTCTTTAGTGTTTCTGTATCAAAAGAGAAAAAATGCTTTGACCAATAAATTAAGGTTTACTTTTAATAAGTAAGAATAAAAGATCTATTAATGAAAGTTCATAGTTATTTGATTATTTTCACTTCTTATAAATGTCTCAAGTCTGAATTTTCAGACTGCTTGTCTCACGTATAGCTTCAATAAGTTGATTTGATCCATTTAAAAAAGAAAAGTTCTTGCAGATACTTTTTAAGATAAACATGAATTAATTGACTAGCTTATTTCCACAATTTTAAAATTATTTATTGTTGATGCTTTTGATAACGCTGAATTCATTGACTGGCTTGCTTCTACCATTTCAAAAAGAGTTATTACAAATACTTTTAGATAAGTATGAACTGGTGGATTTTCTTGTCTTTTCCATTTAAAAAAAGTCATTGTAGACACTTTAGATGGCTATGAGGAAAACTTTAACAAAAATTTGATTGATAGCTTAATCAAATTTGGCTATATATGGTTTTTATTCATCTTTTCTTTCTTCTTCTCTTGTCAAAGATGATTATTAGATGTTTGTGGCTGGTTTTAAATTGGTCCATTCTTTTGGTTACTATGGACCAGTATATGAGCCCATAGTAGATTAGTGATTTTAACCCATTCTGTCAGATTCCAGGAAGCAGAAGAAGTGGCTTTAGCAATGCAAATTCATTGTATTATACACAGCAAAATATATTAATATCATTTTATAGAATTGTCAATAACTTCTTCCAAGAAATTCAATTTTTTCCTTTCTCTTTCTTAATACTGCTGGGAATTACTTATATATATGCACATCTTCGACTATACTGACTTTAAAAACAAGAGTCATTTTTTCTTCCTCAATTTTTAAAGAGAGCTAAAAAAATCAATCGCTCACTCTCTTTTAAAAAATATGCAAACTGTCCATTTCCTTTGGTTTTCATGAACTCAATCACTACATCTCTGTCTAATAATAATGAATAAACTGATCATTACTATATATATATAAAGTGTAAAAAAGTAGTCATAAATACAGACATAAATTTTGTAGATATTTTCTACATTCTGAATTAAACTAGAATTTTATTAAGAAATAAATATTTTTTAAAAGAAAGGTCTAAATAAATAATATTATTCTGATTTTGAAATTTAAAAACAAGCAGGATTTATTTTGAAATCTTTTAATTAAAACTTATGCATTTCTATTATATATTTTTTAAAATCTTTAATTAGATTTCCAAATGTAGCTTTTTAATTAAACATGATTTTGGAGAGATTAAAATCATTTCGAATCAAGATAAAAAAAGTTTTTAAATTAGTGATGTCACCTCAAATGATTCTATAAGAAGACCAATAAAAATATCAGTTTGGATTTGGTTTGCAGAAATAAGAGCTGGCTAGAAAAGTCTGGTTTTAATATTTTGAGAAACAGTGGCAAAATAGGCCAGCTGTAATGTCTAGATAGTTTTTGAAAAGAGTTGGCTAATATAGTTTGGCTAATATTTTTGTAAGAGTTAGCTGTAGTTTGTTGGTAACAGAAACAGAGTGGCCATAGTAAAGCTAGCTGCAGAGATGGCTGGAAGAATTATATAGCAAACTACCATGAGGATGTAAGAATGCAAGAACGCAGCTGCTCTACAATTCACTGGTGTAGTCTAAATTCACAAGGAGGAAAAGTCAAGATTCTTTGTAATTCATAGCTACAAATGTGTTCTGAGAAAACAGTTCACTTTCCTGGTCCAATCCTAGCTAGAAGGGAACTGATCACAGTCAACAACCATACCTGAATTATACCTTCCTGATTATGACAATCCTGAATTATACCTGTCTCACCAAGACCAACTCATAAAGATAAGCACAGATAAATGTATATACAATGGTGAGTAGCATTATATATAACAAGAATGAAATTTTAAATAAATTTCTTTGGTAAAAATGACATTTAAAAATCTATATACTTTAAAGGATAAGTAAATAATTTTGCTTGAATTGAATTAAAATCTAGAAGTAATGATTGATTAATGGACAATTTACTTTGAAAAATAAAAAGACTTCAAAAATATTTTTAGATTAATTTAAAGATGTAATTAATTAATTGAGAGTAACCTGTCATAAAAAATAAAAAAATTGAGTTACCTGTTAAAAAAAATTGACTTTATTTTTTTTTTAAAAAAAAAAGGAAAAAAAAAACTTTATTGACTGAAAAAAAAGACTAATTAATAATATTAATTAATATCATCTATATGTTCATAGACATACATGTATATGCAAATTTTATGAATAGTTTTCAAATGGAATTAATTATGAAATATATTTTTAAAATTTTTATTATTTTGATAAATTCAAACATATTCATTTTATGTTAAACCATATGTCTGTGTGCTGTCTGGTTTTCAAACACCTATTCGAATATATTGTAAATCAATATAATAATTTGAATATTGTAAATCACATATATATAAATCAATGTAATAATTTTTTAATTATTGTATGATAATCAAAATCAGAAGGCTTTTAATTGTAGGGCCATATAATCTAAAGACCTTGAATTCAATTGTTTAAAATTGTATTGCATCATCTCTTGGTGATCATAACAGTAATAAATCATGTTCTCTGAGATAGACTTAAGTATAATGGATGAATATATGAATGGGGTATGTATTTAGTGCTTAAGGGGCATCATCATCCTGATTGGTGCATAAAAGAATATTCTTTAAAGACCATGCACTTCATTTTATTTTAATCTTATTAGAAATTAAGTTCATAGATGGCCAGTGGATTAATAGTACTAAGTGGACAGAGCATTGAGGATGATGAGCATGTTTTAATATCCCAGCATTATTGTTAGGATTTTGATTATTGCTTTTATGGTTGTATATTCTTATGGATGAGCACATAAGTAGTATATCCAAAGTTATGTTTAAATAATTGCCCAAGCTGGTGAAGGGTCAATAGCTAGCTTGCTCTACAGAAAATCTAGTTCCAATCCAGTCGCCAGATTGTCTGTTGATGTATGTTTTTTATTCTTCAAATCCAGTCATAAAATGGACTATTGATTTTATTCTGATGTATTTTGATTGATCATTCATATATTCTATTCTGATGTATTTTGATTGATCATTCATGAGAATGAATGGTTAATTTTTGAGTATTACCCATACTTTCTTTTATTATAATGCTGGTTGATGAATAGTTAATTGTAGTTGCTCTAAGGAGTTAACTATCTGATCTCTAGCTGGCTGGTCTCACAGAGATCTATGATCTCATGCTCTCTTTAATTTCATGCTCTCTTAATATATATTTTGGATATTAAACATTATTTTAACATTTTTTTTTAATATGGATATTTTAATATTATACTTTTTGAAAATTTTAAATTTTGTGTACTGGAGTTGATGATGATTTGCCATCACCCCAGGGATGACCATTCCATTGCAATATATATATATGTATGGTACAAGAAGATTGGAATTTGGTAATATTTAAAGGCAAAGGAAAGGGAAAATAAAAATTTGAAATAGTTCCATAAATACAATTTAATTTACTTATTTTTTTTCTGTTAGTAGAATCTATTTTTATATACATGCAATGAAAGTTATTTGTGTGTTTTGTATTATATATTTAACTATAAAATTAAAATTGGAAGGAATAGAAGCACATTGTTAATTCAGATAAACAAAAGAACGAAATTCCAAATGTAAATGATTACAATCAGAGTAATATTCTTATATCGATAATTAAATATGGCACCAAAAAAATTTGTAGAAAAAAAACTTTATAACTAACAACTTATAATCTGATAAGAAAACAAAAAATGAAAATATAATATTTATAGAGATTTCAAACTGGTCATGGCATAAAAGAATCAGACAACTTCGGAGTGGAGTTCTTTTTGTTTTGGCTAGATGTTGTCTTGTATGCCGAATAGAGTGAAAGGACAAGAGAAGCTATTTTTTTTCTCTCAAAGCCACAATAAAATTCCCCCATCCAAGACTACTAATATGTTGAACCAATTCATCATGAGTAAGTAAAACCAGAGTGTTCACTGACACATCTCATGAACAAGTCACCCAAAAGCTTTTAGTCTACAATTTATTTTACTATGGATCAGAAATGTTAAAATGTCACCAGAATAAAATCAAAATTAAATCTTATGGAGCCCTTCATGAAAAGACAATGCATAGTACAATAATCAATGGTCCACATAACCCTGAGGAACTTACCAGTAAGATATTAGTCATAAAATAATTCATGTCTGATTAAATATGTGCATAAACTAAATCCTAAATATAAGCTCTCAATACAAATAAAGAGACATTCACTTTTCTATTCTCCAATGGACTATCCCATGGATAGTGTATTAGAGAACTTAAGAAAATTGTAATATGAACTGTTTGAATTAGTTGATTAGCATTGTTGTCTGAATGTATGTGTGCATGTTCCTTCCATTTTATTAATAATTCATAATTATTGTCTAATATTTTAATTAAGTTGTTTTAATAAAAATATTTATCATTAATATAACTCTTTCATTGTACAGTCTTAATTTTAATTTGTTAGATTTTACTAATAGAAAAATGATTTGAGAAATGTATAAATTATCTATGCAAACATGTTCATTTAATAATCAAAAACTGGTGGAAATTAATATAACAGATTAAGTGACAAGAAAGTGAAATCTAAAAATATTATATTTAGTTACTTGCCTCAAGTTAATGGATGCAATGTGATGTGAAACAGTGAGTTTACAGATTCTGTCACCCTCTTAAACAAATAAAAAACTGATCCCACTGGCAATTCTAATCAGAACAAAATATTAGGTCAGTTAATCAGGAAACTTAATTATGTTCTAGAAATATCCGAATTCATATGTGAATGAAATAAATATTACAGTTTGATTAACTAATGCATGATTCTGTATAATTTATGCACCTAATCCACCTGAAAATTGTATAATACAAATATTAGGACATTTAACCCATTAAAGATAAACATATGTTTATAAATTTTAGCTTTTATTCATGCTTAGCATGCTTTCAATACATTAAGTATCATAATCATAACTATGTCTATCTTTTCTGGGTTAAATGTCCTAACATTTATATATTTAACATTACAACTGTACAGAAAAGAGATAATAATTCTAGTTATCAAATTACTGTTTATGCATATAAGTTAGTGAGAATATGTATATTAATTAATAATATCTAAAAGAATTTTCATGAAAGCCCTCAAATAACATTTTAGTTAAAAATTTTATATATAGAGCTCACAAAATAACATTTGTAAATACAAGCTTATTAAATTAGGTCATGTGACATCTGACGATTTTTTTTTTTAATTAAAAATTATATATACAGTAATTTAATATCAGATGATTAAAGTGTATTTAAAATATTTTGTCTGGAAAAAAATGAATGAAACCAACCAGTTATTTAATAAGTAATATGTCTGTAATATAAATTTCACTATATCATTCTCACTACAGAAATATTATTCATTAAGTGGATAATCTCTAGTCTAATGAATGACTAATAAAAATTATTAATATACTTCCCAGTTGTGAGGGCAGAAAGTTTGACATTTATCAATTAAATTGTAGTAACTGGCTATCTATATATATATATATATATACTGGACAATGACAGAGATAGTGTAAGAGATTGTGATCTGAGGCAATTGACGAGTGCTGGTTCAGCACAAAATATGCATCTTAGTGATCATATGTCTTTGGTCATATGTTTATAATTATATCCCTCCATAGGGTGTTAAAAGTGGATAGAAACCAATCCCTACATTTTGTGAGAGTGATGGTGAAAATTACACTACAGAAATATTATTCATTAAGTTGGACAATCTCTAGTCTAATGAATAACTAAAAAAATTAATAATATTCAACCAATCATTTATTTGTCGAATAAATTTTTAAAAATTCACTTTTTGGGACGTATCACACTATTTTTATGCAATTAAATGGACACTTTCAATTATCTAGCAGTCTTCTTTAGATTGCTGGTGTTTTTTCATATGATAAGGAAAAATAACAGCAGGTCAGAAATTTTTTTTATAAATAATTGAATTGTCAGATAATTGTTTAAAAAGCTGTATAAAATGAATAAAAAAATGAAATTTTTTAGAGATTTAAGAAATAGAAACGAATTTTAAAAAATATTTATTTTTAAATGATTTCTATCAATTTATTTACAGAATATATTTTCACTGTTTCCAAATTTTGTGTTTTTTCCTTTAATATGTTTAATTGTAGTTATACTCTTCATCATTGTCTCTTTTCTGCTTAAATAAAGTGCAACCATTTATTTACGTTAAAAACAAAGTTTTTTCTTTTAATAAGTATAATTACAAATATTCTTTTAAAAAAAAGAATAAACAAAGAGATTCTATTTACTTAAATGAAAAGGAAAAGTTTTTGATAAAAACTCTAAATAATCCACAAAACATATGAACAAAAAAGTATTGCGGTTTATGTGAATAAAAGAAAGAGAGAGAGAAGAAAAAATTTATATATAAAAAATGGGAAATATAGTTGAAATTGTTTTAAAAAGACCGGGGGAGGGGATATTGCTGTTTTTTAGAGAAAAAAAAAGTTTAAAAAAAATTCTTAAACGTTAAAAGAAATTAATAATAAAATAATATGAAAAATGTAAGGTGTGCTTTATTGATTTATTTCAGCATTAATATTTAAAATCAATGATATTTATATCTCTAATATTTTTTATAGATAGTACTGGCATAAAAATATAAGGTGAAAATTATTGATTTATTTAAGAAATAATATTTAAAATCAATAACATTTATATGATATTTAATGATCTATAGTGATTAAATATTGAAATATATTTTTTCAAATAATATCACAAACAATGCCCATCTAAGGCTAAGCAGTTTAAATCTTTAAGAAAATTTATCTGTTTACTTCTGCCGATCTGTGAAATCTTATTCTTATTTTTGCCGGTCTGCAGGTGTGAAAAGGTTGAAGATCACTGATTTAAACTATGCTGTGATGTCATAAAGGAATGCTGGCATGAATACTGGATGATCTTATAAAAGTGTCCATTTTGAATATTTGACAAAGTGTATATGTATAGTATTTCCCCCACCAAATTAAATGATTAAAAATTGTCACTTTATGTACACAGTTTGGACAAATAATGCACTGTTTCATTCAGGATTATCGAAAAAGAGTAGCCATTCGTAGTGGAACTTTGTTCAAGATAAAAAAACTTTAGCCTATAGCAGCAGTTATGCTAAGAAACAACATTTTGCAAATAGATAGAATTGTCAATGGTTAAATATATGTATACATATATTTTTTTGGTTGGTTACTACTTGGAATAAATGTAGATTGTTATTCTTGGAAGATCATTTCTTGCAAAAAACATAAATGCATGATACTTACATTCCCACTAAATAAAGTTTATGTGACCATTTTTAAAAATAAATAATTTTTAGAATTTTACACATGGAAAATAATTTCTCACAAAAAATCGGTGTTTGAAGACTTTTGTATCATTTCCAGCAAATAAAGTTATAGGTCATCATTTTTCCAAATAATTGATGAATTAAGCTTGTCAGAAACTTCCGTGTACACACTATTATCCGAGATCGCAAAATTAGAAACTTATTGTTGGCCTAATATGTATATGAAATCACCACTGGACCAATAAGTAAGTACCTAAAATAATTATATGGATAGGTGCTCAGAAAATGACAGGTCAGACACAACAGTATTATTGAATTGTTCAAGCTATTTTTTTTTTAAATTTATTAATCTAATTATTTAGATATCTAACTGTGAATCCCTACTATGTAAGACCTAACTATCTTCTTTGATATCTATCTATCTATCTATCTATCTATCTATCTATCTATCTATCTATCTATCTATCTATCTATCTATCTATCTATCTATCTATCTATCTATCTATCTATCTATCTATCTATCTATCTATCTATCTATCTATCTATCTATCTATCTATCTATCTATCTATCTATCTATCTATCTATCTATCTATCTATCTATCTATCTATCTATCTATCTATCTATCTATCTATCTATCTATCTATCTATCTATCTATCTATCTATCTATCTATCTATCTATCTATCTATCTATCTATCTATCTATCTATCTATCTATCTATCTATCTATCTATCTATCTATCTATCTATCTATCTATCTATCTATCTATCTATCTATCTATCTATCTATCTATCTATCTATCTATCTATCTATCTATCTATCTATCTATCTATCTATCTATCTATCTATCTATCTATCTATCTATCTATCTATCTATCTATCTATCTATCTATCTATCTATCTATCTATCTATCTATCTATCTATCTATCTATCTATCTATCTATCTATCTATCTATCTATCTATCTATCTATCTATCTATCTATCTATCTATCTATCTATCTATCTATCTATCTATCTATCTATCTATCTATCTATCTATCTATCTATCTATCTATCTATCTATCTATCTATCTGTCTGTCTGTCTGTCTGTCTGTCTGTCTGTCTGTCTGTCTGTCTGTCTGTTTGTCTGTCTGTCTCTCTGTCTGTCTGTCTGTCAGTCTGTCTGTCTGTCTGTCTATCTATCTATCTATCTATCTATCTATCCATCCATCCATCCATCCATCCATCCATCCATCCATCCATCCATCCATCCATCCATCCATCCATCCATCTATCTATCTATCTATCTATCTATCTATCTATCTATCTATCTATCTATGCATCCATTCATTTATACATGTATATATTTATTTAACAACCCTCCAGCGTAAAACTCCACTATGATCATGTGATAACATTTGATCATCATCGGTAGCAATTTGGCATTGCATGCCACTCCTTAAGGTATATTATTCCAAGCTTCTCAATACCTATGTCATTAAAAAAATCAATAATCAATTTATAATAACAGAACCCAATGATTTTTATAATACATTTCTGTGGTAAGAATGTGTTTATGTTGTCGTATATACTTTTAAATGTAGTTTATGTGTATAAAAACTTATTATGATCTATATAAAGCTCGAATAAGTCTTAATATTTTTAAATATATGTATTTAGAAAGAAAAAAATATCTGAATTTCTTTTATCACATTTTGTTAATGGAGTATTCTTCTTGTTATTTTAAATGTACAATATCAGACAGCATTTCTCGCATTATTGACGTGTGAAATAATTTTATAAAAAGATGGGTGAATACATTAACAAGATTTTTAGAATAAATGTGAGAGTTTATAATAAGCTTTAATATTTGTATTAAAACATACACTTTTTACAAAAACATAATCAATAATTGTATTACATTTAAATAACACTATTTTAAATATAATTATTGTCTGCATATTTTACACAAAATCCATTAAATTTTTCAGTACCATTTAAGGAATACAAAATAATTTATTATGGATATATCTAAATATGTAAAGTAGAAAGGTAGTAAATAGTGGAATGATTTGTTAGTCCAAAGATCTAATAAAAATAAGTCATGATCTAGGGATATTTAGCTTTTAAATTTTCCACTAGACAACTTCACCAAATGGTGCAGGACAGTAAAAAAATGAAACAATTTTAAATAGCCTTTCCCCCAAGAAAATGTCTTTCCAGAATTCCTTCACAAAAACATTAGCCACTAGATTATACAATGAGAATTCGGTATAAACCCCACCCCATTCTTTAAATAATTAATAGTTAGACATCTATATATCTTCAAATAAATAGATGACTAGAGAAATGTACTACACAATCTTTATCTAAAACAAATTCTAAATTTTCTTGGGATTCTTTAATTATCTAAAAAATGTTTACATTCAGTCACATTGAACTCTGGTTGTGGGAATTCATGTCAATGTATTTAACTTCTACATGACAAAATCCTGCAAATCTAACATATACTACACACATATGCTAAACATACTAACTGAAAACTGCTTATTCAGTCATAAAATACTATGAGTAAGTTTAACCTTTGATCATCCTTTGTGATAATTAGGCATGGCTTCTTATTCCCATATCATGATTTACTTCAGAATCTCTATGTTTAAAGTTATATTACAACCTTTAATAGGTACCATGTTATTAAGATGCACAATGATGAATGGGAATGATTATCCTGCATGGTTTAGAGTACTTGTAAACCATTGATTTGACACCTATAGTTCCATGGATCACAGTTTCTGGTGCTATAACATTAAATGACTTCTCAATTATTTACTTTCAAATGATTACACAAAAATATTTATATTGTAACATTCATTTTCATATACTCTGCTAACATGCTGCTGAGTCCAAGCCAAATATAAAACTCAGCACCCTTATGCAGGGAAGTTTTCCCAAGGAATACCAAGTTTAAACCTATTTGCTTGTGCTCTACAGTCTCTACCACATGAACAATGCTCCTGATTGTATATTTTTCTTCTAAGCCTGAGGGTCAGGGAGAAACAAGAGACACAAAACACATAAACCTGCCCTAGGTTCACCAATTAATGATCTATAGATGGTACAAAGATAACACTAATATTTAACATTTAAAAATGCTGATCAGAAATAAGATACTATGGTAGATCGTATAGATAGATACTAACAATGACAGATGCAATTCAATATAAAGTTTAATAAAAATACAAATAAATATATAAGTATTAATAAACTCTCTGCATTAATCAGGCAGTTACCTCAATAAGGTGGCAATTAATATTAGTGAATATACAGGTATTAAATTAATATAGATTATTTCATTATAGTGATATATTTGACTAACTGAAACTCTATACTTTCGAGGTTAATTAGATGATATACAATATTAGGTTAATATGACTTAATGAAGTGTTCCCTAATTAGATTAAGGATGTGCGAGATATATATACGGTAACATTATAACCGCAGATATAGTGACACATATTACTAAATCATAATTAATGCAGTTTATTAATAATCAAATAATATGTCAGAATAACATAGACCATCATTCCTTGGCAAAGGAAAAGATTAAGTCATGTGAGAACTAAATGCTCTATAACAGAAATCAAATTAATAGGAAATCGGTGGTGCTGATGGAGGCTATATATAAGATGATGAAAAAACAGTATATTGCAACTGCACAGCTTTGTCTATATATAGATTATGGGCTGGCATATTGCCATTTATCCATGGAAAGTTTGCCATCATGCCATCATCAGGGATGGGTCCTGACCTCGTAAACTTCATGACTGCATGACTAAAGGTCCACATTCCCAGGTGAGACTTCTATGTCCACTTTGATATGGGAACCGAAGGGTTTGGGAACAGTCTTGACTGTATATACCTGAAGAAGATCAACAAAGCATAATAAATTATGACATGGTATGCATCTTCACCTTTCACATATAAAAATTATAATATCTTATATATATATATATTGTAACAGTAAATGTGAAAAGACAGCCCATGAATGTGGGCATCCAAATTCTGTAATGATAAATGTGTACTTTAAATGCCTCATGAATGAAAGCATAAAATTCTGTATTGGTAGATATGATAAAGATATTCACAATCTGCAATAGCAATATAAAGGGAGAAAAGCTTTGTCAATCTCTATAATGGTGAGCATGAAGTATGTAAAGCAATGAGACTTTTCATTTCTCCAAAGTTGCTTCTGCATCTATATTTATTAATAAGTATAAATGGATTAAGTAATATATTCTGCAATTAAAAGATATTTTATTAATTTCAAAAATTATATGAATGATCAAATATTCTTCAAACTCAAGGAAAAATATAATATTTAATTTATAACCATGATATATGACTGAAATCTATCATGATAAGAGAGGAAACTAAATAAATCAGATGAAATTAAATTTAAAACAAAATAATTAAAACATTATTTACAATAGAATTAAATATATGAATGAACAAAGGATAATTTTATTAAGTTTGATAATCCAACTATAATTATAATTTGTAATTTATTATTATATTTACATGAAGAAAATATAAATAAATATGAAGGTAAATCCTTTCCATACATTTCCATTGAATATCTAAAAAATGAAACTTTACAAAAGGATGCTATGTTATTATCCCTAATATTTAATAATCCTTTGGTTTGTTTTTTTACTAAGATACATAAATATAAAATACCAATTATCTATCTAATTCATTTGTCCACACACCCTATTTTTGGTGTACATGTGTATATATATGTAGATATTCAATTAAAAAAAAAATTATTTTGTCAAGCATTGGTGGTCAAGAGGTCGGCAACAGCTGCTTTGTAAGTGGTTGTCCTGAATTGACGGGTTTGCTTCCCGGCTGATGCTGTGACACATGGAAAAAAAACATATATATATATTATTTTATCTGCATAAATTATTTTCTTTGGGAGTTCTAAATATAAAAAGTAGCACAGCCATAATATATATATTGTAACAAGCAGAGAAGATGTTACATTGTGTTTTTATTATTAAACATGAAATTAAAATAAAAAGTTCGCATTTAAAAATTTTCTTTAAGAATTAAAAATTGAAATTAAATATCATCTTAAACTCGTATATATAAATCGCACAGATAAAAAAAAAATTATTAAACGAAAACTTTATTAAAGAAAAAGTGTTTTAGAACTAAATTTTCAGTAGAGACACATTAATTAATCAGAAATGGAAATGATTGTTTTAATTAGAAATGTAAACTAGCCTTGGGCATTTAAATGTAAAAACATCGGTCAGATAGGAGAGAAAAACAATGGAATCGGACCTCAGCGAAAAGACCATCTCATCGATGACGCAATGTAAATTCAATCCTTCAAATTAATATAAAAGGACAAGTTTGAAAATTATTAAGGATTATTATTGAGATAGCACAGATATGTGTTAGTGTGGAAGTGAAGGAGAAGGGATTAAAAAGATACACTCTTCAATCCCTTCAGTTTTGCTAAGAAAGAGAAATGAACTATCGTTTTTCTACATTGAGGAACAGTTAAAGCAAAAACCTCCAGATGGATAAATAAATCGGCCAACAGAATACCAATCTTAGGACGGTGTGGGAATTCACATTCATGGCAAGCAACGGATGAAGATGAACTGTTTTAAACTGGAAGAACTTTATAAATTAAAACTTTCCATATTTAAATGATTGCAATATTATCCTATCTGACCAACTTAATTTATTAATAATGTTATTTGATGTATTTCTTTTTATATATATATATTTAAAATCATTTCCATTTATTTATTTATTTTTTGTTCTTTAAGTTTTATCATGATTTTTGTTTTTCGTTAAATTAATTATATAAATGTTAAACTTAAGTCGGGCGTGAATGGCTGTATAGATTTGTAAAGTTATATTAGGGGAGGGTAATCTTAGGTTATTTGTGTCATATTTGAATTGGGTCAATGGATGGGATATATTGGTGTGATTAGTAGATGTAAAATCAGATTCGCTACGGGCAGAATCGTTTCATATGCCGCACTCACCCGTTTGCCTATGAAAGGAATTATAAGACGGAGAATGCAGTTCCTTTCTATGAAGTTTTTTTTATTGTTCTTCTCATTAGATAGATGTAATATTCCTATCTGATGAGAGTCAATGTCTTCTTTTAATCTTTTTGGTGCTGCCGTATTCCGTATTATATTGAATACATCGATATATCAGATGAATTGATGCCAGTTTGACTGCGAATTTTAGCCTAAGGTTAAATAAGGATATATTTTATTTTCAAATGCAAATCTATGTAGTCTATTCATACTCGACCCTAAATAAAAATGCATTAAATTTAAGTTGTTTATAGACACTTGCATGGATTGGTTATCGGTTAAGTATGTTTTGGGTTTTCATATTTGATCAAAATATATAGACATTCGATAAATAATGATACCTTACGGTGAGTATCTATAATGTATTTATTCGAATGTCTTTTAAGTTATTGGTGACAATGCAAGTACCTTATGGTGAATACTATTGGGTTACTTATAAATTTCCCTCTGCAATTGTCGGTATCAATGATTTTATATTTTGATCATTTATGTTTATTTTGAAATGTTTTTAACCGTTGTAATCTATGTAACCGATCTATACTCAACATTATTAAAACAAATTTTTATAATTCCATCTGTGCGAACTTAATTAAAATGTAAACTTATAATATAATAAAAATTAAAATGTAAATTAAAATCTAATCAAAATTAAAAATGTAAGTTAAATTTCAAAAGGTAAACTGATACTAAAATAATTTTAAATCTTATATATATATATGTGCGTAAATAAATTTTTGTATGTTAATTACTGGCAGTGGCTTATTTTATTTATTTTTTAATATTGAAATATAATTAGATAAGATATTATATTATTAAATCTCTGCTACTCCCTGAGCTAGTGACTTGGGCTAACGACCGGAACCAAAATATTTTTTAAAAAAAATATTTTTTTTTTACTTACGTATCTGACTACTTTATAAATTTTTCTAGGTTCAAATGCCTAGATGGCGCCCTGTACTGCAGATCACGGTAAGCTCTCTATTTCTCCGGATCGTTAAAATATATATATATAATTCAGCTTCATTGAAAGATTCAACTAAAAGTCTGATTTTAAAGGTCTGGTAACAACTCATTTTGTTCTTGATATTCTTGAAGCCAATAAGAAATTCAAAATGTTTTAAATGCACTTCTACTTTCAAAAATCAAACTTTATTTACACATTAGAGTGGATACAAAAGCAATCAATGATAGGATAACATAGTCTATAAGCAAGTTTCAATATATACCTATAAATGATGTATGCAAGCCATGTATACAGAAATATTAAAAGTTGTATTAGACCAACAATTTAGTTTTAAGAGCAGTATAAGAAACTCGTGATGGTTAATTAATGCAGGTATGAAAGCAACATAAATAACTATAAATAAAATCAAAGATTATATTAATGCCTTTAAGGCAGTGTGTCATGAGCTTAATTAGTTAGGAATATAAAGTAATTCAAACCTATGTATAAGGTTTGGAAATTCCATTGATTAATGATTATCCTGGCCCAAGGAGTAACTAGGACTATCAAAATATTTATAAGTTGATATAGTAAGTTAATTGTATAGTATGCAATTAATACAAAGTTTTTGTATTAAATATATAGGGTGTATGAAAGATCTTCATAGTTAAAGTTAGATTATTTTTAAGTGAAAGATGTCATATATTATTTGTTTAGTGGATGGGAGAAAGTTATAGTTTTGGGCCTAATAAACACATGAATTAGGATTCTAGCCTCATCTGTCTCCAGGTTTGATCCATTAGCCAAGGCTGACAAGTTCGTTTATCCTCTTCTTTTATCTTGTAGAGGGATTTGAAAAAACGATTAATCATTGAGTCATCACAGCCATGATCAAATATCATGCTACATCTGGCAGACCAAATTTAGAAGTTAATGAAAGTGGCCAGTCTTATTGTTCCAAATTGACCCTTTTTAATTGCTGCATTAAGAGAAATATTAGCCAGGTCACTGCCATTTATCCGGTCCAATGCTATATTACGGAGATGAGACCACGAATCACATTGATTCAGAATGTGGTTAATTGACTGCTCCTGTTTGTTACATAGGAGGCAAAGGGGGTTGATGTTGTAACCCCTTTGGTAGTGGAAAAATGCCCCAGTGGGGAGTGCTCCAAGGATGATTTTTATTAAAAAAAAAAAAAAAATTTGGACTCAGTTTGATAAATTTTGTTAATTTGGAAAATTGATTGATTCCTATTGGAAGTATATTAATGGATTTAGTTTTCCCAGGAAACATTAATCAATAAACCTTCCAATATGATAATTTCCCCTGAAAAAGGAAACCTGACAATTGAAAGTTTTGAAAAATTACTGTAACTTGCTTCTGTAGCCAAATGTTTCTTAATCTAAGTGGAGGTGGATCGGTAGGCTCTATTTTTTCCTTGGAGAGGGGCATTCCATATCGGGATTATCCTTAAAAATCTTGAATAGTATATTATGAGTTCATTGGAGGTAGAAAATCTTCAGCAAGTGAAGGCTAAGTCCATTAAGAAGTTTGGGTTTTTGTAATATGTTGAGGCTGATGACGGAAGTCCTTTCTCCCAGAAAAGTTTTCTGCATAAAGTTTCAATTTTTTGGATAAACTTGCATGTAGGGGAAAATCCTGCTAGATAATATGTTATTTTGGGCAATACTATAGCATTAAGTAGTGCTACCTTCCCCAATAAGGACAGGTAGACCTTAGATAGTGATGTTACTGTAGAATTGACCTTAGCTAATAAGGAAGCTTGGAGTTCTCTTCTCATAATGGATGGGGGAGGCTAGGGGAAATCTGGAAATTTCTGAGGGGGTGCCTCAAATCTACATGGTATTTGTTTGCCTGATAGAATTGACCAAATGGCTGATTTTGTTCTGTTTACTCTGAGACCAGATTTGTGACAAAACTGGTCCAGCAGTTCCTCAAGCTTAGTGAACCCATCCTGAGATGAGAGGAACACCACCACAACACCACCACATCATCCATATAGGAAATATGGTGAATGTTTTCGCTTAGCATAGGGATGGCTATCCCAGGAAAGAGCCTCAATGCTTAGCAGTAATGAGTTTAGATAGGTCATGAAGAGAAGAGAACTTAGTGGTGAGCCCTGAGGAATGGAAATAAAGGGCCAAAATCCTGGAGCCACTTTACCATTGAGAAAGAAATACCTCATGATTGTGAAGTCTGGAGATATGCTGAAGGCACTCAGAGTTCCTCCAGCACACTAAGCAATACTTCGATCCTGATGCAGTCAAAGGCCCCAGCAAAGTCGAGTTGGACTGCAATCAGTCGGGACATCCTTTTTCTACAAACATGATCTATAAGCAGGCGAAAGTGGCTGATGGCATCGGCAGTTGAGCTCCCCTTTTTGGCAAATTGGTATGAGGACAATTGATTTATGATGTCTTGGATATCCTCTTTAATTAGGCCTTCAATTGTCTTTAACATTAAGGGCAACATTGAGATAAGCTGGAGGTTGTCCAACGGATGTGGAGTTTCCCATTTCTTAATAAGGGGAACCATGGCAATTGGATATATTCCATAAATTTTCTAGGTGCCTTCAGCCAGAAGGTCCATCATTCCTTTGTTTATTGGGATGGTAAAGGCACGAAGGTGTATAAGCACAAACTTGGGAATGTCATGTAGGCCAGGATGAGTTATATCTGGGAACGATCTTAAATTTTGATGGGATCCTAGTTTCAGTGATCTTATGCGGAGTTGATTCCCTGCCGACCAGAGTCCTACATGAGTTAGTTACTCCCAGAGGTTGAAATTTTCTGTAGTAAAACTCCCGAACTTTGGCCAACATGGAGGCACCGGAGTATTTGTTGCCCCTTATCTCTATTGATCTAGGGGCCCTAGACCTTTTTCCAGAGCCCAGGGCCCACCTTAGGTAGCAAATACATTATTTTACAGAAATTAGCAACTATGATAACATCCAAAAGACTTTATTTTTTTCAAAATCTTAAACTTAATTCTACACATCATAATGTTTTAAATAATAAATGAATAAATTTAAATGCTAGTTATTGTATTAATGTAATTTATAATAAGTAAGAACAATAATAATTTTTCATATGCACTTAATAACCTTTAACTCAGCAACATTTTTGACAGTGTACTATGTTGGCAATTAATGCATTTTTTTTTAATCATTCTCTTTCAAATATTTTTAATTTTATTTTTTATTTTTAAATCCAGATGTCAGTAGCTCACAACAATGGAACATTGTGCAAGTTAATTTATGATAATAGCAAGGAAAGTAGTTTACATGTAAATGAAAAAATATGAGTGATTTAGTCTGTAAGTTGCATAAGGAAGGCATAAAAAAATATTAGGCATCTGTTGATTTAATGTAAATGCATGAAAGCAGAAAGGATAGAAATAATAAAGTTGTGGAAGAATAAATAAAAACAGTGATTATACAGAAAGTGGGTTATTGGTTTTTATACTGGGTTTGAGAACAGATAAGAGGGATTTAGATATGAAGGCCATGGTATTGACAAAGATTATGTTGTGGAAATGGGATGGAGCAGGATATGTAAAAACTTAGGGTGGGTAATGGAAGAGAAAATAGAGTGGCTAACAGGTTTCCCTGGACATAGTTGCTGAGAGATTCCTGACTCCATATAAGGAGAAGTCACAGTGCATCACATCAAAGAAAACACTTTTTTTCCATTTACGTATTATATGATTGGGCTATTCTTTGATCTAAAGGTTGTAAACAAACTTAGGCATAATCTCTTCATAGTTCGGATCATACTGCTACAAAATAGCAGTTTTCCACACTTTATTTAAATATTTATAATTAATTTTACAAAATATTTTTATAGTAATCAATTAAATAAATTTTTGTGTTTGCATTTATTTATATAAAGTATCTTTTATTTTTAAAATTTTATGTTAAACAAATGCTTCAATATGCTAAAAAAACATGACCACAAATATATATTTACAACCAATCAAAATTCAGTTATACCAAACTTTGGTGATAATTTAATAATTAATTTTAGAACAGTATTTAATATATTTGTGATTGTTTTATAATTATGCATTCAGATTCTAGGATCAAACTTCGAATATCAAAGACTTTGTTCATTTATTTTCTTCTTGATATTAACATAATTGATCAATAAGAAAAAAAAAACGAAAAAAAAAAAAGACAGATTATCATTACATAATTCAATGTAGTTCATATTATTATTACTTTTTTTAATATTTGGTAGGTTTAAATATAATTTTTAAAAATACTTTTTGTTTATAAATTTTGATTTCCAATAACTCAAGTCGAATTTATTGAATTCTATTATTTAAAAAAAGGTTTAAAACTAAAATAAAATTTGCATTTTTTTCTTAAATTCTCACTAGGTTTTGATGAAAAATAATTACAATGTAAAGTGGTTAATGATATCATATGTATATTATTTTCAAATATAAACTGACATATTTAACTGTTGAACAGCAGAGTTTATACTATGTTTATACAAAAAAAATATTAGTCATGGGGGTTCCATACTTAATGTTTTTTTAATCTCTAAATATAACTTCCGAAAAAGATTCGTATCAGTCAAAACTGCATGATTATTGCCAAAAAAGAATAAAAACATTGACCGTTTTTCATTATATTTAAGAATAAATATATTATTAACATTATGAAGAATATGATACATTTTCATTATTTGAACTAAGATGTTTACAATTACTCTTACAATCACAAACATCTCTATTTAACTAGTATAAAAATATTACACCTTCATTACACAACATATTACTGTAATAAATTGGCCAAAATGTTTCTAATGTTGGTTAAGAAAAGGTTTATTATATGCATTTATTTTTATTAAACTTAGCTGAGTATAGTTTCAGCTTAGAAAACTAGATTCCACTTGTGGGTTGTCTAATAAACCTTTTCTTCAGCCAATGTTAGAAATGTTTTGGCCAATTTATTCCAAATAAGATTTATGAAAAGAATAACAATAAATTTTATATAATTAGTTTATAAAGTATTAAACATGCCCAAATATGAAATTTGCATAAATGCTGTAAATTGATAAATAGGATTATGCTCCAAATAAATCCCTAGTGTTTGATATATGGATCAATATTGAGTGTATATTGTTAAAGAGAGCAAAAATACTTAATTCAAAAGAAATGTCATTATAATAAATCACTATTAAGGATAAGCCATTATATGCTGCTGCATCAAAATATGGCTATGAAAGATAATAAAATGGTTAAATTTTGGAAAAGATGGTCCTCTTTGGAGCACACTGATACTAACTTTTCAATCATTAATTTATATCTTTATTTTTTGAAAAAAAAAAAGCAATAATTTAACATATTAATTCATAATTAGCTTCATAAAGGATTCTTGTTAATCAGGTTTACCATTGTAATATTTTCAGCTTATGTAAATATTCACTCCTACTATTATAGTATCAAAGTAGATATCTATTTTAAAAAAAAAATGAAAGTGGATTATTTTTCCTACAGCTATTAGTTTAGGTTTCATAATATTAAGTATTCTTAATGAGTATTGTGTACTTTTGATTGCTATGAATTTATTCACTGTAAATAAATATCAGTTAGCATTATGCACTGATTTAATATATGTATATATGTCCAACAAAAGAACTTAGTATTATATCACTATCATCTACAGTAATAAAAAAATAATCAAATAGTTAGTTGCTTGGGAGGTCAATTGAATTTGAACAACTGAAATGACAAACTGAGATTTGATTCAACAAACTTTAGCTCGAGTCTGTCACTCT
The DNA here is from genome assembly GCA_028023455.1 of Epiperipatus broadwayi. Classification (NCBI taxonomy): domain Eukaryota; kingdom Metazoa; phylum Onychophora; class Udeonychophora; order Euonychophora; family Peripatidae; genus Epiperipatus; species Epiperipatus broadwayi. Next base: position 1,312,618 of record JAQFVV010012600.1, read on the forward strand.
ATCATTGTGCTAAACTGCATAAGGCAAAAAGTAATTAAATGTTTCCTTATTTTGAAGGTTATATGATGCCCATGAAATGTCAGAAAAAAGTTCCAATCTAGGGACAGTCATATTTCAAACCTATCACTCTATCATTGCATTAATCAGTGTCAAAAAGCAGATCTCATACATCTTACCAATCCATGATTCTCCAGCCACTCTGTCTATTATATTATTCTTCAAATGCTCAAAAGTATTTCTCAATAGTTAACTTGCTTCTTTCTTCTATTTTTCCCATCATACATTTTATATATATACTGACATTTGTATTTGCATTTATATATTGGACTATTTTCATCATCTAATATTAGTATTGAATGCCTTTAGAAAAAATTAACTTTATATAAAATATTTCAAATACATTCAGCTATTAATAATAGCTCACAGGTTAATAGATGCATAAGATTTTAAAAGGTATTATTCTCACCTTTTCTTCAGGTATTGCTGGCCTTACTAGTAACAGTACTAGCATGAGAATTGAATCTGAACCCTTAAATTTTTGAACATTGAATTTTAATGTAATGCTCTAACTAACTGAGCCATTCTGCCAAAGGCAACATTCAGTAAAAATTTCATACAGTTATCTATTAGGTTCCTCTTGATTTCTCCATTGTTTCTTAAGAGCAAAGTTGATAAGGGGTTTCCATACATTGTACATAGTCACATTAGGTTGACTTATGGGGTTGTTCATCATTGGCATGTGAGCAGCTTCTTTGAATTTTTTTTATCTTTTCTTCTCTATCCAATATTTTTGTACTTTCTCAATTAAACTTATGTTTATTGGCATATACATGCTCTGTTACCTTAGAGACATCTGTTGTCTCTCTTCTAATCATCAGTTTGTGTTCTTGCAAATGCTTTTCAATGGGATAACTAGTCTCACCAATATACCTTCTTTGACATTCACATGGTATTTCATAGATGCAGATTTTGCTTTTCAGCATTTCAAATTTAGTGTAGATATTAAAATTCCTTGTAGTGTGCCATGGATCTGGAAAGCAGTTCTCATGTTTTCCTTTGATTTGTTTGCTATTTTTGGTATATATGGGTACCCTATAGTACTAATAATTGTGTTTTTTCCTTTGATGGTTTCTTTTTATTGTCAATTAAAGATTTTCTTAATAACAGCTGATGAATAACCATTTTTCATAAGAGTTTGTTCTATATAGACTTTTTCTTTTTTCAAATCGCTGGTTTCTGAACAGCTGTTACATAGTGATAGTACAATCCCATGTTTTGTGTTTCTAGGTGTGACTGGATGTATAGGCTCACTATTCTCATATATATATATATATATATATATATATATAGAATAGTGATATATATATATATATATATATATATATGGGTTTTCTGTAAACTGCAGTTTTGATTTTTCCATGGGAAGTCATGTCACAAGAACATCTAAGAATGTCAATTTTTGTTCTTGTTCTGATTCTATTGTAAAATTAATTGAAGGGAATATGTTGTTGATGTGATGCCAGAAAATTTGTAATAGTTCTTCACATTGTGATTATATAACAAATGTATCATCTACATGGTGAAGCCAAATTTTAGATAGATATGGAGTAGTCTTCAGGGCTGTGAACTCGAATTTTTTCCATATAAATATTGCTAATCAGGATGACAATGGTGAGCACATAGCCATCTCTTGATTTTGTTGAAAGAATTCTGTGTTATATTTAAATTAGGTTGTTTTTATGAAGAATGTTAATAGTTCTATTACATTATTAATAGGATGAATTGTTATGGTTTGTAAGCTATTATCACCATTTAATCTTTTCCTTACAAGAGAAAATCCTTCTTCACTTGTTACATTTGTGAATAAACTTTTCACATTTAAGCTTACCTGTAATTCAGTTCTTTCAATTTTCATATTTTTGATTAATTCTACAAAGTGTCTAGAATCACCGACAAAGGACCAGGTCTTGTATGCCAAAGAACTAAGAACTTTGAGAAGAAATCTTGACAAATTTTGATAAGGCAAATTTCTAGAACTAACAATAGATCTTAATGGAACATGATCCTTATGGGTTTTAGGTAGACCATAAAGATGAGAAATTTTGCTGAAAGATGATGTTAGTTTACTTTTTTCTGAATCACTGAAGTACCTGTGATGCTATCTGAGCAATTCTTGTAACACTGTTTCTATACTTGGTATTGGATTTTTTTGTCACTTTTCTTAATTGGTCTGCTATGAGAAGTTATTGTATCTTGCTGTCATAATCAGTTGTATCTATTACAACTGTTGTTGTATTGCCTTTGTCAGTAGAGAGAATAATTATAGATTTATCTACTTTGAGATATTTAATTGTTTTCCTCTTATCATAATATATATTTGACTTCAATTTTTGTTGCTTGTCAGGTGTTCTTTTTATTCTCCAAGGTAATTCTGCTATTTTTTCTAAAAAAAAAAATTTGAGTGTCATCCTTAGTGGCTGTCATTATATCTAATAAAGGGATATTAGATGGTATTATGGCAAAGTTTAATTCTTTTCAAGAACAGAAATTTCACCAAATATTAGATATTTAGAACTAAGATTTTTAACTATGAAACTGACACACTGCTTGGTACATTATTATTTTTGTTATGCCCATGTACATTTGAAAGTTTTTCCTTTTGGAATTCTTTTATTTTTCCATGTAATGTAGAATATGATTTTCTTACTGCTTGAGAAACTCTTGGAAGTCTTTATCAGTAAGTTTATTTTTTATAAACTATTCTATATTATTAATGAAATTCAAGGTTTGATGCTTGAAAAACTTTTGAGCATTTATTCTTTCTCCTAAAAAAGCTTCACTTGCCCTCTTACTAATTTTTTCAGCTTTCTGGGAGAGAATTGGAGGTTTTAGTTGCAAACCTTTACAAATTATCTCTTCAGATTTACATTTACAAAGATAAATGATTTTCTACTTTGACAAGCTTTAGATATAATTTTTCATGTCTAAATACTTGGTGTTTTCTGAAAAGTTTGTGAGGGTGGTATGTACATTTTATTTACATATTGGACTACTTCCATCCTATAATATAAATATTGAATGACTTTAGAAAAAATTAGCTTTATTTAAATATTTCAAATACATTCAATTGTTATAATAGCACAGGTTAATATATGCATAAAAATTTCAGAGGTTATTTCTACTGAATGTTGGCTTTAGAAGGGGCTCAATTAGTTATAGCATTACCGTAAAATTCAATATTCAAGAATCTAAGAGTCTAGGTTCGGTTTCATGCTAGTACTGACACTGCTCAGACCACTAATACCTGAAGAAGAGGAAAGAAATATCTCTTAAAACATTGCACATATACTAACCTATGTGCTATTAGTAAAAGTTGAATGTATTTGGAATATTTAAATAAAGTTAAATTTTTCTAAAGACATTCAATACCTATATTAGATGGTGGAAATAGTCCAGTATATAAATTCAACTAAAATACCATCATCACAAACCTTCTTTATTTGTTGAAAACCACCATTCTATATTGAATCCAATATTTTTAATTATTATTGTTATATAATTTGTATGTATATAAATTTATATAAAATACCTCGATGATGATCTGAATATAAATAAATATAAGCGATGCCATAAAAAATATCAGCGAATATATAAAAAGATTATATTTAACATATATATATAGCTTCTAAAATGAAATTATTTGTTAGTAAACTTTTAAACTAATTTAATCAATAATAATATAATTATTGAAAAAGAAGGAAAGAAAGAGGAAAAGAGAATAAGAATAAAATAAAAATATAACAAAATCAAAAAGTCATAAATAATATTTTTTTAAAAAACCGATATTTAGAAGTATTAATATATAATATTTTAAAATAATAAGTACAGAGTGATTTCTTTCACTGCCTTTTTAAAAAAAGCAAAAGCTAGCCAATTTCTTAGTGATGAGAATTTTTTTTTTCTCATTTTATCCTCTAAGTAATAATAATCACACACCCATTTACTTAACAATGTCTCGCGAATGGTTTGGCACAATGGTAAATCTGGATTTGAGATAAAAGTCTCTGTATTGAAGCTCAAACTATGCTGCTTGTGCTTAACCATATGCAGTGAAAAACAACTTCTGAAAAATCAAGATCTATGAATCACAGCTTGATCTGTTATTTTACTAGCATTATTTTATTTCATTTTTTATTATATTTAATACTTATCAAAAAGTGGGTAACAGCTAGTTTGGCTAGAGACCAACTAAATACCTGGACCCCCCATTTAACCCTCCTTGTAATCAGAAAACATTTTCAAGTAATTTTAAATATTGGGTACTGTAGAGAATAAGGTTAAGAAGGTGATAACATTGGAATATTTGTATGATCTTGGACAGAGTCAAAGCTTGACTTAATTATTGAATTTCATTCAATAAAAGAAACTTAATAATATTATGGGGAAATATAGTAATGTGATATTTTAATAGTATATCAAGGTATTAGTATGATTATTATGAATAACATGGATAACTGCTTGTTTTATTACTTGGGAGTTCATGAGAAGGTTGGCCAATGGATATGATGGAACTAAGCTATGATCTATGGACCTTGAGTTCCTCAATCTGCCATTCTATTAGTGCATCAAATAATGAAGAGTATTATGAATAAAGATATGAAGAATGTAAGAATAGAACAGATAATAAATAGTAAGTTACTCTTAAGATAAATAGAGCTATTAGAATAAAACATAATAGAAATATTAATAGAAATTAGAACAACATGGTATGAATGAAAAGAATAGGTATAAATGTTACATAGATATATGGAATATCATAAATGCACACAAGAAAATTAATTCGTTAATGTCAGGAATTATTTGTAGCAATGCTTATTTTTATTTCAAAACGATTTTATAAAAATATTTTTGAAAAATATCATATAAAAAATAATATAATTTCAATTAAAAATTCTTATAAATTTATATCAAAATTAGATCATAATAAATATTAATAAATTTTAAAAAATATTTTTCATTAAATTAATTAGTAAAAAAAACAACAGCAAATACATGTCGATAAAGTAATAAAATCAACAATAAAAATATATATGTAAAGTTAAAAATAAGAATAATAATTGTTTTAACTTAATATGTGTTGTAAAAATATTTTTTAAAAATAATAATAATTATTTTAATTAAATAAAAGATTTAAATATGAGAAATAATATATATATATTCTAACAGTCTACATCACACAGGTTTTAATTAACCAATGCATCGGTACACATCTGGAAGAGGGTGTAAAATAAATGTTTGACTATTTATTACAATTACTTTAGCTGTTACTAATGATGATCAGATTAGATCTTTTTTAGGTATAAAATCTAATGCAAACAGCCATTGTTTGACCACCATCCACCTATGAAGAAAATTGTAATTTGAAGGCAAAGCTCCTTCTCATGATTATAATAAAAAAGATTCTGCATCTAATAATTTTACTAATTTAATAGAAATGTTTATCTCTAACTTTATGACATGGGAGAATACAACTATTAGAACAAAGGTGACTTTTATTAATTCAACAAATATATTACACCTGGGTCTCGTTTTATGCGGATTATTTTAATGCAATTTTGAAGTTATGTGATTCATGTTTCTTCTTAATATTTTTCATATTTCACTATATTTATTAGATATCAACAAATTTAAATTATTAATAACTTATTTTGACTTGAAATACTTTTTTTTTTTTCAAAAATATAACGTTATATGGCCTGAAGCTGTATTTAGAATCCTAGCTTCTATGTAAATAACCTACTTATAATAATGAGTAAATAATAATAATAATAGATTTTATACTTACATATAAAAATATCACAATAAATATTCAAAAATTTTAAACTTTTAAAATGTATTTTGTTAGGTATAACAGAAATAAATAATGTAGATTTTTAAAATAAATACCGAAGATTTTATTGATTTTATAAACTGAAAATAATATTTTTAATGATAATGGATAATCTTTTTGTTTTGATTGTGATCCTCATTTTTTAAATATAGAAACAAAATGTGAACATTTAAAATTTATTTCAGTAGTAAAAATCAGTTGTCAACAGAAAAACATTAACATAGCACAAGACTGAAATTGGCACTAGTTGTGTAAATGGGATGGAGCAGAATATGGTAAAAATTAGAGTGGGGAATGGAAAATAAAGTGGCTAACAAGTTTCTCTGGGCATAATTGCTGAGAGATTCTTGACTTTGTTCAAGAAAAAGCTACATCACATCACATTGACGAATCTGATTTCTTACCAGTTTACAAATGAATTGCACATTTGAAAATAGCGATAATTATTAAAATACGTATGAAAAAATGTCAAATTAAATACTGTAGTTAATAAAAAAAAAGTAAAAAAAAGTTTGTCTTGTACAAATTTTTTTCAAATATTTGATATTTTTTATTAGTCATACTTTATTTCCTTATTTTTTAATGCAAATTTTAAAGTATTTTTCCTTGTTGCTTTGCTTTTATGCGAATTCTGAAAATTACAGACCCTATCCGCCATTTTTCAAAGTAAGTTAAGTCTAGTTTTGTGCGATTTTTTTTAATGCAGGTTTTCTGTGGAACCTATCTATCACATAAAATGAGACTCAGGTGTATTCTAACATTTGGTATACCTAATCAACAGTTTACATACAAAAAATTGCCTTGCATAAATAACAAATATATAAGTGATCAGCTTATCAAACAGGAATTTTAATCTACTCTCAAATAGTTTATTTATTATATTTACTCTCATCTGACAAATACTTCAATTCAGGGCTATATTATAAAAACATAGATGTGAACTAATATTTAATAAGACAATATCCCCTTTTGTACATAATATGAATAATACCATTCACAGAAATAGAAAAAGAAAAAATATATACATAAAATTATACTTTTTAGTCTATTAACAACAACAAAAACATTATCATACTAGTTTATTTGTAAATGTAAGCAATTTAGTTATCTTATGTTTTGGAGAATTTTTTTTCTTTTCCCCTTTGTTGAACACATTATCAGTCAAGATCAATGTATAATGATATTAAATATGGATAATCTTAGAAGTAATTTCCAAAGCTTTAATATAGTTTGAAGTAGGTAGATTTGTATACTGAGAGCAATAGGTTACAATAGTTGCAATCAGTTAGAAGTTTATTCAACAGAATTAGTTGATTAATGGCTTCTGCTTTTTTTGTAGAATCAGATGAAATTCTGTCATATGTCCCATGACAATAATACTCTCTTCCATAATGATGGCCTTTAACTTAAATCTTGCTATATATCAAGGGCTTAGGGTTAGGGCATATTCTTTTTAGAGGCCACATAATGGTATATCAGAAAGTACACATCGCTTCAACTACACCTTGTAATATAAATGTATGCACACAGTAGCTTTAGTAATTTCTTTGATGTAGAAGAAACTATACTGACAAGTACTAGCTCTTTCTGTATACCAGATTCACTTATTACATTGACAATACTTCTTATAACTGGATTTTGTTATTGTATATTATGAAGTATAGTTTTACATAGATTAATGTAGTGTTAAAAAAGACTCTAGAACCCAGAGCTTACCCAGATCTCTCACTTCCAGTGCTCAAACATTTTATGAACTCATAATAATGCCAGCTGATTATATATGGAATTATAAAAGACCTATTGAAAGTGAATGATAAGTTTAAAAAATCATAAAATGTGATGATCTAGAAGAGACTAAGTATGTTATTTAAAAGACAAATTATAAAGAAAACAACTTGAAGATCCAATAATTATTAATTATACATTTGAAAATAGATTCAAAAAACGTTGAAAGATATTTCTTTCATATTTACATTACACACACACACACACACACACACACATACATACATACATACATACATACATACATACATACATACATACATACATACATACATACATACATACATACATACATATATATATATATCATGACTACTTTCTATGAAGTCATGATTAAACAATCAAATGGCAAGATGAGTGCAATAATTTCACTTTATGATCAAAATCTTAGATTTTTGTCATTGCACTAAATTAAGCAGGGTCGTTAATGAGGAATATTCAAAACTACACAATTTTTAAATATGTAAACACCAAAACATAAGCATGCATGACTATATCTTGGAATTTAAACAGGAACGAAATTAAAACACTCTAAGTTAAAAAAAAATCTCTTTTAGGAGCTGACTCTTAAATGAGTTATTTAACTATTATTGCTTCCTCAGTGGGTTACTAACTTTACTAAGTTAAAGGATATGTCTGATTCCAAATATACTCATATTATCTTTCCTTTGGAACTAATCCGTAGATTAAAATAAGTAGAATGAAGAGCTAACAGAAAATCTGTGTTCCTATTATGAAGGGATGATTAATAAAGTAGCTATTCATCAATATTTATTTATTAACTTAAAAAAAAAAAAGTGAAATCCAAAAATAAAATGTATTGATAATAAAACAACCATTTTTTCAAAAAATTTGAAAACATAATGCTTCGTCATCATCAGCAGAAACTATTGATACAGTGTCCATACATCTATACAGCTTTTTAAAAACTCTTCAAATTGCTTTATCCGTTGCAAGAATGCTGGGTAAATATATTAGCTCTACACCAATTTTTAATATTCTCAATTCATATTCCATGAGTGTTTTCTAGATTTTAATTTCTGATCAATATTCATTCAACAGATGTAGCTTCTTCATAACATGGTTTTCAATTTATAATTCTTTTTTTTTTTTTTAACAAATCTTCAATAAAAAAATTTTGCAGCAACCAATTCTCAACAAGTTCATGCAATATGCCCATGTTTTACATTCCCAAAATATACTAAATACATAAGAATTAACATACATACGAGATGCTATATATATTTTTAAAATATTCATGTCAGTTGCTTGGGAGATCAAATGATATTTGAGCATCAAATAATAGGCTAAATTCAATAGTTCCATTCAAAAATCAAACTAAGATATTTTTTTGTTTGTTTTCCTTAATTGGAATTTATGCAATAGCATTTACTTCTTAAATCTAATAATTTCACTATTAAGCTAAAATGTTTAGGGCTATCATGATGGTAATGATAATAATAGCAACTGTAAGCAATATATTTTATGCATAAAATTTGAATTTTACAAATGTATAGATTTAGTATGAAGAATATCATTAAAACAAATATATTTTTATTGTTTGTTTATTATGTCAAAAAGAAATGTTACAATTGTAAATATATATATATATATATATATATATATATATATATATATATATATATATACACACATACACGCAGTTGTCAAAATGAATGGACAATTGCCTATTTGAAGTAAAATCATTATTAAATGCAAAAGTATTTCCATTCAGAATTAATCATTAGTTTAGACTAGTTCAAATGTTCTTTTAAAAAACTTGAAATATATTAATATAATTATTAATAGAACAAGTTATAAATTTCGTAACTTGCTTTTAAGCTTGCATTTAATGATCACTAGATGAAGCTTACCAATAGCTCTAAACAAGCTATTGGTATGCTCTATCTGGTGATGTTAATATAATTGTTTGAATGTTTATAAAAATGTCTGACTGCTAGATTTGCTGAAATAAAACTTTAATTTATAGACCTTGAATTCCAGAATTAGCTATTCCATCACTCCATCAAACTATTCAGAGTATGCCAATATATAAATATTAAATAATATTAATGATAACAACAACAATAATAATATTAATAACAATAAAAAAATGTTCAAAATTTCCAGAATATAAGTTTGTCAGTTCTAACAGTGTTAAACAGACTCACATTGATTAAGAAGTTATTAAACATTTAATACTCACCACTTATGTTTACATAAGAGTAGCATATAAAAGTTAAAACATATGATGCTTTGTGCAATTTAATTTAGTAATAAAGTAGCAAAACTCAGCTGAGCAAAATAAAATTTTCATCTGGACAATTAAATATGTTTTGCTCAACTCACTATATTCAAATATCATTCATACCATATGAATATTATAGGTATCATCATCATCATCGTCAAACATCATCAATCCACTGTAGGATGAAGGTCTTTAAAAGTTCAATCCATCATCTCTGATCTTTAACCTCTCTTCTTCACATCATCCATACACACTTATTTATATCATTCATCCATCTCACATGTGGTCTCTTTTTGGGTCTTTTACAATCTGTTGGAAATCCCTTTAAGATTTTAACTGCCCATCTATTATTATTATTATTATTATAAATGATGATTATAGGTATACTATAAAATAATTTCTTAAGCTATTACTACCTACTAATATCTAAAGAGAATTATTATCCAATTACAAGATACATATTTTAATATATATTTCTTAAATTAATACCAGAAATTCTTTAATACCAGAAATTCTTTAATAGTTCAAAATCTTTAGTATGTAAATGTGGGCAAAAAATAGCAGTTTTTGTATAAATGGTGGTTGTACCTCATATTGAAAAGGTAGCTTAGCAAATTTTATTAAGTTATTCCAACACCAGTATTTAACTTATTTTAAATGCTTTCTCTTGTGGCATCGAAAAGGCTTGTTTATAGCTATTATATTAAATAAGTCTTAGAAAAATTTCTTATAAATTATTACATTTAAAACACCTTTGAATATTTTTTTCAAAAAATTAATTCCTATTTCTCCCATCTTCATCATTAATTATTTTTTAATAAAGAATAGACTACACAGCAAACCTAGCCATCTTTTTAAGCTTTTCTGTCTTTTCTTATTTTTTCCAAAACTCAAATTTCTTTCTCCCCTTCAGTACCGAATGTCATTTTATTGTTCAACGAAATTAAGTTTTTTGTCAATTTAGGTGGTTAATACATGTTACAAAAGATATTTTAGATTTTTATGTTCTTTAAAACCTCTCACAGACTATCAGATCTTTTATTGGTTTTATGAAAAAAATCTTAAAATTGAAATCTACAATTAATTGGAAATCTGATTAAATAAACTGATTTCATATCAGCAAAAGTGTTTGACAGGACTACATGTTTTCATTTATCTATAGCAATTGTATGCAGAAAATGGAATGATAGTGAAGAAAGCTACATTGTACGAGGCAAATGTGGATTATAGATTGAATTCACCTAAAATATACTCAAGACAGCACACTTTTATATAAAATACAGAAAGAAAAAAAAATTAAGTCACTTTATAGCAAAAAAAAAGTCAAAATTAGAATAGAGGAGAAAAGAAATCTACTTAATTAATTATGAATTCAAATAATTAATTTTTATCAAAGAAAGTACAGAGTATGAACAAAATATTTAATCCAAGTATCTAACTATATCATTACATGCCAACAAAAAATCTTAACAAAGTACTCATTAATTATAATTTGGTTAGCCTGTAGAGGGGTGAGTTGTAATTTAATCTGAAGTTATTTAAGGTTTCTGATGCATCATAATATGGGATTCTTTAAAGCTTATAATGTAATTCCAAAAATGAAATTTTAGGGGGAAATGTATTAAAAGGATAATAAACAACGGAAAAATACCACGATGATAATAAAGCGTTATCATTTGTCATAACACTTTATTGACTAATTATTTAACCAGCCTTCTGGAAGAGAACTGAACGCATATTACTTGTATTAATTTTCAGTGCCAGCAATAAAATTGATTCAGTTATTCATTTTAATATTTTAAATACTTTTAATAAAGTTAATTTAATTTCAAAAATGTATTTGCTTAAATAAATATTGATTATAAATAACATATAAGCAATTAGATTTTTTTTTTCTACTTTTGAAGTGTGATTTTAAATTATTGATTTCACTTAATTAGGAAAAACTGTTACAAATTTTCATCGTCTCTGCACAAATTTCTTTGAATTTTGTAATGTAATTAAAGCTTTCTATTTGTCTATTAAAAAAACAAAAAACAAATTAAAACTTATAATTTTCAATTACAAAAGTTAGTAAACAAAACAAGGAGGGAGGGATTAAAATTTTCCTATCATTTTCTTTAAATATCAATTCCTTTTGAAAGCATTCTAATTACTTATTCGTATTCGATGTTAAGCTGTTGATTAAGCTAACGTATTAAACCTGAAAATGGTGGAAAGCTAAAGACTGCAAAATACAGGGGAAAAGCTTTTTTACCACAATCATATGAAATTAGATATCGAAAAACTAGTTAAATAGCACTAATACATGAAGTGTAAATGTATATATATATATATTATATGTCAAATGTGTTGTCCGGGAAGCGAACCCGGGTCAGCTGCTTGGAAGGCAGCTATGATAACCACTAGGCCACCAACGCTTGACTGTATGTATATATTGATTATGAATTCCAAAAAAATTAAATAATTTACACAGTAATCAGCTTGGAAATATCAGTTTGTATTTAATTATAGTCCATAAGATGTGTAATGTACATAAAGAACATCTATATAAATATTACGTTATTAAATCAAAATTTTGTTTATTTGTGAAATTGGTCAGTCAAAAACAAATTAAATGATTGCATAAATTACTAACTATTTCTATAAAATTAACCCTTATTGTCTAACTAAGTAAAGGGTTTAAAGAAATGGCAATACTAAAATACAGATGAATTGTAGAATGTTCTAATCTGATCTTGGTATTTATAGAAATCAGTTGCATGAACGATTTGTTTTTGCCTTATTATTTCTGGTTTTCTTCCTTGTGTTGGCATTGTCTTCATATGTCTGCACCTTGCTTGCAGCACAATATAATATTTGTACCAAATTTAGTATCGTTATTAGTGTATTAATTACTGCAATTGCTTGTAATCTAAAAATTTGCATCTCAAATCCAACTGTTAATCTCAGATGTTATTTAAAAACCATCTGAAATCATCATTATCATTATTTTCAATAATTAAAAATTCACTGCAAGCTGAAGAACTGTGACTTTAATTGAGTTTCTCCAATCCATAAGTTCTCTTCTCCACATTATATCAACAAATTTCCTGTTTTCATCTATTCTTCTCATATGTGGGTTTTTTCTATGTTTTATACAATCTTTTAGAATCTAGTTTAAGACATCAACTTTCCATCTATTATCTTAATATGCAGCTCTATTCCATTTCAGTCTTTAAATTTTTTAAATGATGTTCTTTCACCCAAGTATTTCACTTTTGATCTCCTCTTGTTAATTCTAATATACATCTCTCCAAACTGTGTTGAAAAGTCTGAGGTCTACATACTAATCTTCATGTGCACAAGTCTCAGATATTTAAGTAAGAACTAAACACATTTATTAAAAATCTTTTTCAAAAAACATAGGCATATTTCCTATTATTATTAAGTTATTTCTATCAATATTGCTCCAGAAAAGTTTAATTCTACTATTAATTTCAACCATTATGTTTTCATCTATATTAATAATCTAACCAAAAAGTTCTGTAGTATTTGAAACCATACTTGTTACTTAGTAAATACTCCTGCTTATTTATGTCTATAATTTTGAAAATTTTAATCAAAAACGTTTTAATCATTCAAATTAATGTCTTTGTACTTAAATGTTCATCTTCTATTTACTTTTATGTATATATGTAATCTGTAAAATGTTTTCCATATACAAGGAGATTCCCTGGATGGAATATGTGTTTTAGTACATGCTTCTGTCACTATATGCCTTTGGAGGGGGTTACTCAGCATCAATCTGCTGACTGCAGTTATTGAGTGAAGTCATGGTTAATCATAGTAAATGTTTTTGTTAAATGCATCTCGCTTATTTGTCAATTTATGTGATGGTGAAAAAATTGAAACAATGTGAAATTCTGTTTTCTATTACAAGAAACAGCAGGGAAAACAACTGTAATGCTTAAATCAGCTTACAAGCATGTTTCTCTGGAGAAACATAAGTTATCAAGTAATTTAATGGACAAATCAAATTCACCACATCTCAAAAAGTGTGGTCCAAAGTCAAATGCTGATTTGTTTTTTGGATGCAAATAACATTGTTCACTCAGAATTTGTTTGTAATGAAAAGGCATTTGAAACTTTCAAATTCTAAAAAGTTTGTGTGATGAGGTAAAAGAAAAACATCCTATTTTTGACTTAATAAATAATGCAAGTTTTGCTACGACAATGTGCCAGGGCATAAAACCTTGAGTGTAAGATAATTTTTAATTAAATTCAGCAATAACCCAGCTTATCCATAAGTGGTATTTGCTCAATCTTACTCTGTCTTTTTATTTTCTTAAATGAAAAAAAAAATACCTCTTTTTTTTTTTACTTTGCGAACTTAGAAGTGGTGAAGAAAAACAACAACAGAGTTGTTAAAAAACATCACTTAGTAAGAGTTTCCAGACTACTTTGAAAAATGAAAAAATATTTAAACTGATGCATTATATTAAATGGATTGTATTTTGAAAGTGATTCAATTATTATAAAATGCTGGTTATTTTTGGGCCCTTGTTTATATTTAAATTAAAGGTAGCAGATATAGTAAGCTATTGGTAAACCTGATAAAAGTAAAGCAAACTTTTTGACAGTCATTAGAATTTAGACAGAACATTAATTATTTTATGACCTATTAGATTTATGTACAACTAGTGAAGTCAATCACAAGCTTAGAGTCCATGTATGAAAAACAATGATAAAAATTTTTTTGTTGATTGCATCAGACTCTGATAATCACTTTTTTCATTATAATTACTAAATGAACATTTTTTCTCAAAGACACAAATAGCTTGAGAAATATTTTGTCTTCCAGTGAAAAATATTATATACATATTTAGTGAGTGACAAATACCTATGTTATTGTGAGCGACTAATGCAAAAAAATGACCTTGCTTGGAAAGGCCGAAGTTATCCAAAAAATATACAAACTTTATTATGGATTTATTTAATTACAAACATTGCAGGTGAATACTTTGTGAAATTTTTATAATATTAAAAAGAAGAGATGTGTTCAATGTTTTGTTCAAAGTAACTTTAGTTTGCTTTAAAAAAAAAAAAGTTATAGATGTGTGGAAATATTTAAAGGACAAACAATAATAAAAAACAATAAATATATAATGATGAAAATAATAAAAAAAGAAGAAATACTTTAGACAATATGAAAGAAAAAGTGGAAGAGATAGTCCAAAGAAGAAAAAGGGATGTAGAAAAAATTGTCTAATGTTCTCAAGTAATCATATTTGAACAAGAGATTAAGAGATAGTTAGAATCGGATGTGATGTCAGCTGATGCAAAGCTTTATATATTTAGCAGATAATTAATAACAATATAAAATAAACAATGTTCAGTTGCTCTGGAGGTCGTGTAAGTAGTTATGTGGCAGGTTGAGAATGAAAGTTTCATTCAATTGTTCAAACAAAATTTTTTTTAATATTTTACTCAATTAAAAATAGATCCAGGAAATTTTAGTTCGTGAGTTTACCATATTACTTCACTACGTTACACAGAACATTAATGGCAATGATTTATCTATGTATATTCTAAAAAAATAGAACACAATAACTGTAGTTAATGTAGCTGCAATACCCACTGTACCAACAAAAAGTTGGTTCAATTATACATAATCTAAAAAGTGTAAATGAACAAAAATTTAATAAATTTTATTAATCGGCATCATTTCAGTATGATAACAGCCATTTTATACTATTGAAGCACCTGCTTAGTAATATTATATTCTCAAAACTTAAAATGCAAATTCATTTAGCGATATTCTAATTATTATCTAAGTTAGTTGACAGCACATGTATTTTTTTTCATTTTTCAAAAGCTTTGATGTAGTATTATATTTTGTTTAATAAAATGGTTTTAACTATAAAGATACAAACTCTAAAAAATCTGAAAGAATTCATAAAATACTTTCCTTGTGTGATAAAATAAAAGTTGTTGATTTAATAGTAAAAGATAAAAGACGTATACTATATATATATATATTAGAGAAATAATGAAAAAAAAAAACAAATCACTGTCACTATGACTTACTTATGCTACTAAAATGACTAAAACTGTAACTATGTTAAAAAATAATTTTTAGTCAAAACTGAAAAGATATTGAAGACATAAATAGTAACAACATTGTTATAAACAATGCATAATGTGTATTTTAAATCTGTAAAATGAATTTAACCAAATATCCAAAATGAGTACTTCTGAGCCATTCACTCCAAGTTAAAGATAGCTGTAATAATTCTGAAGTTAGTACAGATTTAAAAATATCCAAAATGAAGAGATAATGTTTGCTGATGATGAGGATTCTATTATGTTTTTAATAAAATTTTAAAAAGCTATGGAAGAACAGGGAATATTGACCAGAAGAAGTATTTAATTGCAATGGAAGTGAGTTATTGTGGCAGAATAGTCCTGGAAATATTGACAATCCTGATATTATTTAGAAATGCTTGCTTATTATATTATAAAATCAGAAATTATTTATAAGTCTAAAAATTTCCCTACCATCACAATCTAAAATCATGTTCATCTAATAAAAAAAAAAGAGTTATAATCGTTATATTTATTAAATGATTCTTGATATTGATTTATCCTAACATAAAAAAAAATATCTGAAAGAAAAAAAAGGAATCAGATTCTGAATCTGTTTGCTATAAAAACAAAATATTTGCCTTCAAATACTACTATATTGCTCTAACCTCTTCATTAAGATTTCATTCAATGTGTCAACACACAAACACTAGCATAATATTTAATCAGATTTGTCCAGTCCTTAATATAAGCCCTATTGTTCAATTAAAAGAATTCTAAAATTTTTCATCATGAAATGGCAATAAAATTTATAAAAATGATAAAATATAAATTAAAACTAAAAACTGCAAATGCTGTTAGAAGACTAGAATGAAGTCATTAATCACTTTGAATGAAAAATAAAAAATAAAAAATTGGAGATAGGGATTTATTGATATAACTGTGAAATAATTGCAGAATTTATTGAAAAATATATGGAAGATCTAACAATAAAAGAGGTAAGAGATTTAATTAAGACATCATAGAAAGAGTAGTACCGAATAAAAAAAATAGCAATGTGAAAAATGTTCCCATATGCACAAGTTTAAATAATAAATTATGGAAAATGACTCTTTGATGAAATGTAAGCATATTTTTCATGGAAGATCAATTTATTAAAATCCCTGAAATATCTTTTTGGTGAATAAAAAAAGAAAAGAAAGTAACTTTACATCACAATGTTTTTAAAAAATTTCACAACAAAATGATGAACTCTATTAATTTCATATGCTTCAAATAATCTGCATTTTTTAATAAAGAGATCTGCATTATCAACATTATAGAATTCCAATATCACACAAAGCTGATGACTCTACATCAGTGGCTTCATCAAGTCAAAAGTTTAAGACTTCACTGGCCATCTTAAAAGTAAATAGTTAAAAATACAGTGCAGTTAGGCTTTTTTGTTGTTGTTATTAATATTATTAGTAGTATTATTAGCATCATTATCATTATTATTAGTAGTACTATTAATATTATTATTATAATTCTATTTAGATAAGAATAATCACTTCTCATTGCTATACTGTAATATTAAATCAGTGATGTTAAATGTGAGGTTATTCTTGTTCCAGCCATCTTATTTTTTGAACCTAAATCCACTTATATAGGCCAATCTTAAGTATCTTGGAATGAAAGCATGAATATATTAAATCATTCACTTTATATCCACTTCTTTTAATAATCTTATTAACACTTATGAAATATTAAAATTTACTTTGTGTTAATATTAGATGTTAAACTATATAATGATCAATGAATTTTATCAGTGCAGTGTCCGATTGAACTTTATAAGTATAGTTTGCTTTGAAAATAAAATGATTGTTCTCATTTTCTCAAAGTCTTTATCATGCTACTGGAACGAGAGTATCTTCACATTTAACTTTGCTGCTTTAATATTATAGTGTGGTGCAAGTGAGAAGGGATTATTGTCTTCTAAATAAAATTACAATCTGACATTGTGCTAGTAAATTTCATTAATCACTATCATCATTATCATCATCATCATCATCATCATCATCATCATCATCATCATTATTATTATTATTATTATTATTATTATTATTATTATTATTATTATTATTATGAAATGTGAGTAAAAAAAATACACATACTCCCAACTAATAGATATATTCTCTTTCAATTTATTATTAATAACCATACTTATTTTAAAATTTTGTTTATACATAACCTTACTTTATATATGTATGCTGCACACAATCTTAAAGAATAATTGAATGGTTTATTGATCAGAAGTTCATAAGAAGTTTAAACATTAAAAGTGACAGAACCAGACTGCAATCCATGACCTTGAGTTGTAGAGCCTACTACTGCCACCATTATGATACCAAACCAAACAAGGCACTATAAATGTTAAAAAGTTTCTGTATGGTGTATGTGTGTGCCCACATAAAAAATACAAAACATTTTCAAGTCAGGATAATAAATAATATATAATAAATTGTAAAATTAATGTGAACTATTATCCAGTAACTTATATTATCTGCTAGAGGACTTGGAATATAATATAGTGAATGTGGAGTTTGCATTAATGCAAATATCAATTACATAGTTTTTATATGTGTTCTTCTTTATTTCATGATAGTTAATATGCATTAACTTTATTGAAGATATATTTTACAGTTCATAGACAAAATTACAATATTATATATATATTGTATATTTATTTCTTTTTATACATTTTTGAATACTACAAATTGGTTCTGCTAACAGAATAAAAGTTGGATATAAACTTTAAATAACTCAATACGGATAAATATTTTTCTAAAAGCACTTCACAGAATTGCAAAAAAAAAAAAAGAAGAAGGTATTATTCACTAAGTTTTCCAATTTCTGGCTAGTGAGAGTTTGAACATTTTTTCTTTTTTGTTTTACTCTTTACTTACAAAGAGCTAGATATCCTTTAATTAAGAAATATTGGATGATTAGTGAGAGTGACTATTGACTGGGTAAATAAAATAAAAATCCTAAGCCAAATTGGAACTTGAAAAAAGTTTTAACAATATATAATTTGAATTCGAACCCAGATCATAGATTGACTGGTAGATGTGGTAACATTATATCATGATGCTCTTAGAAAATCAATAAACTACATTTTCAATCCTGTTTTGCCAATTCCTAATTATTTTGCTTTAAAATCTTGCATTTAGAACTATAACAAAAACATTAATAATGTTTAGTCAGCTTTTGAATTCAGTGTGATTAAAATAGTTAAGAATTTTTTTATACATTTACTTCTGGGTTTTTTTATTTATTATTTTCTGTATTTTAAAAGCATATAGATAGATAGGTAGGTGGATGGGCGAGTGGTCAGGCAGGCAGAAAAATAGGTAGGTAGGGAGATAGATAGGGGTATAAGGAGGGAGATAGGGAGAAAGGGAGGGAGAGAGGGAGGGAGGGAGGTAGATAGATAGATAGATAGATAGATAGATAGATAGATAGATAGATAGATAGATAGATAGATAGATAGATAGATAGATAGATAGATAGATAGATAGATAGATAGATAGATAGATAGATAGATAGATAGATAGATAGATAGATAGACAGACAGACAGACAGACAGAGAGACCGACAGACAGACAGACAGACAGACAGACAGACAGATAGATAGACAGATAGATAGATAGATAGATAGATAGATAGATAGATAGATAGATAGATAGATAGATAGATAGATAGATAGATAGATAGATAGATAGATAGATAGATAGATAGATAGATAGATAGATAGATAGATAGATAGATAGATAGATAGATAGATAGATAGATAGATAGATAGATAGATAGATAGATAGATAGATAGATAGATAGATAGATAGATAGATAGATAGATAGATAGATAGATAGATAGATAGATAGATAGATAGATAGATAGATAGATAGATAGATAGATAGATAGATAGATAGATAGATAGATAGATAGATAGATAGATAGATAGATAGATATTTGCAAAATGTTTTAATATATACAAATTTATCAAATCGTTAAAATATCTGAAACTGGAATCTCAAATTATGCTAAAATTCTTTCATAATATAATTAAATAAATAAATTTAAGACTATAAATACTACAAAATGCTGTGCTGTATATATGTATGTGTGCGTGTGTGTAAAAAAGTTCTTTTGTTCTTTTACAATATAAGATAACAAACAATATACAGTATATTAAATTGTCAACAAAATATGAAGTACTATCTATTAATTTACATTATCTCCTAGTTGCAAAATGATATCTAAAATAAAGAAAATCTAGTATATTATTCAAGCTTTAAAAAAAAAAAGATGAATACAGGAAATTACTGCATAAAGACAATTGCATTTGTAAAACGTGTCCTCAGAGAATGTTTCTCAATACAGTAAAAATTTATAGATTAAATTTTGAAGACTTGATTATGCTTTAATTTTTTTAATATCCAAATTAATACACTGTACAGGCTTTTATACACATCTGCACATATATAATGTAATATATAAGGAATTTGAACTCAGACTTTCACATGATCCTCAGTTCTCCATGCCATCTCATATTGCTGACCCACCTGATTATACCCATGTTGAAAAGATAAATAATCACCAATATACATATTTCATGCTAAACCAGCAATCATCAGTTGGTCCAGATTACTATCTCCACACATATATACAATCAGTTCTCAGCTTTATATTAAGATAGCCAATCTTCATACTTTAACTACTCCAACTCACAACTCTTCAGCCATCCATTCATTGAAAATCTGATGATGGAATGTTCATACTACTTACAATACCACTGTTTATTATATATTTAGATATTCATTTTATCATGCAAGATTCTTTGAAAAAAAAAAGTACATAACTCTGCTTTGTGTATACATGGGCCTTGGTGAAATGAGCTTTATTAAAATAATGGCAGTAAATTAAAGAGTAAAACATGGACATGAAATGATTTATAATAGAGATAAAGTTTTTAAATTTGATACATAGATTGAAGTTCTTTCATGGCATTGAATAAGGATAACTGATTTTAAAATATGATAATGATTAGATGTTTTTCAACAATATATGAAACTTTATTAGATGATTTTGATGAAAAATATTTCTTTAGTGTAATATTAACCACACCATTCTCACACAAGGTGGGGATTTGTTTCTATCCACTTTTAACACTTTGTGGAGAAGTGTAATCATAAATGCATGACCAAAGACAAGTGAAACAGATGTACAATTGCCATGATGATATTTTGAAGATTTGATATTCCTCTAGTTTGCTATAAAATATTACATAAATGCCCTAAAATAACTATGTATAATAATGTGCTTATTTAAATGGTAATCATCAAACCATTGCCTTATCTGATCAGTGAAGTGATAGAGAAGCTGACTCTGAATCTCAAGGTCCATGTTATTGCAGCTCAACTCTGTCACTTGAGATGCTCAAACCTCTTTTGAACTCAAATAATAAACGATTCTATTATTTAATTACTTTAGTTCTATTATTCATTAATAGATATTATAAATAATATAATGTTTTTCAGAAGGTCATGTGACATTCGACAATCACAAGTTAAAGGTTGACATTCAATTCAGGTATCTTCAGTTCTTGAATACATCATTATATTGTTGCATTAAATAGCATAGGGCATCGAAATCTTTTCTTTTAAAAATCAGAGTACATTGATTTTATATAATCTTACTTAAAGATAATGGTCAATGCTAAGGCTTCGTCATAAGTATCTTATTACTTAAAATCATTAGTTTGCCTTTAGATAGAGGACTTGATATATATTAAAGATTTTTACAGGCTAAAGATTTAAATAATATATTATCTGGATACATTCATGTATAATTTATTGAAAATATATATATAAACCAACATTTCGACCAGATCACATTGGTCATCATCTGGGTAACGAATATAAATTAATCGTAGAGGCACTGTATATAATTTATATTTAGTATACAGTTGATGACCAGTGTGACCTGGTTGAAATATTGGTTTATATATATATTAAATAAATTATACTCAGATGTACACAGATATTTCATTTATATATATACATTAGTATACCCAAGACAAAGATATATATATATACATTTTTTTTTGATATTTCTACAGATTATTTTGATATTAACAAACATCAATATTTTTATTAATTATTTATTCTTATTTTGCTTGGAAAGAAACATGAAAATTGTGTAACATTCACATGAAACAGGAACACTTTATTACAACATTGTTTTAACTGAAATCAAACATAAATTCATAATCTACAACTAAAACTAGTTTAATACATATTTTTGGACAATCTTCCTCATTGTTGCACATGCTATTACATTCTTATCTATCTTACCTTTTTTTCTTATTTATCTATTTTTATCTATATACTATTGTTTTAATAAATTAAAAAAATAGGATATTTCATCATAGTGAAGAATCAAATGAAACTACATTAACTGTATGCAGAATGTGATTCTGCCTAATTTATTGTATGGAAATGAGATGTTGTCACCTTATTGATGTAATATAAAACAATTAGAAAAAATTCATTTAAGAATCTTCGTAAAATTTTAAAAAATACAATGCCATGATCATAATATTAATCAATATATTCTTAAATTGTTTGAATGTGGTATTTTAGAGTTCACTACTATAAAATTATGACTTCATTAGGTTGAACATATGAAATGGTAAACATGAATATGATTTCCATAGGAGAGACAAATCCCATTGAAATTATAAAGATTATTTTAGTGATATTATAAAAAAAGTGCAAACAAGTTTGCTGCAGAAAAACTTAAAAGATAAAAATCTGCAAAATATCAAATAAAAAGAACAATGAATTAGTGCATTTATATGTAGATAAATTTGAGATCCAAGATAAGATTATATAATCACTGCAGAAAAAGTTAAAAGACTGACTCTGCAAAATATCAGTTAAGCAAAATAATTGGCCAGAATGTTTTAACATGTGGACGAATTTTTGGATCACAGAATGAATTCTTAAGAATTGCAAGTAGCACGTGACCAACAGTATCTTGACTACGGGTACAAAATATTTGTAATTTTCAAGCATCAACATTTTAGTAATTATAGAATATTATGTTTCATAGAAATTAAAATAAAATGAAATTTCTATCTTTTACAAAAATTAATGTGTATTTACGTTTGCAATCTCCCAAATATAGTCTAAATTAATAAAATCAATGTTATATTGGTATCAGTAACTATCAGCTTAAAGTTGGTAAAATAATTAATTATAATTTGGTAATGTGACCTTAAATTAGGTTATGTGTCAAGATTTAACTTCAAAATGGAAAATTTAAAAGTTTATACAATTATAGAAAAAAAAATATTCTAAGAAGAAAACAAATCATTAAAAAAAAAATGGAAAAAATTAAATTGTAACAAAAAAAAAAACAATTTGTCAAGCATTGGTGGTCGAGAGGGCAGCACAGCGGCCTTACAAGCAGGTGTCCCGGGTTAGCGGGTTCGCTTCCCGGCCGATGCTATGACACATGAAAAACAATTTGGATGTTTATATGGAGGTAAAGTTCTGCCTAATTATAACACAACGGGGATCTCGGATTGATTCTAGTTCAATCTTTTACGGCACTCGTATTTCTTAAGAAATCACTAGAAGTAAAGCCGTTTGATTATTTATTTATTTTTATAGAAATAAAGAAATTATGTAGAGTTAAAAACAATAGATTGAAAAGAAAAAAAAAATAAGATTTTAAAGAATTATAAATTTTTGATAACAGGAAGAAACGATTTGGATAAAGTACCTTTTATAAAAAGAAAAAGGAACTGTTATTACAGACGACATTTAAGAAATAAATAATTTAAAGTATTTTAAAGAATAATTATTATTTGTCTCTGGAGACTAAAGGTTAAATTAAGATCAAATTAAAGCTTCATTTTTTCTAATAAAAAAAAAATTCTCTTGAAAGATAACTAAAAAATCTTCTGACATCTTTCAAAACTTAAATTTTGACAAATATATATATATTATTCAAGAATAGAACAAAAATTACTACAAATAGCTTAAAGCTTTTCTAAATAATGGAAGAAGGAAAAGACGGACTAATAGAATTAATACTCGAAAAACTAATCACATCACGAAAGAATTAAAAATATTGTAATAGCTTGAAGCTCAGACTTAAAAAATAAAAATAAAATTCTCACACTTGATTAAATTAAAATTATATATATATATTCAAAAGGTCAAAGGTGTTTAATCATCAATTTAAAACTGCCAAGCTACATCAAAAAAGCCGCATGATAAAACATTACTTTCCAAACTTCCAGACTAATTAAAGTGGTCATTTAAGAATTCTTTAGCAAGAAATAAAATAATGTATAGTATATATATATTTAAATACATGGTTCAGCATGAAATACGTATATTGGAGATCATTTATTATTTTTCACATGTAGTGTGGTCATGTGTATCGGTTATATGAGATAGATTGATAGCTGAAGGGAGCTTGAAAGTCTGAGTTCAAATCCCCTATAATTATATATATAGATTTAAGCAGTTACACTGCAAATCTTAATATGAGACGAGTTGGGCATGCTTAAAATTGTTTTCTTCTGGATTTATCTTAATTAAGATTATGTAAACTTATCAAAGAACAACTGGATTGATATCTGGGTCAATTACGGTGCACATTTAAACATAATCAAGATAAGTGGGAATGCTAATAACAATATCATTACAAGGTCCTCTGCTTAAAGATATTGCTGGATAAATCGCCTTTTAAGAAAAGAATGCACAGATATATAGATCGAACAGAAATTGTATTACCAAGATGAAACTTATCTGATGCATAAAATTGCGTATTTAGATTTTGTTAATTTCCAAAATTTTTAATATTTTTTTTTTAATTTTTTTTTTGTTGCGTTGTGGAACTGACTACCATGATATGCAATATAACCAAATAGATAGAATGCCAAAAAAGCATTACAGATCTTTAATATCGCATTGTGGTGTTTTTGAACTATGTATGTTTTTCTGATTTTATAATTTGTACATTATAGTTTCAAATACTGGACATATGGAACTCATCCATGTAAATTTACCTACCACTTGAAAATTTATAGCATTTCTTATTTGGGAAGAATTATTAGTAATATGGTCTACAAATATGGTTTTGGTTTTTAATATACTTATTAATTTTAGACCATTCCTGTTTACTTTTTTCTAATAGTTTTTCTATAATACTTATTAACTTCTAAATCATCAGCTGCCAAAATCAAGATGTCATCAGCATATCTCAGTAATCAATTCATCTATCTATTACCATCATCCCAACATTTTAGCTCCAAGAACATTGTGCATGAGAATGGTGGGAAATATGCAACCTTATAAGTCTTGCGTTGTTAGCCAGAGGTATCACAGCCACCATGCAAGCAAGTAGTTGGTTGCAGACGGTTGTGGGTTCGCGTCCCGGCCGATGCTATGACATATGAAAAAAAAAATATGCAACCTTATCTAGCACTTGGCTGTTGTTTAATTATGACAATAAAGTTTTGCCTATTTGATGTTTTTAGAATTGTATCTGCTAGAGATTACCCCAGTATACTCATTGATTTTTTTTTTTCATTTTTTTTTCATGTGTCAAAGCATCGGATGGGAAGCGAACTCATGATAACTGTCTGCAAAACACTGCTTGCAAGACAGCTGTGCTGACCTCTTGGCTACCAATGCTTGACTGCTCATTGATTTTTCTAGTTTATTTTATCCAAAAATGTAGAATAAACTTTAAATGCAAAAATGGTTAATAACGTTTCTAATAGACAGATTATTTGAAAATAATCTTTGTGAGTTAATGATAAAGTTATGTGTCAGGTATACTAGTACAGATTAAACTTCTCTAAGGTAATACAATTCGTTATCGCTACCAAAAAAACAACTGTTGGAAGTGTGGGTGCAATCCAATATTTCTCAATGATATAAGGCCAATAGGCACAAACTAGTTTTCAATAGGCATTCTATTATGATAATAAAGTGAAAAATTACAACTTCATTTATCATCAGAGAAAATATTTCAAATCTGAAGGATTCAGTTATCATTACACAAACCCAACTATATAAATTTAAATGCCTATTGGCAATCATTAGTATTAATAAAAAAAATATTGCAATTCAAAACATTAAAAGAGTTTCAATGTAGATAAAAAAACTTAAATATTAAAAAAAGAAAATATATTTCATTTATTTTATTATTCTGTATTTATATTAACAAAATTGAATTGAATGCGACATGTTTTATTGAATAAGACGAATTAAAATAAAATACTTACACTGTTAATTTCAAATTATAACACAATCTAAATATATTTATTTCGGCTGTTCATAATCCCCACTCAGCAAGTATTGAAGTTTTAAGTAATAAAAATTAAACTAAATCACATAAATAAAAAATATAATTCAACTCTAGTCATAATATCTTTCAAATTGCAAACAAAGAAAAATATTTTTACATATAAATATAAAAATATTTTTAAATGATTTATTAAGAGAAATTGAATATCTGAAACTTCTTTATGAAAAAGAGTTAATTCTAATATAAGAAAATATAACTGCAAATTTGCAAAAAAAAAAAAGGTTTAAAAAGAATAAAAGTCTTAAACATATAAAACAGCATCTTGGTTTTGAAAAGTATGTTGTTTTAGCAATAATAAAAAAAGATTAAACTATTACTAAAAAGAAAGGTGACGTCATGAACTATAGAATATTTCTACTATGAGCTATATAGTAATAAAAAAACAAACAACCAAAACAACCGCTATAATTAGTACATCTTTTGAATATAACCGCTACAATTATTAGTTCTTGCTGAATAGTGTGTGTGTGTGTTTTTTTTTTTCATATGTCAAATGCGTTGACCGGGAAGCGAACCCGGGCCTGCTGCTTGGAAGGCAGCTATGCTAACCACTAGGCCAAATGCTTAAAATATGCGATAATATATAAAGAAAGAGATAACTCCAGTCAAGCGTTGATAGCCGAAAGATCAGCGCAGCCGCCTTGCAGCAAGCAGTTGTTGGCAGATGGTTGTTGCGGGTTCGCCTCCCGGCCGATGCTATGACATATGAAAAAAAAAGAGACAACTCCAGTAAATGATGGAATTATTATCAATAGCTATAAAGAAGCAAGTAAAAAAATGAAAAAAAAAATTATTAGCAAAATAAATATACAAATGTTTTAAATGTTAAAAATATAAGTGATTTGAATATATAGCAATGATACTGATTTTTAAGGAAGATGGGGGGTGATGTTAGTAATTACAGGCTTACCAGGATTCAATAAATTTCGTGCAAAAATTTTATCAAGATAACAATAACTCTTTTACCATGAACTTTAGAGTAAGTTTAGTACAGTGGATTATATCCAAGTGTTATGAAAAGATATAAAAAAGACCAATGAATATGAATTGTCGTTATGCTTTGGATTTGTAGTTTATGAAACGGCTTTTAATTCTATAAACATTTCCAAAATTTTTAACATTTTCAACCATTAATATAAGAACCAAGAGGAATATTTATCAAAATGCAACAACGAGAGTGATTTCACTTTTCAAAACATCTCACAGTTGTTTACAATAAACATGTTATGGATTAAAATGGGAAGTTAAAGAAATAAAAAAATATTTTGAAGAATATTTATTTTGTTTTTTTCTCATATGTCATAGCATCATCCGGAAAGGTGAACCCACAACCATCTGCAACCAATTACTTGCTTGCAAGGCAGCTGCGATGACCTCTCGGCTAACAACGCTTTGACAAATTATGCAAGAGTGAGAAATGCTAAAAACACTAAACTAATGATCAATGGATTTTCTCAAAAGATGAAAATAAAAAGTGGTAATCACGAAATAGAAGACGTTAACAAGTATGATACTTTGATCAAATTATTGATGAACATGTAGCAGCATAATAGATATAATTAATCTTACAATGATGTTTTAGAAAAGTGCCTTCAGTAGAAATAAATTAGTATCAAAAGGAAATATCCTTAAATGTTTAAAAAGAAAGCAATACATGTTTTTTTTAGTCCTTACATATGAATCTAAGACTTGAACACTTAAAAAAAAACAATACAGAGATTTCAAATCACACAACACAATATGGAGAGAGATGTTTATTAGGAATGGATTTGTTTGTTTATTTTAGTGTAATAGATTAAATTATGGCTTAAGAGTTATAAACCATAATCTCAAAACAATATTAACTAATATTAGGATTTGCATGGTATTTCACTTCAATTATAATCCAATACTGAAATTCTCATTCACACAATGAGTAATATCTAATAGCAGAGAAGAATAGTATTGAAGTGGTGCATATCTGCATGCACATATACTTGCTTCATGTTTACTTGATTTAATCTGTCTCCCAATCGTATATATAATTTACTTATTAATGTCCACACACATTAGTAATATGTGCATGTGAGCATGTACAATCTTGCATCATTTTAAAATTTAAAGGCTGATTTAAAAAGTATATCTCATTAAAAGTAGAATCAATTAAAAAAAAAATGTTAAAAAATTTTATACAATGGAAGAGAGGTAGGTAGCCATTAGCAAAAGGAGCATAAGTGCCAAATTTCTCTATCTATACATACCATTGGCTATAATAGTTACAGATAAACATCTGTAGATGCTTAAGGTGCTAAATGAAATTGAGAGTCAAAAGAGAGGAAGCCTGTGTGGTGGCACAAAAAACTGCAGAAGCAAAATTGAGATGGAGGAGCAATTAGAGAAATTAGATTGAAATCCATTAAGAAAACTCACAAGATACAACCCCAGGCATAAAATAATATATATAAACATAAAAAGGAGCATTATATTATCATTCTGGATTATTCTAAAATTCTATTATAAAATTACTATCAAGAGAAGTATTATCAAAATATATAATAATATAGAAAACATATTTGTGGTCCAGCTTAAAATTCTACCCAATTGAAATATTAGAAGTACCTGCCACTATGAGTGAGTAGTGAGGTGTCAGTTTCTCCATGGTCATCAGTAAAGTGGGCATCCCAAGAAGATCCACCAAAATGTAGAAGATCCATCCACATCCTACCATCTCCATAATAGTTCAAAGATGCAATACCATCTACTTATCTGTGCAAAAGAAGTCCAGAAGTCATCATTTTATTGCTGGAAAAAATGCTTTCATTTTATTTTAACTGTAACTCAATTTTATTTAATATATCTTATTAACTAGTCTTAATCTTGTAAACTACCTATATTGTATTTATTAATGTTAAATCTGCTGGCTTAATTATTTAAATAAATTAGAAATCTATATTTTGCATTTTATGAATGATGGAGGGAGTTAAATCTCAATTCCTTAAATGTGTTTAACACTTCTTTGCTCTCAAATCCAAAAGTTGGAACAAGCCAAGAAGACACCAAACTTAAAACTCTTAAATTTTAAAAGTAATAATAAGATGTATATAAAGTGTTTTCTTAATTTCTTGTCTTATCCCCCCATCATGTCAAGGAAGATTATGTATCAAAATTCTTACAATTGTGTATAGAGTTGAGGAAAGATAGCAAGCATATTTCTATTCAATTAAGTTATAAATTACATATGTTGTCTATCGTGTGGCTCTTTATAAATATAAGCATATATGTGTTAGAAACTGATTTATTTAAGATATTTGTAAAATAATATACTCTGTTTAAAGTGTTACTTCAATACCCACTTAATTAATAAGCATCTTTTTATAAAATGATTCTCTGTAATGAAAAGTCCTGCAAATGTGGCAATAGTTATAATTCAAGATTTTATGTGAGCAGTAGTGCATTTCTTCTTAATGCAATATAATATTTATATAAACTAAACCGCAATCCCCGTATAAGCTATGTAAGGAATAATGGATTGCACTACCAGTCTATTTTAGGAGTAAGTAATCTCTCCAAGACTTCAATAGTTTTAGTAGCCCATCCCTTATATATGTATTAAAAATGGATTATGTCCTGTACATGAGGGGTCAGATTGACCTTAGGTCAACATGAGTGTGACAAGAATCTCAGCCTCAGGGTGGCCTTTGAGCATTCCATCATCAGATTTTCAATTGGATGGACAGTTGAAGAGTTGGAGTGTGGAGTAGATTGAAACCTGTCTATTAAAGTATAAAAATTGGCTATCTTAATATATATCTGAGCAATTATAGCATATATGTGTAGAGATAGAAATCTGTACCAACTGATGATTGCTGGTTTAGCATGAAATATTATATTGGTGATTATTTATCTTTTCGACATATATGTGTTCAAGTGTATCAATGTTATGAGATAGTGTGGAGAGTGGTGTGGGTCATGTGAAAGTCTATGCTCATATATACCCTATATATTACATATATAGACACAAGTATATAATAAGCCTGTGTTTCAGTTATAAAATAGTTATTGTGAATGGGTTTTAATCATAAATGGCTAACTGGGAATGCTTATGGTTTATATATAAAAAAAGTTTCATAAGGTTTATTCATGTGGACAGAATGCTTAATATTTTTTTTATTTTTATGTGTATATTTGCATTCCTACCTACATATAAGTGTGACAATGGTTATATTATTATTATTATTATTATTATTATTATTATTATTATTATTATTATTATTATTATTATTATTATTATTATTATTATTATTATTATTATTATTATTATTATTATTATTATTATTATTATTATTATTATTATTATTATTATTATTATTATTATTATTATTATTATTATTATTATTATTATTATTATTATTATTATTATTATTATTATTATTATTATTATTATTATTATGTTTCAAAGGATAAACTTTATTAGTATTCTAAAAGGTTATACAAGTTACATTTGACACATAGTTCTTACATATAAATTGATTTCACTAAACTGCATATGTACAAAGATTTATCTAAGAAAAAAAAACAGTTCATAAAAACAATGATGATCACTCAATCATATGATAATATTCAATTAGATATACTTCAATTAAATTAAAGCAGGAATGCATCTAGTTTGTGTCAGTTGGCTTTAGAACTGGCACAAGGATCCATGTTAGATATAGTTTTTTGTTTTTTTTTGTTAGTGCTTTTATATAAGTTCTTGTATATTCCAGGTGTCAGTGTACTTAGATTGATCTGTAATCTTCATGTCTCTTTCACATATGGTTTGCAGCTTATTTCTGAACATGTTTGGATGTCTTCTGGGGTTATAATTGTATATGAAATTACACCTTGTACACCATAAGCCATAGAGTAAAAATGTGCAGATTCTTATTTCAGCAAAGTTACCCCTTTTAAAAGAGTCAAAAAGGGTTTTCATATTGATTTTTTTATCCTTGAGTGAAGTGCTAATAATTTCACGAATGTTTTCTAGACTTGAGCATGAGAAAAAAGGTGGTTTTGTGTCTCCGAGTCCCTATGGCAAAGATTACATATATCATCTATATCTTTATAGTTTCTTTGATATTATTATTATTATTATTATTATTATTATTATTATTATTATTATTATTATTATTATTATTATTATTATTATTATTATTATTATTATTATTATTATTATTATTATTATTATTATTATTCAACTTTGTTGTATATTCTCTGTATAGTTCATACATCATACAGTCAAACTGCATGAGGGCAGACCAGAAGGCACATGACTGGGTTTCTAATCCATAGATTAGTGTCAATCTAGGTCCTGTAAGAGCTGGAAACTCCTTGCGACTCCAAATCCTAGATTTAGCACATCTTTGCTCTTTCCACTGGAATGTGCCATGGTTAGAAGCAGATGCACTTCTGAGGCCAGGGACATCCATTCTTCAGTTGTGAGTCATACCAACAGATTGCTAACTTGATCATTGTCATTTTATGAACCATTGACCCCACTTACATAGGTAGTACCACAATTTTCAAGTAATGTTTGTCCTTAGCCTTTGCCCACACTCATCAACAACCCTGGGAGACCTAAGCTCAACCCCATACACAAGTCATCCCATTAAACAAATATGTTATTCACAGTTATATTCAAATCTAAAATGGGCTGATAGATTAAAATATGTACAATTAAACTAAATAGAGCACACACCATTGTTATATGTGGCTATCACCTTTTCTAACACTATGTAAAAGCCAGTAGATCATCCCAACTTAATATTTTGTAAGCTACTCTATTATTTTAATTTTATATTAAAACTTATATCATTATTGTTAACTAAGTGGTGTATATCATTATTCCAAGTTGGAACTACTGATCATTTATATATATATATGAAAAACAACAACAAGTTACTCACGTAACCTGTTATCACTTGTTATTTATGTTCAAAAGATGGCGCTTTACCAAAACCACCGAACAAGTGTAAAATTTGTTTACATAAACAAAAAAAGAGTCAGAATTAACTAGAGGTAGTTAATTCTGACTTTTTTTTCGTTTATGTAAACAAATTTTACACTTGTTCGGTGGTTTTGGTAAAGCGCCATTTTTTGAACATATATATACATGTCATTTAATTAATATATCACTTAATAAGTCATTTAATTATCCAACTAGCACATCCATGGTTTTGTATCTTATATAGATATAATATTAGCTCTGTAACATTAGAGAAATGAGTAAACTCCCAAATCATATCAATGTAAATAGACTAATGTAAAGCTTAAAAGTGCTCGTGTGATGTAAGATCATATGTTATGGAGAACCCTGAGAGTCTGTGTTCGAACCCTGAGCTACATTGTACTGTATGAAAAAAACTGTGTGACATCAAGGAGGTTAATTAGGTGGTTGAGGCTAGGAAGCCTAGGTAGGGGTTTAAACTAGGAGCATGGGTGTAACCATATGTCTGCTGGTTGAGAGTCTCTGCTTGGTCTTTCGGTCTTGTTGACTGATCTCACAATCTTGACCATTACAATATAAATCTAGATCTAAAATTGAATAAAATGAAATATACTGCTACTAAACCAACAACTACAATCATAATAATATAAAATTAGTGACTCAATGTTGGTACACTTTGTCAAAAATTGCATCATATTTATAATATGTTTTATGTGTTTATTTATTTTTAAAAAAAGATATCTTTCAAAAATATATCATATAACAACATAAGAAGAACATATATATTTTAAAAAAGCAAAATTTTCTATAGTTACAGCCCCCCCCCCTCCCATACTTTTTAGGTAATTTTTATTTCAAAACATTTATTAAAATATATTTATTGTAGTATGTTCCTTATTTGACACCCACCCACAATGCAAGATCACTTTCACTGACTGTGGTATCCAACACTGAACCACACTCATATCTACTATGATAAAATTTCTGAAAATTGTGGACTGGAGATGTATATTATAATAAGGAGGACTGAGATAATAAAGGAGATCTATAAAAATAATTTTCATAAAATGATCTGTTAATATTGGTCAGGAAGGTTGAAAATAATTCTGATATTCTTATGAATACTAATTCTAATATCCTTATAGTGATGCCAAAAATAGTAGTTGCACAGGCATGCACAGTAGAAATATATATAAATTTCACTGTTGAAGTAGTTGCACAGGCATGCACAGTAGAAATATATATAAATTTCACTGTTGAAGTTTTTGCAATGCCATAAAAATTTAGTTTTGACTACAGCAGTAAATATTTCCAAAATACATGAGATTTTTCAATTTTTATAAATTATGAGAGGCAATAATTGATCATCCATATTATTCTATAATTTTTTATAACATTATGATAAGCAAGTAACTTTAGAAGAATCAATTAACCATGGAATTTTAGATATTACAAACAAAACATTGAAATTAGGTAATGTTATTTATTAAAAAAAAGTATTTTTAAACAAAGTCTGATTTATGGTAACACTTAGACAATTCTAATATCAATAATAATGAACAATATCAACCTGTTGTCATGGCAATCTACTTTAACAATATATTTTTGAGTATATTTTTAATAATATATTTTTTTAACAATATATTTTTGAAAAGAATATTTTAAAAATAATTTACTTTATTAAAATTATTGGCATTGAATCTCATTGTTTGGTATTTATTTAAGTAAAATAGAAAACATATTTGCAAATAAATAATTAGTCAAGAGTATTTATTGAAAAAACAATTTTATATAAAAATGATGAACACTAATAATAGAATATAGATTTTGAAAAATGTTTTTAGTGCCATCTAGTGTAAATTTAAACTTTGACATAGTTAACCAATTTCTAATGTTAAATAAACAAACTAATCTGTAGCACTACATGCAATCTCATCAAATATGTTAAAGATCTCATACCAATTCATCTCTAAGAATAGTGAGTATTTACATATTAGACCTGCTACACCTTTTCACATTTGTATCAATATGCTGATATCTTTCTAATCTTATGATGTGACCAAATAACATGTACACTGTAATTTGTAGAAACTTAAAATACTAAATTTGTCAAAGTGGACCATGTGAACATGATATTTTCACAAGATTTACAATGTTAATGGCAGTCTGAATATATATATATATATATATATATATATATATATTCAGACTGCTATTCATATATATATATATATATATATATATATATGAAAAGGCATAGCAGCTTTAATACATAACACTAATTGCACCAGACTAAATATGAAAAAGTACATTTTTAACAATACTAAAAATATAAATTTCACACAAAAAATATTAAATATGACATAGCATTATGCAAATTTCCAAAGGTTACCTTAATTATGGATATTTAAGCCTGTCATGAAATTACAAAACAATCACTAAAGCAAAGTTGGCAAACAAACTAAATTATTACTATGTCTATATCTAAGATATTAGTATATCTAAATATTATATCTAAACTATTATGTATATATCTGGCATGAAATTACAAAACACTTAAAATGAAAACATACTGTGTAATATATTACAGGGATTGTCACGATGTTTTGAAACAATTTGTCTGTTCTACTTTATTTTAAATGAATAAAATTTTGTTCCAAAATGGAGACTTAAAGTTGTTGTTTTTTTTTCAAAATGGAGACTTACTTGACATGTGATTCACATAAAAAGGGTTGGTAACTGGCAGCTCATAATTTAGAAGTTTTATAGCCTAGTATGAATAAATTGTCAATTCCTCTTCCACATTTTGTTTGATGGATTCCATCAGAGTTGCCACTGTTCTATTATTAATTCTCACGATAAAATATTCATTGGTCTCCCTACACAAGCTGTCAAACATCCACTGATCCAGAAGAATTCTTCTAGCTTGGTGTTTTTTTATTTTTGTGCAAAAGGCTCTCATCATAGGGCCTCCAATTTTATATTTTTCTCTGCTAAACCAAGGTATATTTGCCCCCATTTCACAGGTGTTAATTTGTAAGCCCAGTTGTAAATAGATTGGATCACCATTAAAAATGAAATTATGGGACTCTTCAACTATGTTCCCTTACAAAGGCCTATTTATTATTACATCCTCAAATGTTTCAATGCCATTGCTTGTCTGAAGTGTAATGTACTTGATTACATTGTCCTCAGTAGCAGGTAGACTCCAAATGTTTATCATTTTGTAGGTTTTTTAAAAAATATATAGTATTAATCAGAAAATGGAAAAATAAATTAGTACTGAAGTAAAAAACACTTTGAGAACTTATCCCTTTTGAAATCTGGACAATAAATGAACATGTAAATTTATTATGTTATTGGATGAAATCAGATGAGATTACAATGTTTATTTGATGGGATCACAAGGTTAGACATTTATCACAAATCTGAAAAGGTGTAACATGTCTCTTACATAGCAGGTCTAATATGTAAGTACTGAATAGTGATCTGCTTTTATTTATAAATGGCTTGTTATAATACACTTTAATTTTAAAAAGTGTGAACATGTTGATACACAATTGCAGTTTGATATTGTTTTTAAATCAGTCATTCATATGGTAATGTAATCATCATATATTAATTAGGAAAGTTCTTAGAATCACTTCATAATTGTTTCCCAAGACTGCTTAAAATTTCTCCTTACCACTTATGCCTTTGACATGATGCTTATTGAATAACTGTCATTATAATAAAATTTATATGTAACACAAAAATACTTTCATTATCAACAGTAAGGATCCAATAAACTGATTTACATTTTTAACTAAGAAGGTACAAACAAAAATTTAATATAGCCTGAAGACAAATTGTGGAGTAGTGATTCTAGTCAATTAAAAATAATGAAAGGCAAAATATTTTAAACTTTTTATTATCAACAAACTAGTATTTTAATTTCAATATATGTACATATAAATCATGTTATTAAAATTTTAAACAACTTTACAATGCATCAATAAAACATTCATCTCCATAACCATATCTTGACTTTAAATCTAGACCAAATAAACTTAGGATTTTTGTTTCAAGGAGTTAATCCATAGCTAACTCAAATAACACTCTCTAATGATCAATAAATGGTCATAAAGCTATTCATAGATAAAATGTAAATCAAAAATGAAAAATCACACCCTCTACATCCAAATATTGAGCAGCCTATCAAATTATAGCAGATCATAAGTAAGTATTATTTATTGGTTGCAGTACATTGCTGTTTAGTTACTTCAATTTGCCATTGGACAAAAATTTCAGTATACAGAAATGCATCAATATCTACAGTCACACGTACAACACACTATTATAATTAATTGCTATATTCTATATTCGAGTTCTCTTACATATGTATGTATAATATTGATTTTTATCTTCGTTTGTATTTGTAATTCAAATTTGCATAGATGAACAAACGTATGGAAATTTGAATATATATGTATAAATATAATTTAAATATTCTGTAGAATTAAAAAAAAAAACCCAATATACTGCGTGTAATTAAGTACTGTATTTATAACCAAAGAATTTTTTTATCTCTTTTTTTATCAGTAAAATACAAGAACTGAGTTTAAGCACATTAATGTTGTGCCATTTAAAAACAGATTAACGATTATTATCTATTACTTTTTCTGTAACTGAACAAAAATGATTGGTTAAAAGATTACTCTTTTCGAAACTGAAAAATGAAGAAATGAACTAATAATAGGTTATTTTCAAATATTATTTTTCAAACAAGATTCTTATTATTTCAGATATGATAGGAAATTGTGTATGTCCTTGATAACATTATTCTCATTATTTCCTGGAAAAGATTGGGTCATCCAAAAGAAAGCCGCACTTAGACGCTTACCTTGCAGATCAACTTGACCCTAGTCACCGTCAGAAAGCTAGAGATATAGAGAAAACATTAGCAATAATCTTTCATATTATTGGAAAATAATAAACTGGCCAGTGTGAGTTATTATAGAATGAATCACTTCTAAATTCACTTAGATCACTTTCAATGACAAAAAAGAGGCTAAAATTAAATATTAGATCTATTAAAGAACAGTATCTCTCAAAATATCAATTTTATTCTCAATTATTTTATATAATAAAACCCTATAAAATGTGCTGTGTATGTATATAATGACTATTTCAAATCGTTTCTGCAATTATGTAATTACAGACGAAATAATATATAAGTAGTGGGATCTGAACTTAGGATTTTTCAGTCTATATTTAGCATCCACTCCATCTCAAGAAACTGATACACACAACCACATACATCTGAAAAAGATGTATAATCTCCAATAAATATATTTTGTCCAGAACAAGCATTCATGAGTTGGGCCAGATCATAATCTCCCACACATATATACAATCAGTGCTCGGTTTATATTAAGATAGCAATTCCTCAAACTTTAATAGACAGACATCAATGTTGTCATCCTTCCCATTATTTAGCTGATCCATTTCATTGAAAAACTGATGATGGAATCCTCAAAACCTTTATTGAATTGATAAGCATTTATTAGAAGTGATATTGTGTATATAAAATCAAATCTAACAAAGGCTTTGAGCATTCCAATATCAGTTGTTTAATTAAATGGATGGTTGAATAGTTGGAAGTGTGAGACTACACTATCAATCCAATAAAAGCTTTGAGCATTCCATCATCAGTTTTTCAATGAAATGGACAGTTGAATAGTTGGAAGGGTGAGAAAACTGAAGCCTGTCCATTAAAGTTTAAGAAATTGCTATCTTAATATAAACCTAGCACTGGTTGTATATATGTGTGGGAAATTATAATCTGGCCCAACTGATGAGTTCTGATTCTGCATGGAATATGAATATTGGGGATCATATATCTTTTTTGCATATATATGGTCATGTGTATCAATTGTGTGAGATGGAGTGGAAGACAAATATAGATTAGAAAATCCTAAGTTCAAACCCTCTATTTACATATATAAGAAACATTCAGTAGAAGAAATAATACATATATAAAAATGATGAAATATACTTTTAATCAATATTTTGTGACTTTTATATTTAATATATTTATACATATAAAAAAGATTCACACAAATTCTCTGATTATTTGAACAATCTATTATGAAGCAAAGAAAGTCATATAGTCATTTATTTATAATACAGTCTTTGCCAAAACATCCTTACAATAAACATAAAATGGTATTTGCTAGAGTTTATAGCAGACATACATTTACAAGTATAAAGTTAGTTCGAAGTATTAAGAGTATTTTTTTGAAATTCAAATTATAGGATTGGTTAATATTAAAAATTGGTTCCTAGATATATGAATTCAAATTCAATGCACCGCAATGAAAAAAACCAAAGCTAAAACCTAGTCTGAGAATTCTGATGTTGTACAACTATTTAGTAGCCACTGATTATTCAAATTTATGATAGATGGCTCTGGAGTAGACTAAATGCAAAAAATTATTTCATTCTTCCAATCACGTGGTATTTACATACACTAATTTCTATGCCTAATACTGTATTAGCTAATACAATACTGCAACATAAATAATAATCCTGAATCACTATTGGTGGCAGTTTTTTATTACTTTCCATTCTCTTTTCATAGCTCACTATAATATCTTAATTTTAGAGCTACATTATAAACTTTAACTCTTATCTAGTATAATTATATCATTTGTACAGCTTTTCTAATAATTTCTCTATTTCTTAACTTGCTTCTTTTTCAACACTATAAAGATTTAATCATTCCTTAAAACCCACGCATTTTATTTTATTTAAAAAAAAATTGAATGGTTTATTACTCAGAAGTTTATAAGAAATTTGAATATATGAAGAGATAAAACTTGAGTTCCAGAATCTTCCACTCTTTCATTACACTAAACTATTCTGGATATTTTTATTTAAAAGTTGTAAAAAATAATTCAATTCTTATTTTATAATGTAGATTATGACTGGCATTTTCTTCTATTAATTTTAACTCAAGATTTTATTTAAAAGCTTGCATTAAATTAATAAAAAGATAGACGAAAAAGAGTTAAATTATCTTTACAACTTGAGTAAACATTTGATTCTCAATGCAAAAGCAAAAAAAAGAAAAGATAATTTTGTAAGTCAAATGAAGAAAACATTACATATGAAAAAATGATTTTACGAAAACAGATAATTAATTGACAAATGTTTAATAGTAGAAAATAAAATAAAATTTTAAAAACACTTCTATTTTCTAAACTTTTTAATTTAGAATTTATTTTGTAAGTTTATAATCTATTTTATATGTTAATTCATATTAACATTAAATAAAATACTTATATAAGAATTGCACATGTATTTACTTACATTCATCCACTCGTATTATTTGTACGTTTTGAAAGAAAAAGATTAGAAGTCACTGCAAGATAAAGATGCTGACAACATTTTTTCACCTAAAAACAACGAAGAAGGTCATGTAAGGGTAATCAAAAACTTATTGGAAAGGGTTCTGATACTTTTATTTCCTTATTAAATACTCATTTTTAAACCGATATTAACTGATGGTTAGCTAAATTAATTATAAATGTACTACCTGAATAAAAGTCTGCCTGAAAATCCTCAATTACTTGATGCAATTCTCATCTTGATTTGAGTTCCAAATGTTTATAGATTGTAAACTAACTAAATATAAACAAGTATTAATCTTTTCAACTTGTGATGTACACTTTCATTTAAAAATTAAATATATCGTGCAATCCCAAATTCACGTTATCCTTTCTCTTTATTTATTTGCCCTTTTTAATCAAATACATTTTTAAATTATTAATTTATAAACTCATCATTACTTATATAAATAACTAACAAAAGACATTTGAAAAATGTGAATGAGCCCCATGGCATATGGTTTGACTAAAACCAGCTTCATTAGATTAACTTTAACTTTTTGAATCATCCAGTTGATTTTTTTAATGAAGGATTTTACACTCTATGCACATGAGCTGTAATGTTTTTTTTAATATCTCAATCGTGTTTTGTTGAGTACAGAGGATACTCTCAAACCAAAGCATAAGATGGAGACTCAAAAAGATAAGAGTGACTGTCATATTTTCATACCTAAATTCAGTTATATAGGCCAATCTAAAGCATCTGGGTTTGAGAGTAAGAAGATGTTTCTTTATTCACTTTATATCCATTAGTTTTATTGTTAATATTATAATGTTCACAAAATTTGTTAATTTACAATGTATTAGAAATTTTGTAATATTCTTATCTTTTCAAAATTCTCTATTTTGTGCTTTGGTTTGAGAGTATCTTCTGTACTCAACAAAACATTATTGATATATATATATATATATATATATATATATATATATATATGCTATAATATATATATATATATATATATATATATTATAGCATATGTACATAGGAAATAAATCCCTTTATTAAAAATTATATACGACTACTGTGTTAATAAATAAATTGAAAGTTGAATTTGTTTGGATATATGAAGAACAATAGCATTATAAAATTGAAGATATAAATATCCAAAGGCCTTTTAGATACATCATGGGGTCAATTTGCATTTTTCTAATTTTTCTTTTGCTAATCATTTATTCAAGTAGAAGTAAATTCATAAAATAAGTAAGTTAAATATATGTATTATACATTAAGAATGCAAGTGACGTCAAAACCAATTAGTCTGTAATTTATATAAAATATGGTAAATTTTATTAAAGTAATTTTCTAAAAATGATTAAATATGATCTTTCAATCCTTATACTCAAAATATTCAGCAGTTAACATAAACTTAACAAATATATTTACAGATATTTTAATTAATTCAGATTCTGAATTTCTTATGGGTCTGTTTGCTTATTATTATTTTTATAAAGATGATTTTTTATTTGAATTTTACCTGCTATCATTTAACAGTATGGATGGCTGAAAAATATTTAGATTTCTAAAGATATCAGTAATAGAAAGCAAACAGTTTAGTTCTGCCAATAATTGTAATGATATCAATAATTACTGAGCAAAGAGAGTGGCAATTGAAATCTAACAGAAACAGTGTTATACTTTAATTGAGATGAACATAACTATACTTTTTACTGAGTTATGTAAAATTCATCAACTAGAATGAATTTTGTCTATTATTTTATGTGCAGAATAAATAATCTGAAATCACCATTGAAATATTTAGAGAATCAATTCAGAGTCTTCATTTTGCCAACCTCTAAATATCAAATAAAAATCACTTTAAGAAATATAATAATAAATAATCATAACTTAAATATAAGTCATTGAAATGGAAATAACTGTGATTGCCACTGAGTTATGTAAATGTCAATAACTATAAAAAGATAAAATGACAACAATCTATTTTTTAGTTCTGTTGTTATATAAGGTTAGTTTTTTGACATAGTTTAAAACTATAGGGGGAATTTTGACTATTATTTTAATTTATGTCCACACCAAATAAATAATATTACATTATTAATAATTATCATCATCAACAACTAGACAAACAATAACTTTAGTGCAATCTACTTACAAATATAAAACTTTTAAGATCATTATTAGTCCTTTATTAACAGCTTGAAAATAGAAGCATGAACTTAACATATATTAAATGTCCTTTTTACTTTAATATATAAAAAATCTAAAAGTAATTTAGTTGTTTTCAAAGATGGAATATACAAATATGCAATCGCATAAATTGTCATGTGAGAAAATTGATCTAATATTTAAAGTGAATAGCTGGTTAACTATCTTGACAGTTTTATATTTGAAATAGAATACACTAAAGCTATCTGGAGTTTATTCATTTTTGTTTTAGTTGCAGTTACTATTTATTATATATGTAATAAAATTCAAACACATAGATAGATATTATGCAACTGTGGCCTCAATTTAAACCTGAAATTACTATATTTATAAAATAAAAAAAAAGGTTGGCTTATTTTAATACTCAATTGCTGTTGTTTTTTTTTTAAAAAAATCAAATAATTTGCTTTATTAATGAATAATGATTGGCAATACATCTTAAATGTAAGATGTCATACATAATTTTTAATTCTTTTTTTAATAGATGGTATATTAAACTGTTAGAATTTTATGTAGCAATAAGTATAAAATTTAATATTTTATTCTTAGAAAGATTTGATAAATGGAATTGCATAATTGATAGATTTATTTGTTGACATTTTATTGATTGCATATATTTCATAAATAATATGTGAACATAGATAAACAAAATAGACAATTGTTATTTAGAGTATGTGTATGTATATATGTATGTATACACATTTTATGTTTATATGATGAAAATAGTATTAAATTACATATATTTAAAACATTACTTATATGTATATATAAAAATATTTAAATAGGTATTTAAAATATCAAATAATGTACATTTAAATAGATAAATATATAAGGAATGTTTATATTTTATTTTAAAATATGATTTTAAGAATGTATTTTAATTTGTAAATTTATTTTTTATTATTATTCTTTAAAACATTTATTAATTAGAAAGTTTAAAAAAACATTTTAATATCACAAATACTGAAATATTCACTAGAATTTTTATTGAGTAAAATTTAACTCTTAATAACAGAGGTCATAGCAATGAACTGAATTTGAGTTATGCTGCAGAAACAATATCTAGAATATTGATATAAATGTGACAACATGAAGAAAAAGGTA
Source organism: Epiperipatus broadwayi (assembly GCA_028023455.1). Taxonomy (NCBI): domain Eukaryota; kingdom Metazoa; phylum Onychophora; class Udeonychophora; order Euonychophora; family Peripatidae; genus Epiperipatus; species Epiperipatus broadwayi. Next base: position 1,355,702 of record JAQFVV010012600.1, read on the forward strand.
TTCAAGACCATGATATTAGTTTGGTCACTTTCAATCAGTATTTCAATAAACAAACTATGCAAAGATCAGGTGTTATGTATTTTATTAATATTTTGTAGTTTTTGCTACTGACATACATTGCTAAGTAAATAAAACATTTGCTCAAAAGACTTTGGACTTTTTAGAGATCTTCCTCACATTGGATAGTAAAAATTATCTCCTGGAAATATAATTTAAGTACTACAGTGTGAAAATATAATTTAAATACCAGTATGTCTTAAGGAATACAATAAAATTAATTAATGTTATTATTGTAAAAAAAGAAAATGTTTAACATTTTAATATTTTACTACAGAATGCCTTACGTAAAAACTTGTAACTTCACATAAATGGTAAAAAAAATTTGAATGCTATCAACTGGGATATACTTGAATTTAAACACAATGCTTATTTAAAATATTTACATATTATGGAAAATGTTGCATGATTTTAACAAGGTTTCTAAGGACTTTTTTAACTTTAAATTTATTATTTTGTGCATATATTATGATATATATAATAATATCATAATTCAATGTCTGTATTTCTTCAAATCAATATACATAATTTTACAATTGAATATTTATAAATATAGTAATTAGGTATATGTAAATTATAACTTTAAAATTTTTATCCACTTAGGAGCACTTTTAACAGTTGAAAGTGTTCTAAGTGGATAAAATTTTTAAAGTTATACTTTATATATACCTAATTACTGTATTTATAAATATCCAATTATAAGATTACACACACACACACACACATATATATATATATGTGTGTGTGTGTGTGTGTGGTAAATTATAAGGTTTGATGTAAATCAATAAATATTATTTTAATGAAATTATATTTAACAAATTCAGTGTTAAATCATGGTGACTGCATTCAGAATTTGATATTTTAAGTTTTACAATGGTTCAGTGGTTGCTACTTTTCTATATTGTTGAAAAACATATTTATAATTTATATTATGGTGTATGATAGGTTGCAGCCATTCTCTACCATTACAATTTTAGCATATTAATTTTTAAAAAGCCTGAAAATGTCAGCATTATAAAAACCTTTTGGGGTGATTGATTATACTCTATTGTTATGACAAATCTATAAAGAAGGTGACATAAAAATGAAAATTTGTAATTGGCTGAGTCCCTTAGATTGTTTTATCCTAAAGTTAAATAATTAAATAGTATATATTTATTTTTAAAATATGATTTTCAGTAGAGTTTTGCATTTTAATAAAAAAAATTGCTTATATTCTTTAAAATTTTAATAACAGTAAATAATGTATTAACTTTTAGAATTTTCTTTCTTTCTTTAATATAACTAATCCTAATTATATCATTCTTTTAATAACATAAAATTCTAATATTTAATTCTTCTAACATTTTAAATAGTAAATTACATCCAATGGCTGTGAGCTCCACTGTTATAGGTATAAACCTTATTTAGATATTTATTTTCATATATTTTAAATATCAAATGTTAATGTTTTTAATTACAATCACTTGAAAACTTAAATATACTAAATATAATTTTTTTTTTAATATAAGATACAAAAAAATGATTTAATTATAAAAATAATATATTGAAATATAAAGGAAGGTTCAATGGAATATTCACTAGGTTCTATTCAAAGCATGATATGCAGGGAGTTTCATTGAACCAGTTAAGAAACATTCATGGTAACCATTGGAGAATTAAACAGGTAATATATTTTCATTCATTATTTCTTTATTTTGGAATGCATGGGTTTGTTTATTATACATAAAATATGGCATAATCAAAAAGAAAAATTAAATAAAAATATAGCATAACCACAAACAAAACTTATATTATACAAAAAAACAAAATTTAAATATATTTCTTAATGCTAATTTGGTTTATTTAATTTTATGGTATGTTTGTTTTGTTTTCTTCACATATATTAAGAGCAAAATACTTTAGATATTAATATTTTCAAGTAATTGTAGAAACAATGTATATTTAATATACATTGAGGATGTAATATTTTATGTAATTAAATTAATAAGTTTATGATTATTATTGCAAGCAAACAATAAACAAACTAAATATACTTAATCAATTTTTAATATATATATATATATATATATATTATATATATATATATATATGTGTGTGTGTGTGTGTGTGTGTGTAATATAGGGAGTGTACCAATAACTTAAACAAACTCTTATTTAAAAAGTGCAGTAAGAGAAAATATTTAAAATCTCTATCTAGAATATTCCTATCCCCAGACTAATTGATTTGAGGAGCTAGAACATTCAGACACTAAATCTAAAATATCAACTTAAAACCCAACACTTATTTAATATGTAACTATTGAGAAGAAAATCTAAAAATTTCAAACATAAAAATGTTTTTAGATTCAGCTATCTAAGTCAAATAGCTATATGGGACTGAACCAAATTCAGATCTTTCATATATTAATATATTTAAGTATTCATTTGGAAGTATTTATGTAAATACAATATATTTTCTTCTTGATGGCATTAGTATATCATTCACACTAGATGCCAGATACATTTTAAAATCATATATTAAATACAATATAAAAAAGGATCTATATTCCTGATCAAATAGCTTCACAAGGGATATTCCATGTGCTCATTAATTCATATATATTTTTTATTTCTTATGTTTATTATATTAATAAATTTATTTTTATAATTTAAAACTGGATTTTGTGATTATTCATAGTCATCTTACTACACTATATTTTAATGTAAACTTCAAGAGTCTCTATATTTTATATATGAAAATATCAACTAACTAAAATATTTTTAATAATTTATATTGTTTTAATCATATCATTAGCCACACTTTGTTATTATAGTGAATATATAATTAGTCAAGATTAAGCTAATGTTTTTCTAATCATTATTTGATTAAACTAATATGCTTATTTTATTTTAAATTGGTACAATTTGGCACTCAATATTATTGACACTTTGATAAATTATATTTGTTTGATTCTTCACTTGTAAATATTTTATGCTAATACAATTTAGATCTTAATGCATAACTTGATATAAATTAGTTAGATGAGATTATCTTATATTTAATTTTGCTATAATTAGCATTCAAACTGGGACCTAAGAAAATCATTTCTTTATTTTATATGTTTTAATTCTGTTACATCTGATCATTCATTTATTTTATATATTTAAATTCTGTTAAAAATGGCAGCCTAACTGGGGCCTGGGAATTTTATACTGTTACAATATGCTTTATTAAACATTCAACATATAAAATAAAATAAAAAACACTAGTTTCATTTAAATTAATATATTTTCAGTGCCATAACTACTCTTACTAACACCAAAAACTGATTACCAATAATAGTTCTGATTATGGTGCTCTATATCAAAAATGTGTTAAGCTAAGTAAAACTGATAACAAGTTCTCTTTTAAGCATCACATGATCACATTTCCTATACTAGCACATTAATTGAGTTCAGACCCATATGACTATATAAGCTATTGAGCTTAGATTGAAAATATTTTTTGTGTTTTCAATTTCATTCTCATAGTTTTGTAGTTAAGTAGAGATAAAAGGTGGTTGCTAGAGGGTTGCATTAGATCCTAAGATCTAGATGCAGTGCTCTCAGATCCAAGGCTTCTCACTGACGAAGGCCACAAGCCAGAAACTAGTCTGGGGATATTGGATGAGTAGGCATTAGATAGGGATTTTATGCACAAGGCTTCTGGCATCCATTGATTACTCTGTTTAGCACAGGTGGCAATACTGTATGGAGAGTTTTGCTCTGTTTAAGTTCTCTTTTACATGTTGGATAATTTGTAAAACATATCTATATGTGTATTCTTGATTGTTATAACATTTATATAAATTGCTCTTTAATTTTCCAGCATGGTATTCATATGTAATTTTCATCAGAAGAAAATTGCACTCTCTACATATGTGCTGTATTGTTTTTAATAACTCATCAATGTTTTGTTGAGAATGAATCTCTATCTTGTGACTTGGTTTGAGAGTAGCCTTTGTTTGTATTCTATAAAACAATAATGAGATATTAAAAACAATACAGCACATGTATAGAGGATGTAATTCCCTCTTGAAGAAAAAAAAAATATAACATTTATATTAATGAAAGTTTTAAAAATTATATATAAAATTATAGTTAGTATATAAATTTATAATTAATAAGTAAATAATTAGATGTGATATGTTGGACTATTTCCATCATCTATAAGTGAATGTTGAATGTGTAGAAAATTTTAAACTTTATTTAAACTTTCCAAATACAAATAAGTATTAGTAATAACATACAAATAGACAACATAGGTTAGTAATTACACAACATTTTGAGTAGTATTATTTTCCATTCTTCTTCATGTGTTGCTGGCCTATATGCACAGTGACAATATTAGCTTAGAAGTTGAATTGCACCTTTAGATTCTTGAATATTGAATTTAAGGCAAACTCCTGAGTCTTTCAATATTTTTTATGAGCAAGGCTAATTAGTTTTTATTTTATTTTGTATTGCCACAGTGGGTTGACTTATAGGATTATTTACCATTGTCATATGAGCAGCTATCTTCAATTTTCTTCTATACATTTTTTCCTCTTTATCCAATACCTTTATATTTTCCCAATTAAACATATGGTCATTAGTATGTATATGATCTGCTACAGTAGATACATCTGTTTTTCACTTCTAACCATTAGTTTGTGTTCTTTCAATCGCTATTCAACCAAGCAACAAGTCTCACCAATGTACTTCCTTCCACATTCACACGGTATTTCTTAGATACAGTTTTTGTTCTTCAGCATTTCCAGTCTAGGCTTAGTAGAAGTAAGAATTCCTTGAAGTGTGGTATGGCTTTGGAAAGCTGTTCTAATGTTTATATTGACTGCAGATTTTCTTTAATTTGTCTGCTATTCCTGGTATGTATAGATACACTATCATACCAATAATTGTTTTCTCTTTTGGTATCTCTTTGTACTGTCGGTTGAAGGTTTTCTTGATGACTGCTGATGGATAACCATTCTTCATAAGCATTTGTTCTATGTGAATCTTTTCTTTTTCCAAATCACTGGTTTCTTAACAAACTTCCTTTGCTCTGTTCCATAGAGATAGAACAATTCTGTATGATTGGATGTATATGCCAAGTATTTTCCAGTGTGTTTTGGTTTCCTATACATAGTTTTTTTTACTTTGCCCTGAGGGAGTCTTGTCACAAGAACATCCATGAATGCCAATTTTTGTTCTTGTTCCAATTCCATGGTGAATTTAATTGTTGGAAATATTTTGCTAATGTACATCCAGAATGACTGTAATTTTACCTCACCATGTGGCCATACCACAAATGCATCATCAACATACCAAAGCCACACTTTAGGTGAACATGGAGTAGTATTTATGGCTGTGTTTTGAAGCTCTTCCATGTAAATGTTTCTGAGCAAGGTGACAGTGAGGTTCCCATGGCCATCCCTTGATTTTGTTGGAAGAAGTCTGAGTTATATTGAAAGTATGTTGTTGCTATGAAGAATGTTAATAATTCCATTATACTATCAATAGGTAGAGCTGCTCTAGTTTGTACATTATTATCATCATATAACCTTTTCCTTATAATAGACAATGCCTCATCACATGGTACATTTGTGAACAGACTTTCCACATCAAAGCTTACCAATATGTCAGTTCTTTCCATTTTCATGATGCTGACTAATTCTACCAAGTGCTTAGAATCCCTACTCAAAATTATAGCAAACTAATTATGTATTGCTATCAAATGTAATTTTTAGTGTATAAACTTCATCAAAAGTTGCAATACTTTACTTTTATTTTAAAGAAAGATGTACATGTCTCAATACATCTTCATGATCTTGTAAGAACAGTGGCTAATTTTAAAGTCAAGTTTAATAAATTAAAGCAGATGATATTGAAAAAAACTATTATTTGAGTTATAATAGATATAAATATACATACAGTATTTTCATGATGAGAGGGGGTGGGATAGTGTTGAGAGATAAAAAAATAATTTGATTATTGTGCATTAAAAAAAGGTAAAAAGAAATGTAAAATAAAACTATTTTCAAGACAAAAAATTATAAAAATAATAATAATGCAATGGTGTTTTATTATATGGTCATACAATGAACATATATAAATATAATGAAATGAAATGTTTAGTGAAAGTATAGTATTTATAGCTGTGTTTTCAAATTTTTTCATCTAAATTCTGTTATTAAAACAGGCAACCTCTCCATACAGTATTGCTATTTGGTGCAAGCTAGAGTAATCAATGGATGCCAGAAGGCTTGTGCATAAAATCCCTATCTAGTGCCTACTCATCCAATATCCACAGATTAGTTTCTAGTTGTGGCTTTTGTCAGTGAGGAGCTTTAGATCTACAATGTTTAGTGGTTTCTAAATTCTGCTAATGTGACAGTGGTAAACACATAACCATTCATGGATTTTGTTGGAAGATTAATGTAAAATATTAAAAATTCCATTATCTCATTAATAGAAACAGTTGTTCTCATTTACTCTTTTTTACAATAGGAAATGCTTCATAGTAGATATATTTCTAAATCAACTTTCTGCATCAATGGGGTGAATTTATACAACTAACAATAATAAATTTAAACTATGCTAGCCTTTCTCACATGCGCAATTATAATAGAGAAAGCCAATCAAATTTTAAACAGATATCTAATAAATAATCAAGCTTAGACACAAGACAGAGATTTTGATAGAAAAGGTTGATACCACCTTTTCTAAACTTAACTTTTTATATATATATAGCCAGTCTTAAGTGGCTTATACCTTTTCTAAACTTAACTTTTTATATATATAAGCCAGTCTTAAGCATCTTAGCCCGAAAGCTTTAAATATATAAACAAATACAATAATAAACAATATATAAACAATAGTTTTTAATGGAATACTTTCTTTATGGATTTTAAATCAACTATAGAGATATGGAATTTTACTGAAATATGTTATTAATTTATATTTTCTGAGCTGATGAATTATCTGTAATGCTTCTTGATTAATTGCTGTAACCATGATTTTGTAGGTGGAATAAAAAAAAAGTTGTCATCTTCTTGCATTGGTTTCTGTGATGTCTCTTATTCTGCTCCCATAATAAATTCAACCCATTAAAACTGTAGCACTGCTCTTTTCAGCAGGAAAAATGATTATAGATTTATATAATTTGAGAGCTTCCCTCTCAACATAAGTAATGCTTGATTTGGGTATTTATTGTCTCTCAATGTCTCTTTTTATTGTCAAGCATAGTTATTCTACTTCTTCTACAGACAATTTTTGAGTGATTTCCTCAATGTCAACCATTATAGATATAAATCTGAATATCTGTTTATTTGTTTATGTGTTGCTTAATATTATACCAATCTTGATGAATCTTGCATGATTTCTTTCTTTCCTTCTTTCTTTAATTTTTTTGAAAAGTATATAGGATATGGATTTTTAATTTATGATACTTAATTGTCTGAAAAAATTGGGAAAATATACTCCTACAAATATACTAGCAATTACTGATAGAGAATTTTCATATAGTAATAGTATTATTTTCAATTACTGAAAAAATGATATTAAGATCAGTAAGGCAATATTTGTGGAGTTATTAAGTAAAAACAAATATTCCAATTTATGTGTATATATACATAGCTAATAAAAATATATCTAAAGTATTATTTAAAATATTGTAGAGGAATAATTGTTAATTTATTATGCAAACTGGTATTATTTTTCAATTAAATAATTTAAAAAAACCACATATGAGAAATTGATAAGCTGCTTATAGTGTCCATAAGAAATAGATATTATAGAACAATTCAAATATTTTAACAAGGATTAAAGAATTTTGAACTCAACAACCAGGATAAATATTATAATGCTAAAACAAATGATTCAGAAATATTTGAATTAAAGAAATCTCTATTATGATGAAACTTCTATTCTGGAAAATAATTTAAACTTTGCCATCATATAATCTAATATCTCTTTATTAGACAATAGCTGTCCCCATGGCTTCACTCAGATAACACAAAAGTATCTAATTTTTTAAAACAATTAATTACCTAAAACAAAAACCCACAGTTTCAGAAAACAACTTGTCAAATTTATATATAATTACCAGTAACTTGTGCATAATAATATCTTTAGATATTAAACTAAGATATTCAACTGGCAAAGACAATAATTTGTTTGGCACAGCATGACATTTAGCATGCTGATGTAAGATTATACGTTTCTCCTTTGAAGGTTCCTTTCTTTATTGTAATTCAGGGTATGATTTTATTGTTTCAAAACTCTTATAAAATCTTCATCTGCAAGTTGTTTTATTTTTTGTGTCAAGCATTCTATGTTACTAATGGAACCTAAGGTTTAATGCTTGAAAAATCTTTCAGTATTTATTCATTTATCTGAATGATATTATGAGTTCTCTTGTAATGAATTCGGTTATAATTTCAGATTTTTTTTAAAAATCCTTTCTAATTTACATTTGCCTTGCAATGATATTTGATTTTTTTATTTTGTTCAACTTCGACATATTTTTTTTAATATCTAAAGTTTGATATACAAATACTTAATGTTTGTTGGAAGTTTGTGAAAATGGTATTTTATTTATAATAATGTTAGACTAATTCCATTATCTAATTTAGTTGTAAAATGTTTTTTTTTTAAAATTCAAACTTGATTTATATCTTCCTAAATACATTAGATTATTGAAAATGCACACGTTAGTACATTCACAGTATTTAATATATTATTTTAGTCTTGTTTTCTGATATTGATAACCTAACCAGTGAGAGCACTAGCATATAAATTGAATCTGGGACTCTTGGATTAAATAAATAATAAATTTAAGGTGCTGCTTTAAGTAACTAATAACAATTAAAATACATTTTATGTATTTATTTACGTGAATAGTTCTGAGATTTTTTTTTATTTCTTAAATATTATAGATTATTACATTAGGCTGAATTATAAAATTATTTGTCATTGATATACGTAGCATTTTTAAAAAAAAATTTACAAGTATAAATAAAGTTTGAATTAAAAAAAAAACACACAATTAAACTAGATTACAGAAATAGCCCATTATATAATTAAAAATAAAACACCATCACCACTTTCAAATAAACATAGAGAATTGTAATTTATAAAAAGTGGGTTTAAATACAAAGAAATCCTATAAATCGAAGAATAAAGAGCATGAAAGTCGTCATCATCATCATCAACCATTATCAATCCACTCCAGGATGAAGATCTCTCCAAGTTTAATCCATCTTCTCCGATCTTTAGCTTCTCTTCTCCACATCACTCCTGCACACTTTCTTATTTCATCCATCCATCTCACATGTGGTCTCTTTCTGGGTCTTTTACAATCTCTTGGAATCCAGTTTAAAATTTCAATTGTCCATCTATTATCAACTCTTCTAGCAATATGTCCAGCCCAACTCCACTTTAATCTTTTTTAATTTTTTCAATGAGGTCAGTAACACCTGTTTGTTCTCTTACCCTTACATTGCATTTTCAATCTCTTCTTGTTACGCCCAACATACATCTCTCCATACTTCTTTGAGTGGTTTGAAGTCTCTGTATTTCTCTTCTATTAAGTGTCCTAGTCTCAGATTCATAAGTAAGAACTGGCATAACACATTTGTTAAAAACCTTTCTTTTCAAATACATAGGCATATTTCCTTTTAGTATCAAGTTATTTCTACCAAAAGCACTCCAACCAAGTTTAATTCTATGATTAATTTCATCCATTATGTTTCCATCTGTACTAATAATCTGACCAAGGTATTTGTAACTGTTAACTTCTTCTAATTCATCACAATCAATCTTTATTTTTATATTTTGAGCAAATCGATTAAACATTATTTTAGTCTTTTTAACATTTATCTTTAGTCCCACTTTCCTACTTTCATCTGATAACTCCTGCAACATTTCCTGCAGATCTGAAGCATTATTTGCAAAAACAACTACATCGTCTGTGAAATCTAAATGACTCAAATAATCTTCATTTATTTTCACTCCTTTAGTTTCCCATTTTAATCCACAAAATATTTCTTGCAGCACTGCTGTAAAAAGTTTTGGAGATATAGAGTCACCTTGTCTTACACCTTTCTCAATGTTGACTTTCCCGGTATCATTATGTAATCTAATTGTTGCTGTTGCATTTTTATAAATATTCTTTAAAATATGACAATATCCTGGATCTATACCTTGATGATCCAATGTTTAATCACTGAAGAAATGTTTATAGAATCAAATGCCTTTTCATAATCTACAAATCCAAAACATAATGACAACTCATATTCATTTCTCCTTTCTATAACTTCTCTCTATACCTGGATATGATCTACTGTACTAAAACCACTTTTAAACCCAGCTTGTTCTCTTGGTTGGTGGAAATCCAATGTTCTCTGTAAATGAGTTGTAATTATCTTAATAAAATTTTTATATAAAACTGATAAAAGGCTGATAGGTCTGTAATTTCTAATATCTTCTTTATCACCTTTTTAAAATATTAATATTATTACTGCATTCTTCCAATCATCCAGTACATCTTAATCATTTAGACATTTGGCATATAACTTTGCTAAAAAAAATTATATTTCTTTACCTGCTTCTTTTAATATATCAATTATAATTTCATCATTTCCTGGAGCCTTTCCTTTCCTCATACATTTAATTTCATGTCTCACTTCTTCATTTAAAATTCTGGGCAATTCAGAAGATGTAATAGATATAGGAGGTACTTGTTCTTGATTACTATATAATTCTTGATAAAAATTTTCTACCAATTTCATGATGTCATCTGTCATTTTAGTAATAATTCCATTTTTTCTTCTTATTGCAGTTATAAATTTCCTACCAATACCAAAATGTTGTTTTACATTCTTGAGACTTTTATTTTCTTCTACAGCTTTTTTTTTTTTTGCTAGTTCAGAGTTTTACTTTCTTATATCATTTTCACCTCTTTTCCACACCATTTTACAAAATTTGAGATATTCAATTCTTTTTAATGCATCATTTTTGTATATCTTCATATTCCTTCTTTTCTTCATAAATTCTCTAGTCTCAGTAGAAATTTTATTGGTCAATTGCTGCTTTTTTCTACCAGCTATCTTTGTTGCAGTTTTTAAAAGTGTATCAGTTATTTTCATATTAATTTCATTCAAATCTGAATCATGTTCAAAATCTACTAATAGTTGAAACCGATTTGTAAGTTCTAATTTAAATTCATTAGAATGTTTCTGAAGATTAGGAATATCAACTATAAATGCATGAAAGTACTTATTCTTATATTAAGAAAAGGCCCCTTTGCATTCCTCAGTAAAGTATTCAAGTGAGAGAGTGATTAAACTATAGTTTAAGAAGAAATATAATCTAAGAGGAAGTGATGCGATGCTTGCTCAATGAAGACATGCATCTCGGACTGGCCTGGACTACACATCCTTTCCCCTTCCCCATCCCTTTTCACAAGTATCTTTCCCCTCTTACCATGTTGCTCCTGAAATTTCAATTTACCATATAATCACTCCTTGTAAACCTTTTTCTAATTGTATTTGAATCTGTTTTTTTTTTTTTTTTTTTTAATGAATAAACTTTCATCATTGAGAGCAAAAAAAAGAGACCAAAAGGCATCCATATTAGCAAAACGCATAGGTAGAGCTTTAGTATTAATTTTAATTAGAATATTCAAACGTTTCAATTGCAAGTTTCAATATTTGAATTTTTAAAAAATGTATTTGTCATCGTCATACCTCTCTTTCAGAAGGTTATAATTATAAAAACTCAGTAATACAATGATATAATTTTCATTTCTGAATTAGGCAATGACAAAATTATAACACTAATAGGACACGTATTCACGTTGTTTTATTTAACATCTGCATTTAAATATATTTTTAATTAAAAAAACACATTGTAGAAAAAGAGATTAGATTAGATTTAAAAAATCAAGCTAGTAATGGAAGATTGTTGAAAGGCACTGAAGACACTTTTACCTTATAAAGATATATTCGTTGTTGATGATGATGAGTATACTGTATACATATATATGTCTAAATCTTAACTGTATATATATAGCAAATAAAAAATACAAAAGAAAAATGCGAAAATTATAGAAAATACTGTAACAAATTATTTGCACTTTTAAAATGGAAAAAAAAAAAAAAAATTGAAAATTCCAAAACTTTAAAGAAATTAATTAGACTAATGTCAATTTCTTCTCAAAAGGGAAACTGGGAATTGGAAGTCATGTGTTCCTAAGATGTGCAATTAAAAATTAGAAAGAATGCTGACAATGATTAATATCTAGCTCTAGGAATAGTAAATTATTTTACTTTTTGACCATTTTGCTTCTGTTTTCTCTTCACCTTAAGCAACTAAAGAAAAATTAAGTTCCTGGCTAGCTAGTCCGCTAATGAAAAATAAATTACACCCTAGCATCTTATTAATACAAAATGTGAAGTCTTGAAATGAACACTTTTTTTTTCTTTTTTGCAAAATAGTCAATTTAAATCAACTAATTTTTTTTTTCATTTGATTTATTTAACCTTTTTTTTTCTTTTAAATTAAAATAAAAAAAATATTAAAGCGTGGTTATAGGTAAATAAAATCTTAAAAATGATCGTCTGTTATATGTATTATTTTATAGGAATTTCCTATTTGAATATTTTATTTTATTTTATGAGATCTTCATGCCTAAATAATTCTCATATTCCTTACATTTTTTAATATGCTATCCATTTTCCAATAAGGCATCGTGTAGTTTTTCTCTCATACAGATGAATCTATACGACAAAGAAATACATTAGGTAGAAAAGTTATGGTAATATTAAATAGGATATTTCGTAATCACATTATATCGACAATCAATAAATAATCAATATATGACATAGTAGTGAAAAATATCATTGCATATAAAAATGAGAGTTATCTATTAAAATGAAAGATAGGAAAAAAATAATGGCTAAAGAAATTGATTAGTAGAAAAAAGATCTGCAGGAAACCCAAGGTGAGAGTGTTTAGCAATAAAATACAAAAAAAATAAAAACAAATAAACATTGCACAACAAAATATAATTAGAATGGTATGGTCAGATATAGAGGATATCAGAAAAATATCAAAATAAATATTAATCTGGAAACCAACAAGAAAGAAAAAAGATGACATTCAAAAAGGAATTGGAAAGAAGAAACTGACATAGATATTAGAGACAGAAATTTGCAAGATTTATAAATGGATAAAGAAACATAAAAATCAGAGGTGTCACAGAGTATTACAAACTGATAAGAAGAAAAAAAATTTTTTTTTCCATATTTACTTTACAGATTGCAAAGGAAAATAATATAGATCTTTTCTATTATGTTAATGCACAATCTCTTCATTTCAAAAATAAACATTCATCTCAATATCTCTTACAAAGGGTAATTTGATTTTTTTTAGTTAGTATAATTAATGATAACATTAATAATCTCTTTCCATATGCACTTTATACATGCAACTTGTTTATTATTTTCAAATAGAAGTTTACAATTTTGACAGATTAACAGTCTTCTTCCGAGCTTATATTATGTTTAGGAAAAAAAATCTTAAATATATGGATAACATGTAAAAATAATAAACAAATTGTATATATTAAATGTTTATAGAAAATAGCTGTTGTTGTTGTTATCACTTATATTTACAATAATATAGCACATGCAAAAAAGTCTTAAAAAAAGTTGGATTATCATGATACAGCATTACAGACAAAGGCATGCCTCACTCAACCAAAATTATTTCAAACTGAAAAATTGTAGTGTGAATAATGGACTGCTTGTGAATTTCCAAACAAATTTCTTTTTTCAGCTCCAATAAGTAAGCTAGATAGATTAAATCTTTCTAAATGTTGTTGGATTTCATCATCAGATGTATGGCAAATTCATGATTGCAGGATTTATTTGCTTCAAAAATGAAATTTAAATAACTGAGTTATATAGTTGTGGACAAACTCAAACTCTTAACCACATATAAATGACTACTATATCTATGTACATAGTGTAAGAATAGAACAATATAATAAAAGTGACAAGAAAATTCTTCACATAGCTGGTATCTGCAAAGATTCCTTTATAGGTTCTTCTGAAAGCAATTTCAAAATTATAAAAAAAATAAACTTAATCATGATACACCTTTATTATAATTTAGTGAATATATGCAGTGAAATCTTAAACTGGATTCCAAGAGATTGTAAAATACCTAGAAAGAAACTGCATGTGAGATAGATGGATGAAATAAGAAAACATGTCTGGATGATGTGGAGAAGAGAGGCTAGGGATGAGGGAAGATGGATTAAACTTGAAAAGACATTCATCATATAGTGGATCAATAATGGTTGAAAATGATGATGATGTTGTGGAGTAAAAATTGTTAAATCTCTAGGTATATATTTATTATATGCTATTATGTTAATCAGATGCTGTTGAAAATTGATTTATCCATTGAAAAAAAATAATACAGTATTTTCAGTATAGTAGCATTAAAATATTCATCTACATAAACCTGAAAAAGATTAAAAGAGTATTCTCCAATTAACATAATATTAAACAAACTTTTTATTTTAACGTTGATACTAACGCATTCATCTAACAACCTATAATAAGAATTCTTTATTATCCAATTAGCAATAACTAGATATTTATTTACTGACCATAATGGGATAACTAGTTGAGAGTCAAATGAAATTAAATCGTAGAATAAAAAAAAATCCTATTTACACTCAGACTCGACTTCCACTGCATGTGAAATGTGAATTGAAATTAGATAACATGATTATCTTTAAATCAATGAGGTTAAAAATGCTATATTAATCAACTATTCATATTATGGATATATGCATAAATATAAACTAAAAGATAAAAGCAAAATGAATACAACGAAATATGCAATTTATTGGAAATCCTAACATTAAATATCTGAGTACAATTCCTCAAAGCTACCAACATGATTTAAAAAGCCACATATTGATATTCTATATTAATATTATTGTTGTTAACATGAGTGGTTAGAGAAGTGGCATAGTGACAGACTTGGGAGCTAAAAATTTTTGAATCAAAGCTAAATGGGGCACTTTTAGTATTCAAATATCACATGGCTTTTTCAGAAACTACCCATTAAATTATTTTATTACTGCTGCCATAATGTTTATTGATGTTATTCTTATTCATAAATTTCATTATATTGAGGTAGTGTACGAGAATAGGTTATATATGCTTTAAGCTTTCATATGCATAAATATATAATAAGAATAAGAATACACTAACTCATATTTAGATTTTGAGTATAATTGATTTGTATATTTGATTTGTGGAGAAAACAAAGTAGAAATTAAAGAAAGAACATAGTGAAATTCTAAATATATAACAACCAAATCTTAATATATTACATGTATGTGTTAAACATGTCTGTGTGGTGTAAGATTTTTAAAAAAACCTCAACTGTTATAAAATTTGTTGAGACCTTTTCCTCCTTCTCTCCTGGAAATAATTTCTCTTACACCTCATTAAAGAAGAAAAGGCCACTTTAGCGATTATCATTTAGTTCACTGAATTTAGTTTGATAATTCTAAATAATCAGAAAGTTAATGCCATTACTGACAAATTTTCATTAAAAATCTTATTATGATGATGGAAGGAGGTTCATTTATTTGAACTTCTTAACTGCTTTGGCTTTATCTTATTCAGCTGTGCTGAAATAAAGTCTGATGGCCTAGACAAAAATTCATTCAAGTAAAGTAATTCTTGTGAGAGACCTTTGCTCAATCCTGTCAAATGAGGTATATGACAGAAAGACTCCGCAGTTACTGAAAAAGGATTAATTTTAAACCAGTCACCCATGATAAATGGAAGATCAGATTTGATAGATGTTCTCTGACCGTACATTCATAATTAAGAAAATAAATAATAGATAACTAATGCTATCAATCAAGGCAAATAAATAATAGGCTTTTTAAAGTTGCTTGATGAACGCATAGTTCTAATGGTAAAATTTGATTTTAAAATATAAACATTTTTTTAAAAGTTTGCAAACACAAACTTCTAATTGAATTTATGTTTAACTATAAATACATTACACACATACATGTGTGTAATAGCCAAGAATACGAGCCTTAGACATAATAGTGATCACATTTACCTGCCAGATCCATAATCTGGGTTCAAATCAAAGCCAGGAAATTTTTAAATGTTCCGAATAGGCTTAAAATATTTCATTTGAGTAGGTGATCAATAGCTAACCAAACTAACCAACTAATTATTGGCGAATATATAGGTATCTAACTAATCTTGGCTAGAAATATAAAAAAAGATGGAAAAAAATATTCACCAAATCCTAATAAAGCGACGCCTTCTTATTTATTATTTCTCTCTGGGATTATTAGAGAAGCCTCTGCTCTAAAATAGATATATTTAATCATTTAGTTAATTACTTTAGCATTTAGACATGAAATTCTCAACGAAGAGAGAAAGCAGACCGTTTATTATTTTGAATTATATATATAAGTTTGCGTTTGTTTGATAATTAATTGCACAAAACGCTTTGCGTTGGTGGCCGAGTGGTCAGCACAGCTGCCTTACGAGCAGTTGTCCCAGGTTCGCTTCCCGGCCGATGCTTTGACACATGAAAAAAAAAAAAACGGTTTTAATATGCATGCTTATATAAAAAAGAAACACATTTAATAACTATGTGTATTTCATGTTCCCTATTCATTAGCAATTCATTCTTATTGCTTTTTTAAAAAAAAAAAATCAATAAATTACAGAAAATAAAAAAATTGGGAATCATCAATTTAGCTGCAAAACACACGCACACAAACTTTGTATCTCAACCTGACTCTTTTATAAATTTCTGTTTGTTACTTTTGGTTAACATTGACAGATATCAACTTTTTAAAGATCATCCACTTTATATAATAATTTCTCTTTTTCTACTTTTTTTTCATTTACTATCTGCAATCACATTTAACACAACTTTTATAATTCATGTACTTTCAAGAACACAATTGGTTCAATTCTTATTATTTAATTTTTAATAAATAATCTTTTCGCTTATTTTTAAATTTTTAACGTTATACTTCTAATTTATCCTCTCCATTTTTTTCTAATACTACGTCTAAAAAAGATATATTTTTTCTTCTCTTTTCTTAATTGTCAAACTCTCCATTTCATGTAAAACTATATTTCAAACAGAATAATTAATTCTTTTTTTTTTGAATATTTAGTATAGTATTCATTGATATTCCATGCGAGTCATAAATATTTCTAAAGTAAACGGTAAAACAATCTTTTACCAATATTTCTGTTTCAATCCTTTCATCATAAAATAAACAATCTCACAAATACATATAAAAAACAATAATTTTATCTATAACTTTAAATCCACCTTCAACTTCTATTTAATTTATTTACATTGCTTGAGTTTTACTAATATTTATTTTAATTCCAAACCTTCTTCATCAGTAACAACTATTATATCCTCAACAAATATGATAAACTAAATTTTTTTTTTCTAATTCTTTCATATCCATTCTCATCTAACATTTTTCCCAAAGAAAGAATTCATAATATTCAGTTTTCCTTTCTATGTGACCTCTACAAGTCTATGATCCTATCTCGTTTCTATCACCAGAACTAAATTTACCCACAGCATTTTCATCATTCAATCATTTATCAATTCCAGCATTAAAGTATTCCATGACAATTTTAAAAAGTTTGGTCTGATCAAAAGGTTTTGTACATCCATTTAAAAATCTTCTACTTCTTCATTTACAATGAGAATTGGTGCATAACACTGAATTATCTGCATTATTGCAACAATAAGTTTTCGTTGTGATGAAGAAGTGTTTACATATAATATTAATACAGAATACAGAATTTTTTAATTTTAATTTCGTTTAAAACAAATAAATAACATTGCTTTTCTTTATTTATACTATTGTTTTTAAATTAATGTGTAAAAAATAATAGAATTACTTTTATTTAATATTTTATATTATATTGCATTAAAATTTAAAATTATAATTAGATTTTTAGAATTTAAAAATATTTTTAAATGTTAATATTTAAATATCTCATTTATACATATACTTCAATATTAATATTTAATTGGAAAAGTTAAATATATATATATAGTAATGTTCAAAAATAAAAAGAAATATTACATAGGCAGGTGGTTTTTTTTGCTATTTCTTATTTGATATGAAAAAAGTTATTGGTAGCAATAACATCAGAGCGAATTTTATGGAGAGAGTGAGGGATCAATATTTCCCGCAAAGGTATGGTTTATTATTTCTCTTTACATTATACAAGAGTAAAAATGTAAATATATTTTTTGATAATAAAGTATGATACAAATTCTTTTTTTGTAGGAATCAATATTGTATCAGAATAAATTTTGTACGAATCAATATCTTATCAGAATAAATTATATTTTACAAAAATATATCTTTCACTGGCAATTACCTTTAAGAGCATTATTCCTTATAACACCCATCGTTCAATAATTTCAAATATATATAAAGCTTAGATCAGTGGTACGCAACCCATGGGTCGCGTGCCTCAGGGGGCCACGTAAAAATTGTTGGGGGTCGCGAAATTTTTTAGAATTTTTCCTAAATTTTAAAAGATAGTTTTGTTTTGTTTTGTTTTGTTTTTTTAAAAAAAAAAAAGCATTTAATTTTAAAAAATAGATAAAAATCACATGAAAATAAATTGTTTTTCTATGTATTATTATTATTTTTTTTTTCAAATACTGTATATGATTTATTTCAGAAATTGGATTTGAAATCGTATGTGCTTAATATTTAAAAATTAGGAAATATAAATTTGTATATAAATTAAAACTACTATCGTTTTATTATAAATATCCTTTTATACCCTGTTTATAATGTAAGCATGGTAAAAACAATAATGGGTTGGTCAAATTTTCATCCAAGGAAGAAAGTCGCAAGTATAAAATAAGGATTGAAAGTGTAAAAATGTTGTGCATCTCTGGTATAGATTAGGACTTTAAAGTACTAATGGTTAGTGCAACTGTCTATCATGACTAATATTTTAAGGTTCATAGTCCCAACTATATATTTTCCAATTTCATGCAGGCTTAGAATATTTGCTTCAAGTAGTAATCCAAAATCAAAGTAACTGGCTATGCAAGAACAGTTAGCAAATAGATATTATTTACAAAATAAAGGGATATTATTTACAGAATAGAAGGTAAACAATGATGAAAATATGAAAAAATCCTGGCAATTTATAGGCTTGGTAATGGCTTTTACTTACTATTTATTCTTCTAGTGTATCTTTTACAATCTTTTACACCCGTTTTATCTTTTACAGTTCATTACTAAAATGGTATTACTATGTGTGAGCATTTCAATAATAAATAATTTATTGTGAGTAAATAATAAAAAATAAGTTTAGTAATAATAAAAATATTATATAGTAACAAACATTCCTGTCTTTCCTGTTTACATTCAACACATAATTTTAGAAATAGTAATTAAACTTCTCAACAATGAAATTAAACTTCTCAACAATGAATATCATTAGTCTGAAATTAATTTTAACATTTAATGATAATTCAAGCTTGCAATAGATGGCTCTGTAACAGAGTAAATTATGGTTCCTGAAACCAATAAATACTGCTTCATCTTAATAATTGTGGAAACAGAAAGTGAATTATTAGCACACATATTTAAAGTTTGTGGTAAATTGAATAAATTTGGTGCAAGATTAAATGTCTCTAAACACATATGGACAACTGCTGTTTCAGGGATATGGAATTAATCATGCCCAACCAGAAAAGATGAAGACTGCAAAAAATGCTGCCAAACTCAAGAACATAAAAGATTTACAATTATTTTTAGATTTGCACAAATTTTTGAGAGTTTTCTAAAAGGAAAACCACTTGTTAATAAAAGGACAACAATAATAGAAGTGAAATGCAGAGCATGAAAATGTTTTCAACAGAGCTAAAGACCTGTTAACTTCTATTGTAATATGTCATAGTTATGGAGGTGAATGTACTATAAACTTATGCCTCTACAACATTGGCAGCTGCTGTAAAAACTACATCCAGATTGACAAAGAAGCTTTGGTAGAAATTTGCTGTGAAGAAAATTTCATCAATACATTTATGAATTTAAAATTTACACTGATTACTATTTTTTGGTGGATATTCTAGGAAACTTGAAGAAAATTCCTAAACATGCTTGGTAGTGTATGATTTAAACTTATTTATAACCTGATAAAGAAATTGGTCATGCAGATGCACTGTCATGATTACCAGATACAGTGAGTTTAAGCTTAAAATTACAGAAGTCAGCAACATAGACTCCATTGAGAACAACACATTTAATACTATCATAATAGCTAAATGGAATAAAAGGGATGTTGGCTATCAAATAGTACAGAGATGGATTAAGCATGTTTGATCTAAAACTCAACCTAATTATGGAGAAAAATCTGTATGGAATGTATATGAAAGCCTCTCAAAATACAACAATTGTATCCTAATAATGAGCAATGTACTTATACCAAATTTAAGAGAGAGAGAAGAAAGCAGGAACTAGTTTTACTTCATAAAGAACACCTAGTATTATTAAAAATGAAAGAATTAGTGTGATCATATATGTAGTAGCCAAATGTGAGATGAGAGATTGCTAAGTAGCAGTTCAGAAAACTAGAATCTTAGTCAAAAACAATTCAACTGGGACAAAGAAATTTGGATCATGCTGTAACATTGAAGGGTTACACTTTTCTTATAATTATTGACTCATAATTTAATGAACAGAATACAAAATTATCAAAAGCACAATTGTGATATTATAGCATTAAAATTTATGTCACAGATACCCTGAAACTATAGTGTCTGGTAATAGAATTGGTAGTAAAGAGATACATCATATATTAACACCATCATACTAACCTGAGTCAAATGGGCTAGCTAAAAAGACAGAACAGCTATTAAAGACCACATTAAATAAAAACCTCCAATAAAGATATTAGTGCAGCTTTACCAGATGTGATGTTTTGTCACCATTTCTCTCCTTGCATGTCTACCAAAAGAATGTTAGCTGAAATGCTAATGTGTTGAAAGTTTTGAACCAGATTTAAGCATTAGTGCTTAATAAGAATGTTAATAAACAAGATCATTTTGACAGTGAAAAATTCAAAGTTGGTAATAGTGTACAGATATGAGATATAGTGAAAAACATGTGTTTTTTCCATAGTCTTAGTAAAGGTTATGTCAAAACTATTAAGATTAATTCATCAATTGACTAATGAAAAACAAATGAGAAGACATGCTAATCATTTAAAAATTCATAAGAGAGTAGCATTAGAGCCAGTAAAAATCATTAGAAAATCTATGTTTGATGGAAAGAGTGCTCTAATAAAAGATGAATGTGTAGACACATTATGAGAGCCACAATATATAGAGTCATCAAATAATAAGCATTAACCAATTCTCCTGAAAAGGGAGAGGCAGTGGTTATTTTAATCAATAGTTATCATTGTAAAAAAATTAATGAGTGAACCCTCCTTAGCAAAACTTAATTATTTATACCAGAAAAACTGGTAATCCGAGGGTCTGTTTACAACTTTTTACAAAGTTTTCTTAGTAATTAAAAATGCATAAAAATGAAAACTTTGGACATTTCTTGGTGAAACAATACCAGTCAAACAGATAACTCCTTGTTCGTAGTTTTTATTTTTTAAAAATATTAAAATTTTGTCTCCAAGTTTTATTAATTACTTGCCATCACAGATTAAATGTTTTGTCAGGCTTAGAAATCATGTAATAATTATATCTTCTCATTATGAATCTCTCATAAATTTAAAAACCTTGCTGCTAAAAACTTGGACAAATATTAAATCTAAATATTAAACAATAACTGTTAATTTGAAAATCTACAGTATTAAACATTTATTTATAATATGTTTTATATATTCAGCTCATTTTTATACCAGTACATCACATTTCTATAGTAGTAATATAAAAATGATTTAATCATTAGTTTTTCTCTTTACTTTATTAACACTTCAGCAATCTTTTTTTTTGCCCCTAGTGGAAAGTTATTTTCTTTTGTTACATTTAAATGAAATAATATCTTACAACTTTTTTCAACACAATGTATCAAATACATAAGTAAAAAGATACATATAATTTAAAATATTAATTTTATAAACAAATAAAAATATATAATAAACAAGACAGAACATCAAACAGCATCCTTCTGTTAGTGATAAAAATGTGTTTGACAGGATGCAGATTTAGTTGGATTTAGTTTGATGTAATTTAAATATTTATTTCAAAAAATTCTGACTAAGAGCCATAGATTTAAAAAACTACAATGTAAACATTACGTAATTAAGAATAAATAAATATTATTTTACAAAAAAAAATAAACAAATGAAGAAATTTGATTGCAAATTTATTTATAAT
Source organism: Epiperipatus broadwayi (assembly GCA_028023455.1). NCBI lineage: Eukaryota > Metazoa > Onychophora > Udeonychophora > Euonychophora > Peripatidae > Epiperipatus > Epiperipatus broadwayi. Next base: position 1,378,231 of record JAQFVV010012600.1, read on the forward strand.
CTAATAAAAGACAATGTTGAACAAGGTGTGTGACAGATTTTTGACTTATTTGAAGAGATCACTTTTTTTAATTCACACTTCAATTTTTTCACACCAAAAATAATGATATTTATAAATAAATTGGAACTAAAACTGTACAAATAAATTTTAATATTTTTAATTATTTTTTCCCAATAACAAATGCAATGGGAATGATGAGAAAAGTGCTCTTCAGTGTAAACATGCCCTGTGTGATTTATCATAGTAATAGAGACTCAGTCTTTGGGATATAAGATAATAGGATTGATTCTAGAGCTGGATCTTGGGTAATAAAACCATTGAAGTACCTAGTGTAAAGAATGTAGCACTCAATTCTAAAGAAAGACTAAATAAAAACATTACATAATAATTTAAATATTGACTGATTATATAGCTATAATATATTGTGTATAATTGATAATTTTTGTGTGTAGCATAATATTAATATAAAAATAAACATTTACTGTTTATTTTTATTACTTTGTTGTAAAATATGGATCAACTTATTTAATGATTTATTAGTTTTAACTTAACTTTCTGGTAAATTGTATTATCTTTTTTTTAATGTTATTAAGCATCAGAATATTATATTATTTAATGATCACATAATAATGAAAAAAAATTGAAATGAAAAGGGTGACACTGGTTATCTAAATCAATAAAGTACAATAATTCCTTCATATAGTGTTATGTTAGAGTTCATATTTTTTTAAAAAAGCCATCTATAGTAAATGCTTTTTTTTACAAAAAAAGTGTTAATAACAAAGATTTAATTTATTTTCTAAAATATATATATATATGAATTCAGTACAGCAGTTAAATTAAAAAAGACAAATCAGATAGATATTTACTGACATGTGTATGTGTTTTTTAATTATTTTTTAATAATTTGTATATATTAATTTCAAAAAAAAATTAAAATGCATTTGATTCTATAAGCATTTCTTCAATGATTAAAACATTGGATCATTATGACATAAACCCAAAATATTGTCATATTCAGAAGAAAATTTATAAAAATGCAATAGCAGTTTTACAAGACATATTATATGGATTAAAATAGGTAGCTAAGGCAATAAATGTAAATGGAGATTTTTAAATGAACTAGATTTTGCAGATGATATAGTTTTTTTTAATGCAAATAATGCTTTAGAGCTTCAGAAAATGTTGCAAGTGTTATCAAATGAAAATAAGAAAGTAGGACTACAAGTAAATGTTAAAAAGATTAATGTAATGTTCATTTGATTTTCATAAAAAAGGAAAAAAGATTAATAATGAATGATGAGTTGGTCAGATTAGTATTACAGATGGAAACATAATGGATAAAATTAATCATAGAATTAAACTTGATTGGAGTGCTTTTGATAGAAATAATTTAATATTAAAAAGAAATATGCCTATATGCTTGAAAAGAAAAGTTTTTAATATATGTGTTTTACCAGTTTATACTTATAAATCTGAGACTTGGTCACTTAATAGAAGAGCAATACAGAAACTTCAGACCACTAAATATGGAGAGATGTACATTAGGAGTAACAATAACAGTTGACAATGAAATATGGGAGAGAAAATAAATAGGTGTTACTGACATCATAGAAAAAATTAAGAGAAGAAATGAAGTTGGAGAGGATATATTGTTAGAAAAATGATAATAGATAGACATGTGAAATCCTAAACTGGATTCCAAGAAATTGTAAATGAATTAGAAAGAAAGGCTAGAGTTTGGAAAAGATGGATTGAACTTGGAAAGACTTTCATCCTGCAGTGGATCAATCATAGTTGAAAATAATGATGATGCTAAATTACTTTATTCATTGCACTATATTTTTAAAATATTTTTAAAAAAATGTAGTCATAATACAGTACATAAAATTTTAAGACTCTTTTTGTAAATTTATTAGGATTTTAGAAATTATTATAGTTTTGGTAGGTGGATTAATAATGTAATTATTGAATAAAAATATTATTTGCTATTCAGTAATTCTGTGTATCTTAATGCAGTTTATGTAAGATAGGCAAATTAAAGCACTGATAAAATATAATCAAAACCAATATTACACTATAAATGGTTTCTAGATATTTAATATTTGCTCAGTGAGAAAAACTGTTAGGACAAACAATTTGAACATTCTTTACTACACTTTCAAATTAATAATCTAATAATTTTAATAACTTATGACTTATATAATTTTATAACTATTAATTCAATTCTTGAATTAAATCAAGTAAGTAGAAACTTAACACTCTAATAGGTTGGCATTTTTACTGTTATCCCTGGTGGCAATTTTTGACAATATTCAACATTTGATTTTAATATTAAACTTCTTATTCCATATTACAATTCAATAAATTTAATTTAATTTCTTAGACATATAAGTTTATAAATGAAAACATTTTAAACAATCATATTTGAACTTTGCAAATATTGCAAAAAAAATAAAGAAAGTACATAATAAGAACAAATAAATTTTATATCATTCAACCATTGACAGAAAAGCAGACAAGTGAACAAGCCCAGAAAATCAATGGAATTTTTATTCTCTAAAATTTATTTTATAAACAGAAATGAATAAATGTGAAGCCCTGATAAATCTATAAAATTCTACTTTAAAATTAAAATTGCATTTATAATTTTTAAAATATTTCAAAAGAATCTCCACAAGATATTATCAATCACTTTCATAAGGGGTGGACATCATACTGGCAATGGTTTTCTTTACTACTATTATGATAGAATTTGGTAATTTTTATGTTTAAATATTAAATACATGTATAGTATTTTTATTTTATAATAACAGTTATACAATTATTGTGTAAATCTAATCAGAAATCTTTAATAAACTAAGCAATAAATATTTATTTTGATATTCCATAAATCTTAAAATAATCTCACAAATGCATGTAAAACCAGATAACACAGACTTAATTCCATGGAAGCTGGAATAAATTATTTTAATATATATATCACCTATTGTAAAATACTGACCTCTTCAGAGTTTTTTTTTAATATTAATATATCAATGTTATGTTAATTCTATTTTCTAGCATTAAATAAAGTCATATACAAAAAAAATAATGTTAAAGATTATGCAGTCAAAGAAACTACAAGTCCATCTCCAAATAAATAGCCACATAATATACAACATCTGATATTAATAGAATTAACCATGACAATTATAAAAATAATTGTATACCCATTTGTTCTGGAAATCATGTGACATTGAAGCAGGCAAGTATCAAATTAAGCTCAAGAATTGCTGAGATTTATATTATCTGTCTTAAAGTCCTTAAAACAAAAATAGATGTCATTACTATATAAGTTATAAAAACTGTTAACAATGTTCAGTGTAAACTGCCACTTTATATTATACTTTTTAAAAAGCCCGAATAATTTGGAAAGAAATTCTTAAGAAATCATCATTGATGTTTCAAATAAACGAATAATTGTGAATTATTAAACACACAAAGCAATAAATTGATCATGTGCTTTTGAAGCAAATTTTATTAGTCACTAGATACAAACAACTTAGTCAGACTACAATAGAATAAACTTAATGACAGCAATTTGAACTTTTCCTAACAATAAAATTAAATTTCACCGACGATAATAAAATTATGCAAATATCTTTTAACTAGTATGTTCTGAAAAAGTACCACTGTTAATAAATTGGTTTTTTTAAAAAATAGTACTACGTGTGTCATTTGTTTGCTTATTTTCTCATCTTTAAAATTACTTCGTATTGTAATCAACTAATGAAAATAAAATATTATTTAATAAATAAATATACCTACTTAAAAATAATTATTATATATTTGATTTAGAAATACTTAATTTCTAGATTCATTTTTTTTTAATATCAACTAATTGTAAATTTCAATAGACTTTGAATGAAACTGTATCCTGGAGAGATTGTGACGTTCGAATACATTAGTGGGACATTGAACATTTAACAGTTTTATTTAATTCCTCTCAACTATTTTATTTATTTATTTTTTACTATTCATTTGAGAATCAAGATCTTTATCAATGCTAATCTACCAAACTGCAGCATTGCATCTCAATATATACAATTTTTTTACAAACTCATTTTTAGCATTTAGATGCATAAAAGTTCTAATAGCATAAAAACTAAGAAAGTCATATAGTCCAGATTTAAATATAATAGTATGGAAATAATATTTAAAAAATCACGATATTGTGTTGTAAACTTGAATAATTCAAATATAATAAGATTTAGGCATATAATTATGTCAAACACATATATCAATACACTATATAAAAAAAAATGAATGTAAATATATATGTTTTCGTAAAAATAAAAATAAAAATGAGAAGTTTTACATTAGCAAAAAAAACAATAACTATGATCTGTTATTCAGAAATACTTGTGATGTTCTAATATTTAATTGACGGTATAAGCTAGAAATCTATCCTGAAACTTTAGCCTGTCACACTATCATTGTATTAAATTGACCACGAGACTCAAATATGATCAAAATACCTATAAAAAATTCCTTATTCCACTAAGTTTATAAATCTCAAAAAAATATGTTTGAAAAATAAAATAGATATAATCGTTTGTATAAGTTTTAGTGAAGAATTTTGTTGCTTAAAGGTGTTACAGCTGATCTGGCAATGCTAATCAACATGTCCGTTATCAATATAATAATCCTATGCATTAAAATATACAAAAGCTAGACCACCAAAATAATATATGCAGAATGGCTAGTGGCAGGCACATGGAAAATCCTTAAAACGTAAGAACTTTCAAGAATGCTTAAGTTAATACATTACTAATAACATCATTATTTTTTACACAGAAATATTTTACGTTTTTATTAAACTTTTAAAATATGTTTTAGATCTATATTTTATAGGCGGTTTCAAAGCCAATTTTACTTTCTAGAAGCTCAATATTTTTTTAAGTGTAGTAAGAAAATAGTCCACATTTCAGCTATCCAATCTGAAATATTCCTCTTTAAAGAAAAAACCACTAAGTTCATACTTAATATATTATTAACTGAAAAAAATCATCATCACATTAACAAATGTATCTTTTGAGCATACTAAAAAAAGAAAATAGATGATAGAACATTCTGACCGCATTTAAAAATATCATTTAAAGGAATTAATTCATCTATTAAAGTGTATAAAAAATTCAGTTGCTACAGAGTTATCCAAAGTATTGACTATATCCCTAAGTTGTTGTTGATTTTTATGACTCATTATGAATCATATAATTCTATTACCAAAAACTGACTGCCATGGAACTGAAATGAGACTATTTTTTATTCCATTAAATTGTTCAATAAATTTACATTCCAAAAGACTTCTGTATTATGTCTATATATAGCAAATGCCATCCATGCGGTGTTAGTCTTATTGACTCTGCATCACAAAATTCACTAATTGCAGCTCTGTTTCATCACTTCTGCTGGTGAAACTTCTTGTAAATTTTAAGCCAATAAACATCACATAACGACCTCCTCTTATGCTTGTGTATACTCTAGCTTGCTGTGTGTGGCAATATATATAGTGAGTTTTGCCTGTTCTTGTAAATTTCTGAACAATAAATTGTATAAACTATTACAATCACAAATTATAACTACAGACAGTTTTGTGATAAATGAAAGTAATATAAACTAATTTATACAAGCAAAACAAGGTGCTTTAACTTTTAAATTTAAATATTAAAAAGGACAATATTACAAATATAAAATAAATATGGGAATAATTGGGTGGCAAGAAAAAATCCTTTTTACCCTGTACTATGGTAACAGGATGAGGATGATTATTATTAATATTATTATTGCTTTTGTTTTTCCATTGCTGTATGTTAATATCTTGGGTTTTTAAACTTCTTTCTTAGCCAGAAACCTTTAATGAGCTTTTTCTAAACTTGTAAATGATATTCTCATTCAGTGGAGAAATAATATTAGTAATAATTGAATTGCTTTTTGTTTGAGAGTTCACTGGAAGTTCAAGTTCAGGAAGTGACTAAATTATCCATGGATCTCAAGCATCAGACTATGACACACTACCATTTATCTAAGCCACACAGGATATTGGAAAAATTAATGTTCAATTTGTAAAGTTCATATCTGGGTAGTGTTTTGATCTATCATGTCAGCTGCTTGATGATGTTGATGCTAAGCAAAAACACATACATATAACATTCCTGGGTCATCAACTCTATAGAACTATTGACTTTATTTTTGGAATAGGAAATAAAAGTACATTATATTACAATTTCCATAAAATTAAAAAATTCAAACAAAATATAAAAATGTAAGACGACTTTTTGGGACAGTAGTTAATCAGAGACTAGCTTTTTTTTGGTGTGTATGTGTATTGATAAAAAATTATGTTACTTTTCAATAGCAAATAATAGTATATTCAAAACTTTTTTGGACAGTAATTAATCAGAGATTGATTTTTTAGGTGTGTGTGGATATAAAAAGTTGCATTCCTTTTTTAACCTCTATGCTGCATGAATTCTGTTTGGCCATGTGAATTAAAACTCTAAACTTTTGATTGGTCAATTACCGAATCAGCAGTAAAAATATATTAATTTTTTAATATTATATTCATTTTAGTTTTGTTTGTAAAAAGTATACTAATAATTTGTCAGATTATGAAAGTGAACAAAAGTTTTTTCAAAAATAAATTTATATTTATAATTATAAAAATATTCGATAGCAGAAGACCTAAAAGGAAGTTTATAACAAATTAGAAAGTGGTGCAATCATCATTGATTTCTTTCTCAATTTATGTTAGTGTAAAAGTAAAGAATTTTTTACTAAAATCTTACTATTTTTTACTAAAATCTTACTATTTTTGTAAAATAATTATATTTTTAGCATATTTTATAAAAATACATTATAATATGTAAAAAATACTTCAAAATGCTCTAAAACATTTATTTTATTTTCAAATTCAAAACAAAAAAGTTGGAGCAGTGAAAATTATTGGCAGGCACTCTTCCTTTGTTTGTGATGAGAAACAACCAATCAGCATCTAGGAAGCCCTGCCTTCACTCTTTGTTGTAGCTTTGAATGCCTATATTATTGATTTTTCACTTGTAAAATAATTCAAGAGAGGGCAGCATCATACGTACTTTTTAAGCATTAAAATGAGCCTAAATACGCTATGGTAACATAAAAACTGCTGAATTTAGAATGAGTTAAGCCATGTACAAGTTAACTTGAAACAGTCTGGAAAGAAAATAAGAGTAAATTTTAGCTTTTTGGGGTCCTTAATTAATCAGACATTGTGTTTTAAAATCAAAGTCAATTATATTACAACTTCCACAAAATTTAATAAATTCAAACAAAATTTTACAATGAAAGCCGATTTTGACCTTTTTGGGACAGCAATTAATCAGAGGGTAGCATTTTTGTGTGTGTGTGTATCCATAAAAAGTTACATTATTTTTTTAATAACAAATAATAATAAATATAGAAGAGACTTATTTGGACAGTAATTAATCAGAGATGGGCTTCTTTGGGTGTGTGTGTGTGTGGATTGAAAAAGTTATGGTACTTTTTGTAATAAAAAATAAAAGTAAATTTTACTCTTTTTTGGACAGTAATTAATCAGACACTGAATTTTGGGGGTGAGAAAGTAAATTAGATTGCAGTTTACCCACTAAATTTAATAATTATAACAAACTATTAAAATGAAAGCCGACTCCTATGTCTGGCAATTGCCAATTTTCAGAGTTCAAAGCAGTCATCTTCCTTGTCTTGGAAAATTTCTCATGGATACATTACTTTCAACAGGATCTTCAAAATAGTGCTGTGCTGCTCTTTAAAATCCAATTTGTTAAGGTTACACAGTCCTGATGGAACAGTGAAAAAAAAAGTTGGACCTGAAAAGTTCAATTATTTAGAGATGATGCACTCAACATACCATCACATGATACTGTAGCAAAAATAGACAACCCAGCATTATGATAAAGTGCATAATACAAGCAACTATGGCCACCAAGGAAGGCATTTTCAGTGCTTTTAGCATAGAAAAAAGCCACAGCAGCAGCCATAAGTCAAGTAAATGGATTGTTTCTATGTTTTATCATAGAAAGAAGACTATATGCTTGAATGCGGCCATGAAAATGACATATTTCTAGAAATTTAGCTAGAAATAGTGTCATCAAGTGGCTGACACGATAGAACAGAACACTACCCATATCTGAGAATGACATCATTTATTTACCTGATTGAAATTCTAAAAAAAATCCTTTATGCAATATATGAATAAGTTTATTTACAAAGTATGTATGGTACATTATTTAGCAAAGCATAATTTATCATCAATAACTGTCTTTATTTTAAAGATAAAATTATTAGTTCATGAGTACATAGTTTCATCTACTCCATTTTAAGTTCTGAAACTAAGATTTACTTTGATATACTGAAATTGATAGTATAGCCTTTATTATAGAAATATTCCTTTATTTTTTCTTTGTTTGAAATTTGAAACATCAACAAAAATATTCATATAGTAACATTTGTTTAGCACTTTATTTTACTGGTTGTCTTTTCAGCATATAGTTATAATATAACATCTCAAAAAAACTATTTTTACATTTGGCTCAATAGGAAAAAGTTTTGAGCATTATTTCATATATTCCCATGTTGAGTTATATGATATCTCATTTACTTATTATCACTTCACTCAAATGTATATCTCTTACCAACTAACATCATAGGCAATCTCTGTTTACATTTAGCATATGTAGTTAAAAATTATTGTGACTCATCTATTGTAAAGCTGTTTTTTAATCAATAGATAGTTCATAGTGGTGCTATTATAGCAATAACCAGTGCCATCATTTTCACACACCCAAAATTAATTTCTAGTTTGTGACCATCAGCAGTGAGCAGGTTGGATTTAATGCCTCTCATATTCTGCAGATATGTTTTAATTTTTATTTACTATCAAAATAATATTCTAAAATTCAAAAACATCTTAATATTTTGAGTCCATGCTTGATTCGGTGCACAAGTTTGACACAGGCCAATAAATATGCCTTTTAATGTCCTTAGTTTTATATTAAATGTAAGTATCCATACTACCTTTGATTAGAATATATATATATATATATATATCATGAACATCACATCACAATCTAATTTGAGCCTAGAAAAATTTATAAAGTAGGCAGATACGCGCTGTTAGGATTCCACTTTATTTACATATTTAGATCGTTAGCCCATTGTCACTAGCTCAGCGGAGACGCCGAGATAAAAATCTATAAATTTTATATCTTAAATATAAAAGAATAAAATAATAAAAGCCACTGCCAGAAATTAACACAGAAAAATATTTATTTACGCACATATAAAATCATTCTAAATTCGAGGAATAAGTTTAACATTTAGATTTTTATCTTAATTTTAATTTTACATTTAAAATAGCTTGCTATAATGTTTAATATTTTATTTAGAGGGTCGAGTATGAATGGACTACATAGGTCTCATTTGAAAGGAAAATATTCTTCCCTGATTTAACCTTAGCAACAAATTTCAATCAACTGGTGCCAATCCATCTGATACATTCATGTATTCAATGTAGCATGATACGACAACACAAAATACTATATTGTCAGGAATGTACATCTGAACAATAAGTAGAAATAGAGAAGACATTGACTCTCCACCAACAGGAATGTGACATCTGTGGCAAGTAGATCAATAAACTAAAACTCCATAGGAATGGACTCGTCTTCTGCCGACTTACAAACCCATCCATAGGCAAACAGAGGGTGTGTGGGTATATCTATAATCTGCCCGTAGCGATCTCATTCTACATCTACTAATTACACAAATATATCCAATCCATTGAACCAATTCAACTACGAAATGAATAACCTAAGATTACCCTCCCTTAATACAACTTTACAAAACTATATACCATTCCGCCCGACTTAATTTTAACATTTATATCTTCCACAGATTTATTTAAAAATGTTGGGTATAGATCGATTACACAGATTCCACGTCAAAAACATTTCAAAATAAACATAAACGATCAAAATACAAAATTATTGATACCGACAATCGCAGAGGAAACTTATAAGTAACCCAATAGTATTCACCATAAGATATTCTTGTCACCAATAACTAAAAGACATCCGAATAAATACATTTTAGATACTCACCGTAAGGTATCATTATTATCGAATGTCTATATATTTTGATCAAATATGAAAACCAAAATCTAATTAACCCAAACACCATGCAAGCCTATGACAACTTAAATGTAATGCATTTAATAATTTCTACAATAAAATATTACTACACATAAAAATATTAAAGGAAATGATTCTTTTAACAATCGGGAAAGATATAAAATTAACCATTATTAATTTGATTTAAAACTTACAAAAGTCAGATAAGAGTCCATTTTAAATAAGTTGGCTTGTTTATTAATTGTACAACTTGACGAAAGTTCTTGATTGATTTTAATAATTGTTCATTTCCTATAGCTTACTAACTCCGGTTCCTGTTCAATTCACAGTCTTTATTCAAGATCAATCTAATGTTCAGGAGGGCATTTTGGTTATGTATTCATTTCATTTCAGAGATAAAAACAAAAGCGTCTTTATCCCGTCTCCCCAACCAAGTTGAAAAAAGCCCTCAACTCAATATTTTTTCTTTTTATATCATCCACAAGGATTCACTGAACAAAACGTCACTAATCTGTTTTTCGTTATGGTGCACAGTGCTTCCATTTGTCAACTAAAATCTCTTTCTTCTCTTATCTAACTTTCCATCTGACTTTTAATTAAACAGCTTTTAGATAATTAATAAACAATCATTTCCTTTTATAGATTACAGAATTAATTAAACCTTTTTTTTATTTTTTTTTTAATTATATATTTTTTTTATTTATTTTTTTTTTTTTTTTAAAATAAAATTAATTTAAATTTTTTTTTTTTTTTTTTTTTTAAAAAAAAAAAATTTAAATTTTTTTAAGTTTTGAGTGTGTGGAAGTTTATTAAAGTTTGAATTTTTTTGATTTGGTTTTTTTTTTTTTTTTTTTTTTTTTTTTTATTTTTTTTTTTATTATTAATTTTTACAAATTTTTATATTTTTTCAATATATATATATATATATCATGAACATCACATGACAATCTGTGCTTACATTTAGCATGTGCTATTACATGAGAAATTCTCTTCACCCCTATTCAAATGCCATCTTTTGTAAGCTTATAGTAATGGTGATATCATCTCCATAATATCATCATGTTTACATCCCTGGATTAGTTTCTGTTTAATACCTTTCATCAATGAGGAGTTTGTATCTATTGTATAACAGATGCTGGCCTAATACATCTTAGATATCTTGCATATGGACTTTATGAACTTAATTCGTATTGCAACTAGCATCCAGCTGTGATTCTTTGTTACTATTAAGCTAATAGCCTGAAATTTAAAAACATCTTAATATATAATTACTAACACTAAGCAGTAATTACATATTTCAATCATGATTTTCAAGATTTAATTTCATATTATGTAGTAATGTGTCCTGGATTATTTGATGCAGATGTGGAATGGAAATTTTGGATCTCAACATCTATGAATTACTCCTCTGCTCCATCATATCATATACTTTAATTTTTTAAGCATTCCTGAGCAATAAAAAATTATTTTTTATTCATATAGTAATGTGCACTATACCTTTCTGTAATCTGTACAGTAGATAAATCATTTGATGTCAAAGAAATATGAGGTTTATTTTCGGCATATGGGAATGTATTTTAGTTATAACTTTTTTCTTTAATGGAGATGGGAACAATAGCATTGAATATAATCCAGTATAGATATGTTTTGACTTCCATAGTAGTCCAAGTATTCTAATATTTTCGTTTGCATGTAGTTAGAGTTTAATATTAGATGGTGTTACAAATTTATTGGCTGGATAATTTAAATATAGGTTATTGAAGGAATTTGATATTTTAGATTTTTATTAGTTTTTCTTAATTAAAAATTATTTTATAAAATATTTAATCTTTTTACAATCATGTGATATATATAGATAATCATTAAAGTTTATGATGCTCAAACACTAGAATAAATTATGTTATGACAGTCTGTGACCAGACATACTATTTCATTGTCTAATTAATCAACCTGCCCTCTAGCAGAGAACTTCCAATGCATTTATATAAATTATTTTTAAACAAGTCAATGCATGATTAATTATGCAAAACATTTTTTAAAATGCATTTTTTATGAATACTTTCAATATTTAACATTCCAAAAAAACTGTTGATAAATAAAATATTCAAAATCTTGTGAGTATCTTTTAACTTATGATTAGTCTAATGACAATATGTTACTCAAAGCAAAACAGACATAAAAATCGCAATAAATGGAACAAAAGCAACGTAAACATGTATTTAAATAATTATAATAATATTTGCATAAGAAACAATTAATCATTTTTAATTTAAATATCTTACACATAAATGAGGAAGTAATATATTTTAAATTAATTATCATTTTAATACCATCAATTTAATTTTAATTTTAGAAAAAATATGCAAAAGAAATGAGGTGGAATGTAATTTAATATATCTAACAAATACATAACATGTTAAATCTAAGAAAAACAAATGCCATTAAGAGGACAGAAGATCATGTGAGAATATAAACATTTACAATTATAAAAAATTAAAAAAAATTGTCACAAATTTGTTTTTGCCTTATACAGATAACAGTAAAAATTATAAACGATAAAATAACACAAAAATGTAAAGGATTTAGAGGAAAGGTAGACTAATTTAGTTCTGATGCCTCTAACTACTTAAAGAAGGCCTTCCACCCTCAATATCTTAGATTTCTATTTTCAAATGTATATAGTGACTGAAGGATAAAAATTGTGTAATTATATAGACACTTTCTTGATGTTGATTCATATTCTCGCAAATGGGCATTTGTTGCATTATGTAATTTATGATCTCTGTCTTTGATTAAAACACCTTAGGTATAATGAACAAAAGAATAGCAAATTTTGTGATTAGTAATTAAATCTTGATCATTATAATTTTTCTAAAATGCATCATCTTCTTAATCAGGTTTGACATAGACATCTGGAACCAGGAAAAATGACAATATAATTATGTCTTTTAAAGTAGAGATAAAAATGATAGACTCAAGATTTAAGAATGGCATGGATGCAAAAACTAAAATTTATCAGAACAATTTATAACTAAATTAAATTAAATTATCACATTTATTATATGATAGAACTGTTGCTCTTGTAGTTTACCATAGGAAAATGTGATACTGGAAAACCAAAGATTCAAGGTTCAAAACTCAACCTATCACTTCTAGTGTTCATAAGTCAAATGGCATTTCAAGCAACTACCTATCTGATTATTTTTTCTCTGTGTGTTTTAACACATGATTTTTGGAATAAATAACCATTTTATTTCTATTTAATGGCATTGTTATGCTCAACTTATCATTTTGATTCTCAAAATATCAATTGATCTCTGAAGTAACTGATCACATGATATCTATTTATTTAGATATTGAGTGTATTTTTCTTCTTATTGTCTTGTTTAGACCATATTTAATGTTCCCTCAAATCTGCTGTCCTTGTTGCCATTGTTGCTCTTGTATTATCCGCACTTACGACTGCTCCAAGGTTATAACTGCAAGTCATACTGTGCAGTCAGCAAATAAGGTTATACAATTCCCACGCTGTTCTTTTCCAACGAAGCTCTCCAAACGCATTGGTCTGCCACGAAGCTCTCCAAATGAATTGGTCTGCAACAAAGCTCTCCAATGAATTGGTCTGCAACGAAGCTCAGCCACGGATGCTCTCCAAGGAATGGTCTGCACCAACTGCTCTCCAATGAATGGTCTGCAAACGGATGCTCTCCAAACGCATGGTCTGCAACTTGCTACTGCGTGACTGCTCTCTACTACTCCCGATGTTACACTGCTCGATGTTACCCAGTCTTCTTATCACTCTCTGACAACTGCAATGATCAATCAATGCACTGACCAATAAGGTAACGTCTCTTATCTAGAAACATTTGTAATTAGCAAATATTTCTAGGAATTGTCGATCGCCATTACGTCAATGCACTAATTAAATTCCTCAGCTATCAGAGCGTGATCTAAAACAGCCTTACGAATAAATTCTAGTTTTTTCTGGAGTGCACAAACATGTCTGCCATTTTACAAAACACTACAGCTCTGACAAACAAATTAATAATAGAATGTACAAAACCAAGTTACCGAATCCAAAATAGTAGTACTAAAATTGTGTCATTTCAATTAAGTTAGCTTTTTTAAAAACATGTATTTGTCACTAATTATATATCTATATATCTGTATTTTTTGTTAGCAACTACTCATAAAGGAGTTGTAAAACTTTAACACAAGAAAAATGAAAAATAGTAAAGGATTGAAAGAAAATAAGGATGAGTTTTGCAATAAATATAGAACCAATTTGTGAAAAACATACATTTATGTGTATCAGATGCAGACTTTTTTAGTCCATTTATAGAAAAACTTTGTTAATGATATTAAAATATTATTTTAACTTCTTCTGCAATAAGCATTTCTTTCAAAATGGCAACTTGACTAACTATAGCTCTTCATTGCATTCTATCCTAAATCAATTAATGCTGCACTTTTTAGAATGTCTTAAAAAAGTAAATCTGATCTGTTTGTTCCACAAATATCTTTTTTAAAAATCTGTTGTCACTTATTCTTTTCACTTACACAATATAAAAATTTGCTGTTTACAATGATAGTTTTAATAAAATGACTTCTAACATGATAGAAACATAATGTTAGTCAGATGAGTTTGCCACAAATGTTTTCACAATCTTACAGGGTAGCCCAAATGACGATTTTAAAGGAGGCCATGTCTCATTTCTGTGCAACGTAATTGGCAGAAAATCAGTCCTGTATACAAATAAATTAGTTGAAGTACTTGTATTGGAATCTATGTTACATCTCAACAATAATGTTTGCCTTTCCATCTAAAAACCTATCTATTAATATTTAAATTGTTCACATGGTCAAACTGACGCTATTCAAGGTAAAAAAAAATACAGACTTTTTTTCTACCACAGTGTGCTAAAGCTCTCAAATTTTTTGAATATTAAATAATGAGCCAATATATATACATATAACTTTCTAAAGTTCACATTTTGAATTGACAAGAATAACATAACTATCAGCATTGGCACTTCTTTTTTTATTATAATATTTTTCTCATGTATACAGAGTAATTTTAATTATAAATATGCGATTTTTTTCGCATGCGTTAGTGAAGCTGCAATTATAATAGAATGTTAAATATGCCTGCTTAGCGCTTTCGAGATTTAGTATTTAAATCTCATACTCATAGCTTTACGAATGAAGACTGTTGTGATTTATTGTACACATATGCAAATGAGCTCGAATTTTTAATTAGTTAGTCCATTGCTTGGAGAGAGTAAAGCATGCCTCTTTTCTATTAATGGCACTAAGATCATTTGCTATGTAAAAAGCTTCTTTGACTTTTCTTTTGGCATCATTCTTCTCTGTGCAAATTATTGGGGCAGAACTGGGTTCGAATACATGGCCCGTAGCTGCTTGGTGGTCCCAGAAAATTGATGTTCCTTCATTTTTATTTTTAACCCTGTTGTATGCATACCTGTGTTGGTAAATTCTTATATTGATGTTAGCCCGAGCAAGAAAGAAAACCATATTTTATTAATCAAAAATATTCATTAAAAAAAAATCAAATAGTTTATTACTCAAGAGTTCATATGACGTTTAAGCCCTGGATCTTCAATACTCTAGTTTACCAATTTACCCTAAACCTTCTCAGGACATTTATTTAGTAATTCAGACATATGCAAATTGTAACATTTATTATTTAGAGTAAATATTCAGCAAACAATGCAAAAGTTATATATAATCATTAATTAATTAGTTAAAAACGCAATGGATCAAAGTTTCCTAAAAATTACTATTTCAAGAATCATAGAAATGAATTTTCTTTTATTAGCCATAATGCAATCCCTAATAAGCACTTTGAAAGGTCTGACAGTTCGACTTTTTAAAAAGTCATCTCCTTAGACAAATGTTTTAATTTAACAAAGTGCTTTTCGCTAAGCTCGCACACTATTATTACACTTCTAAAAATGATTTCTAACAATAAATGTGGTTGTGAGAGAACTCGAACAGGGTAAAAGCTTAAAATGTTTTTGGTCAAAAAAAGAAGACACAAATAGCGAGAAAAAACACACAGGCTTTCATTAGTTACCAGTTCTTTCCCATTTATCACACTAAAGAAAAGCACAAGTTACTCTGTAAAACCCACTACAGATCCGTTATTGAAAATTATTCAGATAAAGTCTCTGAAATGTCAATGACATTTAAAATTATAAAAAAAACATCCACACACATGTAATATACAGTATTAGTGTGTGCTTATCATGTCATAAGATAGTCTCTTCCTAAGAGTAAACGCAGCAATGAAGCGAAGGGGATTCAACGGCACATTTAATTTATAGTATTTATTATGGGTCCTCAAGAGGTGCAAAAAGGTTAAAATACTATATAAAACAAAGTAATGTAATGTCTAATCCAATAAAAAAATATTCAAAAATTACTTACATGTAAAAAAGTTATTGTTACGAATAACTGCTTGCTAATAACGTATGAATGGGGTGTGGCATTTGAAAAGATATGTGGATTTGAACCCTCCCTCGACAAGATCTGCAGTTACATATTTGAAATGCAAGATCACGCTGTTAATCATGAAAACATAAGTTTTCGGGTTTTTTTTTTACTTTTTCTACCCTGGACTTGATAAAATCGACCGTTGGAAGTGAAAGATCTCTACCCGTAATCCACGAACTTTGTACTCCAGAGTCTGTCTCTCCATCACTTCACTGTACTATGCAGGGCAATCAAAATAAATTTATTTTTCAATGATTAAATTATAGTTTATACATAGACAGTATATACAACAACAAAAACAACATATTCAAAAATAAATGAGAAAGAATATAAATAAAAACACAAACATACTGTTATTTATCATTTTGCTTACATATACACCAAAATGCTAAAAACGGGTGTATAATTATGGTTATGATATATATGTGTGTATACGATTATGACATATATATATGTAAGTGTGTCATCTTTATATCAAATTCGAATAGCTTTATCAAATCAAATATATTTATAAATACTGTTATATCGTAACACATCAAGAGCTTTTAAAGATTTATGGGTCAAAATTCAGTATTGTAATTATCAATTCTCAAATGTCACATGACTTCGTGAGTAGCAAATCGTCCAATTAATTTTTTTCTTATTAGTGAATTATATTTCTTGAGCTCTTCAGCAATATTCTACATAGTATATGCTTCTCAGATGGAGAGGCTGTGTCGAGTATAGCTTAGCATAATCATCGTACACATGATCTGAGATTTGAATTGGATTCGTTTGGATGACAGAAAATTTTTCTATTTTTCTTTAAGATAGATCGCTCATAGTCAATCTAATTAGACATCCAGCAATGATGTGAGAAAAAAAAATATCCAGATATTCTTAGCTGAAGAAGACCCAAGTTAATCTGGATTGGTGAGACAACTATATAGATGTTAATGTGCTAACTGTAATATAATGTGATTATCACTCCTTTAGCATAAATACTCTTACAAGAGCTGGGACGGAATGTTATAATTATTCTTTTTATCAGTTTAATTAAAACTGAAATATCTAACTTAATTTTTTATTGTCAACCAAACTAATTAAAATGTTTAACCATATGGCAATGATATTGTACATTTAAATTTATGAACATTCTACACACACACACACACACATATATATATATATATATAACTCCTACATCATGTGAATCTTACAATATAGTTCTCTATGGATCTACTGGTCATGACAATAAATAATCTGAGTTTAAATCGGTACAAAAAAAAATTGATAGAAGATTTCCTAGCAAACATTTTTCTTTTCTTTTATAGAGCTAATCCATAAATAACTGATCTAACTGCACAAATATTGGTTAGTAAATGAGCAACTACCTATTAGCAAAGAGTAGAAAAAACTCCTAAAACCTTTCTCTGGAAGATAGTAGAGAGATGCTAAGAAAGCTTTTCACTGGCAATATATTATTTAGACGGATTTTTCTACCTGATTATCAATATATATATATATATGTAATTATAATTGGTATTTAATAATTCATAATTATGATTCTTAAAATTATTTATTTTAATTAAAAATCTTGATAAATTTAATAATCATTTACGGCAGCATAAACAATTTTATCTATTAAATCTATTTAAAACATATTAAGCTCTAGATTCGAACTCAGACTTTCACATGACCCATCACTCTCAGTGTCATCTCATATTTCTGACCCACCTGATCACACACATGTTGAAAAAATAAATAATCACCAGTACACGTGTGAAAGTTTGAGTTCGAATCCCGCCTATATTTCATATATAAATGCAGGTTTTAGCCTGTGCAATGTATTAATTAAGCTCTAGAGTAACTCTTCTTTAGTTTAAATATTAATTTTATTATTTCAGGTAAATATTAAACAATCTAAGATAATCTTTTAAATACTACTAATTAATTGGGCTAACTGAATTATCTTTAACTCATACTACTGAAACATATAATTTAAGATTTTTATTATAATAGATAGCATAGATAAAAAAAACATTATAATCTTAGATAAAAAAAATTTTTTTAATGCTTTAACATATATATATAACCCAAAGGGTTAAATATATGGTTACAATATATATATATATATATATTCATGCACCTTTAACTAATAACAGTTCCAATGTATTTCCCAAAATTGATTATAAACCTAAATCAAAAATAGAAACCTAGATTTAAATATTATATACAAATTATTTATTAATAAGCTTAGTTCAGTTGTTATCCATTCTTTATAGATTTTAAATGTGGCAGTTATGTCACTTAAAATGAAATCTGCATTTTATTTAATTTTTTTCTCAAACACATTTAAATAAAATTAAAACAAATATAACATATTTTAACTGGCACAAACTTATTCATGAATAACTGAGATTGAATATATTGCTATAATAATTCCACAAGTTAGATTCCTAACGAATCATTTTTTTTTAACAAATTTGCAAATAAAATCGTTCTCAAACTATTGGTAATTTATTAGGAAAAAAGCCTCTTTTATCTGCCTTCCCAACAATGTCATTATACAATAAATAAATCAAACATTAACAAAAATCATTGTTAATATAAAGTTTCATCATTTCAGGTGTCAATGTTTGATTTATAAAAGTGGTCATCTTTTGTTTGACTAATAAATTGCCATCAATATAAGAATGTAAACACTGTTTGCAGCTTTGTTAAAAAAATGATTTTTTAAAAACTTGACTTCTTTATAGTAACATATTTGATTTTTCTCTGTAAATAACTTTATATTCTCAGCATTACATGTTTCAATAGTCATATTTTATTTAAAAGTTATTAAAATTTAACTGAGATAGTATTATAATTTTTAACTTATTTTGGATGCACTTTATTAGGTGATCAAATTTTTTTTTACTCATATAATGAATAATTATTATTATTATTATTTTTTGCAAGAGTAATAAATAACATTTATGGCTAAAAAATGTTACTTAAAATGACTTTACAAATCTATTATCATTTTAGAGATATAAAAGGAAAGCATATTTTAACTAATACAATGTACATATTTTAAATTTTATTTTTGATAATACTTTGTAATCAATGGTTTTTTTTAAAATATACAATAAATATATATATTTTTTTAATTTTTCTATTTTATCAGACTATTAAATTGGTATTTCAAAAAAATAGTTATAACTACCAATTTTTAACACCCCCCCTCCCAGTAAACAATTGTTGTGTATTTTTTGAAGTAATGGATAAAACTTTTTGATGATTATTATGGTGGATGGTTATATAAAAATTCTTTGAAAAGGTATTACAATTGTAAATATATTAACATTTTTTACCATTGTGTATTTGTAAATATGTCAAAATCCATAGAATTATCATTTGACTAACATATTATGCTTACAATAGACCGAAAGTGCAAATTACTGTCTGGATAGGGTAGAGGAACAGAATGGATGCATATTTATTCAAAAATTGTCATACTTACTTGAATATTTTGTCAAACAATTTCACTATTCAATGATAATAATTACAATGGAATTAAAAGTAAACACTTATGAGTCTAAAAACTTTTATACAATTAAAAGTTCTAGACTACTTGTTTGTGAGTGGTTTTAAAATCTTGCAAAGACAAAAAAACTTGATTGATTTCTATCAAAATCCTTCACTTGATTCTTTTATTTTTCTTCTGAAAAAAATCATTAAATTGGCAAAGCAAAAGGTAAATTATATCCAAAAAATTAGACAGTTTTCCATATTTTGATTAAACTTAAGCATTTTTACAGAGTATGTTAAGTAAAGACACACAAACTGTATCCACCTTAGTAATAAATTTAGCATGGAGAGCATGTAGAAATAATGCTGAATGATCAGTGGACAAACATTTCTGATGAATTATAATCTAAATATTCACGAATATTATTTCAAGATAGATAGAATATTTAAGGTTCAGAATGTTGCTAAAGCAATCACAATACTTACTAGTTATTGCAATGACTGATCTGTATGCAAAATTCCATGTCTACTAACCATACAAGAGACATGTCCATAATGAAAGTTTTGTGAATAAATTGGTAAAATTAGTGCACTATTACGATAAAAACTTAAATCCTGGATATGACTGCATAAAGGAATACAATTGTCCATTACTGCATAACAATATAAAAAACGTGTATAACTCACTTATATGGAGATGTGTATACACATGTTTGTATACACCCTAAAAACAAAAAATATATAATATATCTTTGTTATTAATTTCTAATTTTTACTTAATAGTTGTCTGTGTCAAATCGCGGGTGCGGAGAATTAATCTATGGCGTAATTTAAAGTTGTAGTTAGGAAAAAATACTGAGGTTTTTTTTTAGTTTAGTTAATAATTCAAAGAAAATTAAACGCCTATTCAATAGTTATTGTTGAAAAATTCTTGAAATTCTTAACAAGATGACTCCATAATTTTACTTCTGAATGGTACTATTTTCAGCTTCAATTTACGTTTTTTTTTTTTTTTAAATATATATATTGATTTTCCAATTATGTCTTTTATTATTTTTCTTTTTTTTAATTTGTAAATTTTGCATTGTTTTTCCTGGTTTAATTATAAATCATCATTTATTGTAATCGAGCGATTTTAATTAAAATGATTTGAAAAGTTAATGGAAAAATTCAGTAAAACCATAACAATGTTATCTCACATCCATCTATGCACACAATTTTTAATAAAACAATTTAATAATATGAAGAAAAAAGAAATATTCTAGTCTTAAACTTTTAAAAGAAGAGCAACTCAATCAACTAAAAGTGTACAGTGTTTTCGATAATAGATTCACTAAATTAAGAAAAAAAAAAAGAAACTAGCAGGAAAAAAGGTCATTCTTCATATGAACTTTTAAAATAGCTGTTGTCGGATTTCCAAGCGAAGCCTCAGCAGTAAATAGTTAGTATAGACTAACAACTGGAAAATGGAGATGATTCCAAAGTTCTAATATTACCAGAAGTGCAACTTGATTCTCATGTTATATAAGAGCTTTCATTCATTTATTCATTGATTCAAAATAATATTTTGAAATCAAATATATACTGGATTTTATGGCCGCAAAGAAAAATCTTTTTATAACTTTTATTAGCAAGTAAAACTGTTGACTATATTTTTCTATATTGTTAATAAGTACCGCATAACCTTAATTACAAATTAAATCCTATTTTTTACTTAGATTATTTTTTAAGATGTAAATTAATTTGATAAGCTTATATATATATATTGTATATAGCATATTCTAACACTAAAAAAACAGACTAACCAAAAACCATGTGATATGATGTTATATATAATGGCTTCTCCCTAAATGAAATCAAAAATTTATGTGCACAGATTATATATCTAAACACCCCGGTTACCAAGTAAAACATTTCCTTCCTTCCAAAGTCATTAAATATTACAATAACCCATCAATTTTTTACTCTTTATTAAGTAATTCTTTTTCCAGTCTTGATTCATTTTTTCCTTTTTATCCTGTATTAATAAAATCTATTTTGTTAATACCACTAACCTGTTTCATAATTCCTAATTTGTATCAAGACCTCAAACAAATCATAAAATCTACTTTATTTAGTCCAATTACCTTTAAATTTCTCTCACTCTATTCTATTTATCTTAATGCTCCAACATACTATACTCCAAAATTAAATATTCAGTATTTTGATCTCTACATTAACCAGCCAAATCCTTATTCATTTTTGACTTCTTATCCTAGCATCTAAAGCTCCTCCCACCTGCACCAAAAACAATAAGCTTTCTTTAGTGCATCCTTTAATATTCCATCTATTTTTTTTGTTCTTAGATAACTTCAAACTACTTTTTATATTTACATTTATTTTCCACAACTCTACATTTTTTTCTACATCAACTTATCTACACAATTTTCCACCTCTCATAATTTATACTATCCCATTTCTTCCATAGACACCTGAGAGTAAATTGTCTACCTATTTGCTTTACATATTGTAAAATCTCTTTTGTTTTCACATAATCCAATTTTGGCTATTATTTTTAATAGTCTATTATTATTATTCATATATTATAACTTTCCAAACTATTACATTTACTCTTAATTTCCCTCATTAAAAAAATCCCTTATTTCACCTTAAGTAGTCTCATTTGTTCACAATTCATTTTTCATTGTATATTTACCCACTTTTTTATATATTCTATTTAAAAATGTCTGAATTTCATTGCAATATGAATTTTTTCATTTCCAAACCCCCATAACACAATCTTATAATTTAAATACAACATGCTTATCTTATATTCATGGAGTTAACCAATACTTACATTAAGGCAACTAATAAGAAAAAAAAATCCCGATGTCTAGCAATGAATTAGTAAGCTTTAGAAAAACAAAAAAAAATGTTTAATTAAGTATATATATTTCTTTTCATAAAAGATTAGTTATACCTGAAGTCATAAAAATATGAATTTTCTGAATTGGTTTCAGACTTATAAAGATAAATTAGCATAATAGCCTGAGTTTAAAACTAGACTATTGAAACTTTCATATTTTCAAACTATATATTAGAATAAGAATATAGTAACTAGTGAAGGAATATAATTGTCATTATAAAGATGCAACATTATTAATCTGGCAACTTTTCTCCCCAGCCTTCATCAATAAACAATTTTTCCAAATTAAAATAATATGCAGTAATTGAGATTCTAGCAATAAACCACTCACTCCTTTCTTATAAATCTCTTGTGTTTTTAAAGGACCTGAATTCTACTAAAATCTTTAATAAATACTAGATGAAAGTATTAATAAATACTAATAAATATTCATTTTAGTATTACAAAGTAAAAAAAAAATGAATTTAGATACTGAAATACAACACCAATCTCTAATGAGCTGACAGCTTTTAACAAATGAGAAATAACATAGAGCATTTCATTACAGGGAAATAAGTTCATAACTAAGCTATATAGAGCGCCATTACTTTACATATTCTATGGAAGTGAAACTTGGACAACTTTGAGGCACAATATAAAAGCATTAGAAAAGTTTCCTTTAAGGATATTCTGCAACATTTTAAAAATGCAATGTCAAAATCTTAAAACTAATCAATATGTTTTTTAACTTAATGAATATGCTATTATAGAGTCTATTATTGTAAAATAACACTTTCATTTGATGGTTAATGTAAAATGGATGAGCAATACAAGACTTCCTAAAAGAGACTTATACAGTAACTTTGACCATTGTATTTTGGGTGAGGTAGAGCCTATCTACATTGTAAGAATTACCTGACAGACATTCTAACAATGTCAATTGTTTCCACTAAGAAGATATGACTGAGAGTAGAATGCATTGCAGCAGCGATAGTGTTGAAGTATTTCAGAAATAAAAGTTTCCTGCTGAAATTTTTTTTAAAAAAATGATAAAATACCAAATAAACATAAAAATGGGCAATCATGCTCTATATGTAGACATATTTGTATAGATTGGTTTGTATAGTCGTAGCAAAACTCATTTCTAGAACAGATTTTCTTCTTTCCTAGTTTTCCCTTTTCTTTTTCAGAGTTGAAATGCCCATATACATTTATGGTTGACTAATTATTGTTATTACTATAGATATATTAGCACAGAATCTTCATATTGCAGCAAAAATATTAAAAGGTAATATAAGTATCAAATATCCCTACTTAACAATACTTTTGTGTAACAAACCTATTTCTCTTTCCCCAATTCTGCCACCTAGTAGAATCTTGAGTAATCAAAGAACTACTGTCTAGCATCTGTTGATTACTTAATCTTACACTAGGTGGGAAACTGTACATGAGTTCATTTATTTTATTTTTGGAATTTTGTAAAATTTAGCAATTAAACTTTTTCAATAATGTTAATCCCATAACTTATCTATTATTGTAAGTTTCATTATATATATTTATAATATTCCATACATATTTATACTCATCTCATAATTAATGTGACATAGGTATTAATTAGTTTAATAAATGTTTTTGAGAAATTAAACTTTATCTTTCTTTTTTTTTAGTGCTAATATTAAACAACATAGAAAATGCTTTTGTCAAACAATTTGTGATCAATGTTTTTAGTTATTGTTTTCTCAAGAAAAAAAAATCATGAATGTAAGTATGCCACTCACATCAAATATCTTAATTTACATGATTTTTTTTCCCTATTAGTTTTGTATTAACTTGTGAGTACATTCAAGATTAACTTTAAAAAAAAAAAAAAAACTTAATTAAATCAGACATCGCACTAAAATAATAAAATTTGATGCATGTGAAAATTGACAGTATTAAAAGTAATGCTTAATATAGCAACTTCAATTCCTGCCTTTATTCAGGTCAGCTAGTTTTTGCGTATTTACTCAACATATACTGGAGTTAAGTGCAAGGTTAAAAGTATAGGCCATTTTTATATGGTCTAGTTAAAACAGTTTTTGAAAAAATAACATCATGTGTGTGTGATTTAGAAAATTATGGCCACACACCAAATGCTTAACTTGTTAATTTTGATCTCCAGATCCCTTTATTAAGGTCTTAGTTCTGTAATCACTCTGCAAGATGTTAGAGTGACTCAAGTGCAGTTATTTGCAACATTCATTTTATGATTTTGCATTCATTTGAAGGCAAAGCCTTAAACTAAAATATATATTGGGTGATGTTAACTCCAATTCAAATAGTTAAATATAAGTATCATTCAGAAAAAAGTAAACCAAACTCATGAAGATGCACTTTCAAGTTAAATAATAAGCTTGACTTTAGTTTCAAAAGGAGACATTGTGTGTGACCTCAGTTTTTAGATCTTGAAATCAAAACTGATAAGATTACAAATAATTTGTTAACTATTGTTATCTTTATTTTTGTAAAATTAAGTGAAATATTTATTTATTTTAGAAAATACATATTTTGCTTGAACCTATATGTTTTTTAGAAAAAAATATGTCAAAGAAAATAGAAAAAAAAAATCATAAAAATCATAGCTGTTACTTTTAATTATGTTTTGTAATTATAATTAAAATGTTAAATTTCAAAGATTATATTCATTACTTGAATGTATTTTGTATTAAAATATGTTTTACTAATAAAAAAACAATAATGCAGAATTATTTACTATTTGTTGAAAAACATTTTTTACCCTGAAGGCTAAAAGAATGATTTATTTAATTTATTTTTTTTTATTTTATTTACGAACATAATTATAATGAATCTTATGAAAAATATAAATTTTTAATCAAAAATAAACATTTATTCATTAAAAACAAAAAGCATGAAAGTATTTATTACATTATCACTATAAGGCAGTTCAAAACTATACACTTAATCAATGAACCATAATAAAAATCAGTTTAAACACAATTTCACAAATATTATTTAATTTTAAATATTAACTGATAAAAAACTTAATTTATTTAAGGAGAATATGCATAATGTGGTTGATGCCATAAGCCAGAATGATATCTGTCTTATATATAAAATTTCAAAAATAAAACTTAAAAAATGTGTAATCTCATAAAAATAACTGCAATATGTATATATATTTAATTATGGACAAATATAAAAGTAATACTACAATATCAATACTGAAGATGAAGAGAAGAAGAGGAAACACTTTAACTTTTCTGTATTTAAATTAAATATCTTCCTAGATATGAGAGATTTTAAAATAATTTTTTAGTAATGAATGATACAAAGTTCAGATTAAACTTAATTTTAAATAAGAAACATTTATTAGTAAAATAATATAATTCCAATGGTTTTACATTTTTCTTTAAAAAATGTAATTTAATATGTGTGGATTTATTCCATTCTTTTTAAAATACTATATCTTGTGTCTGAAAAAATCAAGAGTATTCATTTATATTTTATCTTTAAAGCGCATGTGCATTGGCTTAATCACTAATATCACTATTACATAAAAAATATAGCACTATATAAAATAATATCTCATTATATATGTTTAATTTCAACTGAAGAATGATGTGTCATAAATTATAAAGATTTTGCAAGTGTCATTCATTCAAACATAACAAATGTAATTTAAAGTGGTCATTTAACACCTTCATGCTCTCATTTCCACACGCTTAAGATTTGAACCATACAGAAACGTTTGGGTCGAAAGAATGGGTAAATTCATTCCATTCTTTCTAAAATACTATATCTTGCATCTGGAAAAATCGAAAGTAATCATTTATAATTTATCTTTACAGCACATGTGCATTGGCTTAATCACTAATATCACTATTACATAAAAACATAGCACTATATAAAATAATATCTCATTACAAATAATATATGCAACACAAAGCTTGTTTAATTCTTATACATCAACATAGTATGCTAAACATGCTTCTGCTTAACTACTAGTAATACTATGAGTATGACTACTAGTTAATCAAAAGCATGCTCAGTATATTATGTTGATGTATTTAACATTTTTATTTTGAAATTATTAAACAAGCTTCTTCTATATATGTCGTATAGTACCTAAATGGACAGCTGCTTGTAAAGTCATAACATATTCAAATTTCAGAAAGGATAGAACGAGACTTGATTCTGGGACTTTTTGAGTACATCCAACTGCAATTCATAGAATAATAAAATAAGCAAAACACAATAATTAACACAGAGCATTGAGATAATTTAAGCATTAAGCATTCTAATAAGATTTCTCCCTTTTGAAATTAAATTATAAATTTAGTTTTAAAATTTTACACAAGAGTCTAAATTTATTTACATATAACTCAAGATTAATAGGGTTCCTGAATAAGATTATTAATTTAGTGAATATATTTTGATAATGAGTATTAATTCATTAAGTTAAGAAGATGGTGACCTTTATTATATATTTCATTCAGTTATTATATATATATATAGATAGATAGATAAATGGATAGATAGATGGCTGTATGAATAAGTAGATAGATAGTTAATTATATAAATAGATAAATAATTAGATTGATTGATTCATTGATAGGTAGATAGATAATAGGTAAGTAAATACATATGAAGATAGATAGATTCATACACAGATTAATAGATAGACAGACATACAGACAAACAGACAGATAGATATATAGATAGATAGATAGATAGATAGATAGATAGATAGATAGATAGATAGATAGATAGATAGATAGATAGATAGATAGATAGATAGATAGATAGATAGATAGATAGATAGATAGATAGATAGATAGATAGATAGATAGATAGATGGATGGATGGACGGACGGACGGACGGACGGACGGACGGACGGACGGACGGACGGACGGACGGACGGACAGACAGACAGACAGACAGACAGACAGACAGACAGACAGATAGATAGATAGATAGATAGATAGATAGATAGATAGATAGATAGATAGATATAGCATGTTATTTGAAAAAAAATATTTTGTTAAAATGTGAACATTAATAAAAATATGTCGATTCAAAATTAATTGTGAGTTAATAAATATTAAAAAACTATATTTAATCTTTAATATAAAATAAGAATACATATGAGTTAAAAAATAAAATAATTTATATTAAAATTGAATATATGTGTTTAATAATGAAGTTATTTAGGCAGTAAATATTGATGAAACCATGTTAATAAAATGATTCTTATAAATTGAATTGATATAATTATCATTAGATAAAGAGAAATAAAAGGCTGTAGTTGATAAGACTTTGTTTGTGCTGAAATGCATTTAGAGGATCATTACATTGTTACTGGCTATACCACAGACAATAATCAAGTATTAATGCTTGACCATGGGATTCTACTTAGTTACTCTACCTGCCTCCAGGCAGAGAGTTTAACATCTATTCACTATTTCAAAGCTCAACTTAATCTGTAGGCTCACTACTCATAGATGTACATCATCCTTACACAATTTATTCACAATAAAAATAGTTCTTCCTAATAATCTATTAGTAACAACATATCCAGAAAGCTGAAAAACATACTTATTGGTCTTATGATTTTTCAATCATATTTTTGGTATATTACAAAGCATCCTGATTGTTAAAAAACATTGAAGAATTGAAATTAAGCTAGATATTGTGATATTTTATATATACAAAAAAGTTTTCTACATAAAAAATTAAAGGTAATGTTGCAATGATTAGAATTAAGGGCCAGCATATGATATATGTTGACATACTGTCCGAGAAAAGTGTATATAGTTATTGCAAATTCATATTTATTTATTTTTATATTTTTCTCTTCATTTTTCTTTCTCTGAAATTAGTACAGCCATATTCATTTACAAATAATTTTTAATTATAATAATGATAATAAAATGGGTAACTAATTATTCAGAGAAACAAAGCAAAATTATAAATACTCAATCCTTTTCATTCTTCCTACACAATACACATTTGCTTTCACTATTTCTCTATTGAGATGAACTGTGTAGTTTAGAAGAGTAATCGAATGATCCACTTGAGAACAGGAAGCTCTCGGATTGAAGCTCTATCACTCAATTTGAATTTTCAAACAGCACATAATTTCTCAATTGACTAATCACTGGTGTGGGAAGGTCTTTATCTTAAAGTAGATTATTTAAAGAATGTTTTAGTTTTATTATAAATAGACAAGGGTTTATTGAATTGAACCATTAATGATACTTTCATTAGTTTGTTTTTACTTGAATTTTTAATATGATTTCAAGACTAAGATAAATTAAATATGTATTTGTATAATAACATTTAATTTCAATGTGGTTTTATTCTCAATTAAAGATTTTGTGTTAACATGATATTTCTTTGTTGTTTTGTTGTTGTTTTTAAAAAAAAACTTATTCAAGACTTGAAATTTAATGCATTTGCAAAGAAATTATTATTTTCATAGTTATGTATTTTATATATTCAATGCTCTTTTATTGCTATTTGTTTCTCCTATATTTCAATGTTATCATCTTCACAGAGCAAAAAAAGTATCACATGTTGAAATATGTCAAATGTACCTACTTTTCAAATAACTATTATATCCCAACTTGTAATTTATTCTAATTTGAAAATATATTACATCTGACTGAAGGTATCTATCTATTCTGAGCTTTGAAATAATCAATAAAATTTTATTTGAGTAGTATTTTTATTTGATAAAATAGTGATTTCACTAATGGTTTAATTAATTATTATTTAAAATCAAACTGGGTACTTTTGTTAAATATGATGGCATTTGTCGTCCAAGATTTAGAATTGTAAAGAGATTTCAGTTGTCATCAATTGTTTTGAATGGAAAACAAATAGATATTTATTATTGTATCTACAATTAACACAGTGTAGCCCAATTATCCACCACTAATTTATGCATAATCTTACAAGATTAATTATGAAAATATAGAATGTTGTAGCTAATCAAGAAAATCTTTTGTAAAAGATATTTCACTATGTTTTCTTACTTTCCTCATTCAAGGTTTGGAAGATTAACTACTATTAGGAATACTATAGATAATATTGTGAAGAGTCTTCTAGTTCATTTGCATTATCTTTCTATTCCCAATAACCTGAAGTTCAAATATTGATGACATTAGCATTGTTTTACAGTAGTTGAAGGTTTCCCAAATGAACTTAAAAATGTTTACATAAGTTCCTAATAATAAATTCAATTAACTATTTACTATTAATTAATAAGTGATCATTCTTATTTAAGATATCAAGATAATCCAAAGATGGCAAATGAATGTTTATACAGTGACTTAAAAGAATATATGGAGACTCATAAATCTACAGGGACTGTATGTGATTTACTAATATCTTTTTAAACATATATAATGAATTATTTATTTACCTAGTGCTATGTTTTTAATTTGTAACAATCATTAAGGAATCACCCCTCTACACATGTGCTATATAGTGTAATGGTATACATATATGCCGTTATATCACTTTCAAGTAAAAGTAAAAAAAGATATAAATAAAATCACCCTCAGGTATATATATAAAGAGATTGCTAAAAATTTTATTTAAATTAATATATATATTGCACAGATGGCAAATAAATAAAAAAATTAAAACAAGATTGATTTTAATATAAAAGAATAGAAAAAAAGCTGTTAATTAGTTAAAGTTGAAAGTTATTTTTAATCTTAGAATGGAAATCATTTTCTATATTGATGTAATAGCAAACAGGCCCTTGGGCATATAGTCAGATAAGAGATAAATTTAAAAAAATACTAGTGATAAAATTTTGAATTCCTGCTCTAAAGCAAGCTGGCCAATAATGATGGAAATAAACACATGGTCCACAAAGAAAAGTCATCATTGCCAATAAGAACAGCGCCAAGCCAGGCAAGATCGATCCTGGAATTTAATGATAAAAATTCAAAATGAATATAAAAAGAAAACCTTTAAGTGGAGATTTAGATTGGGATTACTCTTGCTGATTGCATGTTATTGAAACATTTTATAAATGTATAGTGGATCTCCAAAATGTAGGGGTCACACAATAGATTACATTTTCCATATTTGCACCAGCTGAGGTGGCCTCCAATATGATGGTTCCCGGAAACTGGCCAACAATGGATTCATCTCCACCTAGGACAATATCAATATGGGATGGAAGGAACTGTAAACATAGTTGTGTGATATATTAAGGACAGCAAAGACTAACTTCAATAAACCTATAGCATTGGAAAGTATGAACTTTTGCTTTAGATGAACTTTAATTATATAATACAAACTTTTCCAAATAGTAATTTTAAAAGTCACTTAATTTTAAAATAAATCTTATCTGACTAAAATTTTAAATTATGTATTATATTTTTATATATGTGTTTGATATTATTTCAATTCTTGTAAATTTCATTTAAATTAATTATTTAAAATGGGCATAAATGGTGCATAGATTCATAAGATTATGTTAGTTTAAGGTGTGTTAATTTTGGGCTAATTATTTTGTAGTTAAATCGATGCTGGTGGATAAATGTACGGATGTTTTATGTCAATGTAATCTGGGTAGATGCATTGGATAGTCATTCCCTTGTGGCACATTAGCATACAGGCCATAATACCCAACAGAACATATGGCCCAAAAATGTAGCCATTGCATTGTCAATGGTCATATATATATATATTTCCTATGCCATTGATTTTCTTATGCTCTGGTTGGGACAGTAAGCCGGAAAAGACTGCTATCCCCATTTACAAAGCATCTCATATATATATATATATTCAAATAATTTCATTTTTGTATTACCAATTGGGCAGTAGATCATTCCTGTCTGTTGGTGAAATTTATTAATGATCGTGGGAAAGATGCTCATTCCTTCCCACCAAGATTTGTTATTTTCTAATAATATCCTGTGACAGTTGTAAATTCCTGTCTGCATGATTGTGTTATGCTAACAATTTCATTCTGCATTGGTCACATCAGGATATCAGTAAGCTAGTAATGGTTTAAATGTGAAATTTTAGTTTAAATTTAAAAGGATTGAGTTAGTTATATGCATATTCTATGTAGCATATTTATGCCTAGTAAAATATTAAAATTGTATTAAATCTTAAATGTATCCATCTTTGCATTTAATTTTAATCAAATTTATTTAATAGTAAATTTAATCTTCAGATGTTTGTATTAATGTGTGTGTGTGTGCATAATAAAATGTTTTGTTGAATTAATTTTGTCAGTAATATATTTACATATATTTTTATTAATAATATTTTTTTAAAATCAAGAATTAGAAATTTTAATATTCAGAGTGATCTTTTAAACTCAGCTTATCTCCCTGAGCTAGTGACTGGGACTTTTGGTTCGATAAAAAAGTAACCTCACCCGTAAGTATCTGCCACATTTATAAATTCATCTAGGATCGAAAAGCCTAGTGGTGCCCTGGTATGCCAGATAGGGTAGGGATGTTCCATCATCTGTTATAATAGATTTAAACACTTAATAAATACTCTCCTTTCTAAACACATGATAAAGTCTTTGAAAAAATAAGATAAACCATCTTAACTTTTTAACCTAAGTGAATACATATAAGAAAATCTTAAGAATTTAGAAATGAGATGGTGAAGATCTCAATCATTTTTAATTCCATTCACTACATCTTAATAATTAATGTT
This sequence comes from Epiperipatus broadwayi, assembly GCA_028023455.1. Lineage (NCBI taxonomy): Eukaryota > Metazoa > Onychophora > Udeonychophora > Euonychophora > Peripatidae > Epiperipatus > Epiperipatus broadwayi. The sequence continues at coordinate 1,411,034 of JAQFVV010012600.1, forward strand.
TGCAAAATATTTACAATTTACTGTACTTCAGTATTAGATGTAATATTAAACATATACTGGGTTCTTAATTTGTAACAATCGTTATGGAATCACACATCTACACATGCTCTGTATAAATTTAAACAATTAAGAAATACTCATTTTTCTAAATACAAAAGACTTTATCATCTGTTTAGAAAGGAGAGTATTTCTTAAGTGTTTAAATCTATACAGCACATGTGTAGAGGGGTGATTCTTTAATGATTGTAACATCTTAATATATAAAGTATTTTTTCCTCTGCAAGCAAGGTATATATATATTAATAATTCAAACAAATATATTTAACACAGTATTCAAAATTAAATAATATATTCTTTACCAGAAGTACTTTCAATTGTTTCACTGACAATCTTTATCAACTGTTAATACAAACGTACAAAAAATAAAAACTTGCATTACCCATCATTCAATCTATTCAAATTTCCCACAATTCTGTTGTATTAACAGTTGATAAAGATTGTCAGTAAAACAATTGAAAGTACTTCTGGTAAAGAATATATTATTTAATTTTGAATACTGTGTTAAATATATTTGTTTGAATTATTTATATATAAAGATGAGTGAGAAAAATGTTTACTATGTATAAAACTAAAACGACAATCAGTTAGTGGCAAAACATTCTTATTAATGATACAAATTAAATTATGAGACTGACATAGTTTAGTACTATATAACAAGCAAGCATTTTTACCAGAATACTATGATATATAGAAGATACAGATCTCATTACACTATATATACACAATATACAAAGGCAGCTTAAGAGTGGATAACATTTTAATCAACTTTTGATAGTTTCTTAAAGCTTGATATCATAAACTCATGTTTTAATGACTGTGGCATTAAACCGTCATTTTAGAATATTTTAAAAATTCCTGAAGTTTGATGCCATAATCCCATGTTTATAGTGAATATATGTCTACCGTCTGCCATGATATATAATATTTTGACATAGTCAATTTCTTAAATAATATGGCTCTTTTAAACTGTATGATTAAATCTTACAAACAAACAGATTTCTCACCAACTATAGATTGGGGGGGTAGATGACTTTAAAATCAGATAGTTAATCAATTTGTGGTAAGAAGATAAGAGCCAATGCAACCAGTAGATGATCTTACCTATCACAATACAATAATTTACAATCCATTTTCACACACACACACACTATTTTATATAACAAATACAATAAGATTTAAAAACTTAAAAATTGATATCCGAAATATATATATCTAACAGAAATGCAGAAGGTCCTGGTTGTACCTAAAGAAGCGTTTGAATAAGATGATGTTTCAAAATATTTTAACACAAACCATCAGCAGTTAGTTACTGTGAAAGCGCGAAGATTGTTACAGAGGTATGTGTGTAATGTAAAAAAAAATAACCGTGTATACATAAATAGTGTTTAATAAGTAAAAAAAGAATAAGGAAAAATACTTTTTTAAAAAAAAAAAAAAAAGGTGAAGTACATTATCTTTTCTCAGCAAAAAAATTCAATACTCTGTTCCGACGGTCGTTCCCAATTTAAGAAAATTAAATATTGATATATTAGTTTAACAAAGTATTAATTAATATTTGAAAGAGAATATTTATTTTTGCGTTGTCCAAATAATGTTAATAATACGGAGAGATGAAATTCAATTTCTGATGGCATTTGAAAACTAATTAAACAGAAATTGTTTTTCTTATTTTACCCAAGCAATTTTGAATTGATATTTGCAATTCTGTTTACATTAATATTATAATATTTAAAACAAAATGAGTGTATTTATTTACATTTCTAGAATGCATTGTTATTCTTTATTTTATAAACTTATTTACGTGATTGTTTACTAGACTATATAAACAAATATCCAATTTACGGATTTAAAGAGTGGAAAATATATAAAATTCAACAACTTTATTTCAATACAGGCGTTAAGATTTATTATTAGTTAGTGAATAGAAAATATTTTTAATATCACGTGATCAGTGATGATATTATGTTATTTAATACAATGATTGTGGATTAAGATAGATCAAGACATTATCATAATATTAGAAGAATGCATAAGAACAGAATATCAGGGATGATGATTGATTAGGAAAAGGAAATGACGAATGGAAAGAAATATCAAGAAATCAATGGAAAAAAGTGGAAAGGATTGATCTGTAAGTGGCAGATATTATGAACAAAAAGATATGGAGAAAATACAAGAGCATTTTGTTCAGGACAGATTGAACAGTGGGAAAATTCTAGATAAATAGTAGTAAAAACTTTTAGGTCAATTTGCAACTGAGTAAAGTAAAAAGAATATTTCAGTAGGATTAATTAAACAAGACGGTTGTGCTCAATATTCAATTTAGCTGCTAAAACATCATATGACCTCCTGAGTAGTTAACAACATGATTATTTTTAATGAAATGCACAAAAATAATAAACAATTATCATCTGAAACTTAAACAATAAAAAAGAGTAATAAAGAAAAATTACTAACGATATATCTGTGCATAAAAGACTTCATCTTTTGGCAATAAAAATAACTGTCACTGAGTGAATAATGTGGCATCCACACCAGAAGTATTAATAACAATTTAAAAGATTCTAATTAAACTTAAACCACTGACTGTATTTCTAAACCATTTTATAGAAAATGAACAATCTTTTTATCCCCATTTCAAAAAAAAAAAAAAACTTTTTGAAGTATGAAATGTTGATGGTTTGTATATTCTTATGTATTTTTATATGCATGCGCATTAATTTATCTTTGTATGTGTATAGTTTATCTATATATATGTAGCAAATGTTATATGCTTATTTTACATATATTTACATGCAATCCTTGTGTTAGACTGAAATGTGCACAGATAGAGAGGTTTTTAATTTCTAACGTTTTGTATATTCATATGTATTTGTATATGCATATAGAAGAATGCACAAGTCTCTCTAAATATATAACACATGTTGTTATAGGATTACATACGTAACTTAACTTATATAATTTTCAACTGTTGATATTTTAAGAATTCTTATGGTTTTGTATATGCATGGAGAAGAGTTTATAAGACTATCGGAATATATACGTACATAGCATATGTTGTGATGTGACTGTACATTTATACATTAAAGAATACATAAAGCTAGATGAAATTTATAGTAATAGAATACAACCAACTGCTACAGTTTCAATCATACTCATATGTATACAAAAATATGTAATAAAAACAATCACTAAGCAAAAATATATAATATTAAGTAGATCGTGTAAGGAATAACGCTTTTCTAATAAATAAGACCCTCTAATCATCTGACAATATAGTAATAAGAATATGGCAGCCATCTTTAAATCGGTTCTCTTTTTTTTCCATATGTCAAAGCATCGGCCGGGAAGCGAACCCGCGGCAACTGTCTGCAAAACACTGCTTGCAAGGCAGGTGCGCTGGCAGAGCCGGCGCTGGGTACTAGGCGCCCGCATGCAAATTTGATTTTGGTGCCCCTGTCAATATGTATGTTTACTAAGGTGACCCGACCGTGTCCCGTGGCGTTTTAAAAAAGTCATGATTTTTAGAAAGAATGCACGATGTAATGCTATTTTTGATATCAAAAATAGCATAAAATTGATTGTTAAATTATATATTATTTCATACAAACGGTTTGTATGAAATAATATATAATTTAACACGGCAAATTTAGATTTTTTTTTTTTTTTTAAATTTCATATTTATTATTTGCGTCACTGTCTGTTTTTAACAAACATGATCTAATATATATATATACGCATATACATACATAAGTTCTAATTTATAATACTTTTAGTGTGTGTTTATTTATATATTTGCTAGCAGAAAGTTACTTATAGTTTACTATAAGCAGTACTATATATATATAAACATTACAATATGAAATTTGTAATATAATAAACTTTATGTTTAGTTTATTTGTTCATGATAAATAATAGATTTGATTGTTTTATATTTTTAATATTAAGCAGAGCTTGTGTGCAGGCCTGCTTGTGTGTGTCATTTAATAAGATATAATATGACTTCATATGATTTTCAATAATCTACTCTCAATAATTTTTGTAAATAAACATTTGAGAATAATATTCTTCAAATGTGAGTATTTTTGTTAGTAGAGTTTTAATTTCTCAGGGATGACGCCTTCTTTTTCAGATGCTAATCTCTCAGTGATGGCGCCTCCTTCTGCCAGCGCCCGCATGCCTAGCATGCGTTGCATGCCCGCTTCCGCCGGCCCTGGCGCTGGCATCTCATCTACCAATACTTGACAAATCGGTTCTCTTTTGTATATTAAGAAGATTGTCCTAAACAACTACAGAAGGATGTGTGAAAATAAAGCAATCTAATTATTTACTGTAAATTATTTATTAACAAATTGATTTTTATATAAAAAAAATCAAAGAAATTAATTTTTATTTTTTTTAAACTTTGTAAACAAATCTTTAAACGATAAATGGGTAGTGAAAACAACCTCCTTCTGTAATTGTTCAGGACAATCTTCTTAATATATATAAAAAACAATTTGAAAGTCTCTATCACCTTTTTCTTATTGTATTGTCAAATCACTAGGGGAGTGTATTTTATTTATTAGAATAGCATTACTCTTTAGATGATCTATTTAACGTTACATATTTTCACTTCATGATTGTTTTCATTATATATTTATTGTTTAAAGATTTATTACAAAATTTAAAAAAATAAGAATTAATTCTTTTGATTTGTTATATAAAAATCAATCTGTTACTAAATAAATCCCAGTAAATAATTAGATTGGTTTATTTTCATACCTTCTTCTGTAGTTGTTCAGGACAATGTTCCTAATATATAAAAGATAACTAATTTGAAAACGGCTGCTACCTTCTCATTACTGCATTGTCAAATGATTAAAGGGAATGTGTCTTATTTATTAGAAACATTACTCTTTAGAGTCGATGTAGTTAATGTTTTATGCAAATAATATATATAAGTAATGTGATAGTCTGAAATACATGCAGGTAAATAAGATTTCAATTGCTGAAGTCTTTCATGCTCTTACGCATTAGTATACAAATGTAGAAGAATTAACAAGATTATATATATATTAATTCTAATATGCTCACGGATAAAAGATGAATTCATAGTATTTTCCGGGAGCTTACGTGTATAAAAATTCAAGAGCTAAATAGCTGGCGTTTCAGTACAATAACAAGTACTTTATAGGAAGGCAAAAATCAGCAAATGTAAATAAATGGTAACTGATGGTACTCATTATCATATCCTATTTGTTATTGGCTGTTTATTTCACATCTTTCATTTTACTTTTTAATTCTTTTAGATATAAATTACTAGTCAGCTTGGACTATCTCTTATTTTCAGTATTAAATATTTGAAAATGGAATCCATTTCATTATCTATTTGTTTGGATGGAACAGTTTTTTCATTTGTTTATTCAGATAATTTCATCACATTGTGACGGTATTGTGTTTAGTCTTATTACACATATAAACACAAACGCCTATGCATACGTTTTAATAATATATTTGTTGTAGAATATATATATACACACTTATTTACAATATTTACTGATTTAAGTAATAATGTCTATACTCCACCTGCTACTGTCTAACAGGATATAGCTACTAGTTCTAATGTGAACTGTTTAAAAAGAAACTTTATGTGCCCTTATGATTTCTCTAGACACTTCCAGTTGTACTTGACAGCCTGCCTCATGAATAGATACAGTAACTCTTCTAGCTGTATTTACAGCTTGTCTTATGGCACCTTGCTTGTGGCAGCTTCTGGTTCTGAAACATGAACTTGCATCACTGCATTAACCATTACTTCAAATAGCTGTAGTTTGAAAAACAATCACTGCTGTACAGGTTATCAGGAATTTCTTTCAATCATATATGGAGAACTAAGCTACTGTTATTCAGGTTTAACAGTTGTTCTCTGGAGAATGCACCAATTTGAAGGCCATTCTCTACCTTACCTTCAATAGGCCTGATTGCTTATTGCCAGACCAGTAACCTTAATGAAAACATTCAGATTCAGTGAGCAGCATTGTCTATTGGCCTGTTCTTGCAATTGGCTGTGCATTATCTTTATATATACAAATTGGTTAGTGGTGATCAATGCTCAATTTGATTGTGTTAAGAAAGGAATTTGGACTAGTCCATTATTTGAAGGCAAGGTGAGATATGGCATGAAGAATATTCATCACTCCTTGCCATAGGAGATTATGGTTTTCTGTAACTTGTGTTTCTTAGAAGTTATTGTCAACTACTAATATTTGCTTTGAAGTTTCTTATCTATCATTTATAAAACTTCAGGTTCCATTTCATCTTTGTTTAGATTATTGTTACATGCATATTATTATAATTTATTTTTTACTTTTTCCTCCAATGTTTCTTTGTATATCTAGTATTACCATTGTCTTTTAATCTAGTAGACTTTATTCCTTGTTTTATTTAATTTCATTTTAATTAGCCTTTACTAGTATAAGTTTTATATTACATAATAAGTTCTACTGTCCATTCTTCAATTTCCACACTTTATTTCATGTGTAGGTAAACCTTTTTATAATTTTTTTGTTTGTTTTGTGAGATCATAATTTTTTTAATTTAAAATTTAAAATGAAATCAGTCCTCAGCACATTTTTTTAGTAAAATCCTCAAGAGCTTGATTGTAATCAATTCCCAAGATTAAAATTTATATTAGGATGTTGATAACTCATATATGAAAATAAATTACTCTTAATAATTTACCTGACCTTGGATTAAAATTTGTATAAGGAGATTGATAACACATACATGAAGATAAATTACTCCAAATAATTTATGTAACCATGGATTTTAAATGAAAAAAAAGGTATTTATCAGACTATGAAGGAAAAAATCAGCAAATGTAAATAAATGATATCTTATGATACTCAACATCATATCATCATGAATAAACCAGATGACAGCTTGCAGGCTTATATAATATTATAGCAGCTAACTTTCAGAGCTATTATTGTTAATCAACCAATTACTCTGTAATATTTAAAGTTATTCCATCCATAATATCCATTTCCAAATACTGGTTACTTTTCCAGAGGCATCTAACCCTAAATAATTGGTAAAAATGTATAGTCATCTAAAGATACATATTTTAATCACATTTAACAAAAGTATGCATCATAATGAAAGGTCCTACTTCTGATAAAGAGCTATCCAGTTGATTTAATCTAATCTGTATGCATTTTATTAGCTTTTCTCTGTTATTGCTACTGTAAATCACAGATTTTGAGAATGATGACAGAATACCTTAATTACTCTTAACTAATTAATCAACAAGAGGAGATTTATATTTATATAAAAATAAAAATAGATAGGTTAACAAATTAATATCATATGTAATAATGCAAAAAACAAGAAAATTGACATAACTATATTACTAAAACAGGCAAAACTCACTATATATATTGCCACACACAGCAAGCTAGAGTAATCAATGGATGCCAGAAGGCTTGTGCATAAAATCCCCATCTAGTGCCTATTCATCCAATATCTCCAGACTAGTTTCTGGCTTATGACCTTTGTTAGTGAGGAGCCTTGGATCTGAGAGCACTGCATCTAGATCTTAGGATATAATGCAACCCTCCAAAAACCACCTTTTATCTCCATTTAACTACAAAACTATGAGTCTTAAACTGAAAACACCTTAATGTTTTCAGTCCAAGCCCATTAGCTTATATAGTCATATGGGTCTGAACCCAGTTCTGGGATATTGAATATTTTTGGGGAATATTGGATGAGTAGGCACTAGATGGGGATTTTATGCACAAGCTTTCTGGCATCCATTGATTACTCTAGCTTGCTGTGTGTGGCAATATATATATATATAATGAGTTTTGCCTGTTTTAACAACAATTATACACAAGCATAATAGGGGGTGGTCATGTGATGTTTATTGGCTTATAACTATATCAAGGTAGTTTGAATGCATATGTTTGTCAATATATTCATCCTCCAGATAAAACCTAGTTTAATTTTTCCTTCACCACTATCCACAAATTTTTATTGAATTAATATTCATTAAATTACAGATTTTGTAATATACAAACAATGCTTTGGATTCACAACTTATGTTAAGTTATTTAAAAAAATTTGAGAGAAAAAAAAAAATCACAAAAAAAATAAAAATTGAATCTTTTCATATGTCATGACAAAAATTTTCTTAGAAGTGTTTTTTATGGGTAGATCTGTGCACATATTATTATTATATATCTTCCAGTCCATGAATATCACTGCAAGTCAGTTTCAGTAACTTATTAGTAATCTTAAGTTAGCAAGACATCAAAGCAATTTATTTGAACATGGTTGCACATTCTTTGATACAGTAGACATTAAAATATAATTTAAGTTTAGGTCTTAGCAGTAATAAATTAATGCATCTAATAATCCTTAACCAGTCATTTCAAAAAAGTTATAAATATAAAAGTGATTTATCATACTTGTAATAGAATATAGTAGCTTGCTTCTTGACTGAAGGGTAAGGTTTTTCCCCTGTTGATGCAGTTAGGTTTTAATGTTAAACAAGTCAACTAATGTGGCCAATTAATGTGGCTGATTTAATGATTGATTGTTGAAACTCTGAATTCTATTTTAAAATCAGACATCTGAAAAACTTATTATTTTTTACACTCTTTCTATGTTACTATCCATCTGCTAACTGAAAAACATATTTTCCAAACCCCAGAAACTAATCTGACCCTTTCTGCAGGGTGTTTATCAAAAACATTTCTGATCCATCTTAGTCATCAAGTTACTTTTCAAATTATAGCTTTTGATATTTTTAATTTTACATAAATTAAAAATATATAATTGATTATGGCTTATATAAATACACTAAATTTAATACAATAATTATAATTCTCATCATCAATTAAATACTTTTAAGTATATATCTTTGGCAATTATATTTTTAATCTAAGCAAACTTATCACTACGAGATATGGCTGTATTCATTAAGAAAATTCAATCTCTCCTCTATCCATTGTAATGAAATGTAATCATCTTTACTCTGTGGTGTTTTTTCAACAGACTTCAAAATTTATACACCTTTTAATATTAAATATAAAAATTACTTCATCTTCCGGATTTGAATATTTTCTTCCAAGGCAAAATATTTTATATTATTAAAGTAAGAAGCTATAAAAAGTATTCAATGTCATTTACTCTGTTCAATCTATTACGTCGGGGATGATTCTCTATCAAATCTTTATTTTTAAATCCCTTTTCCAAATCCCTGCATACTTTTATAATATTTTAGTTTTGAATTTGTCGGCATTGTCATCTGAATTACGGTCATCCTCAAATACATCATAACTAAGTAAATACAATATATAAATATATATTTGTAGATCATGTATTAATTTGAAATTCATGCAACTGCTGATGTATTGTCTAATCTTGTGTATTTTTATGTACATGTAGAAAAATTTATAATTTATCTGTAATATATATTATGGAATATGTTACGATATGTCTATATATATGCAAAAGTACGAATATATATGTAGGTCATATAATAGTTTGAAATATATGTAAGTAAATGTGACTGTGCACATGTGTTAGAACAATCTTTTAAAGTAAATGTTGGCTGTTTTTTTTTTTTGTTTTCACTTATTTCTTTCTCTTTTTTGTTTAAAATCCACTAGAGGTTCTTGATGCATTTAAATTAACACTCAAACCTCCCTAAGTGTTAAAACAATATAACAAAACAGCTGAACCACTGGAAAATAAACCCTTGTATTCTACAATAAAACTTACCTAGAAAAATATATAAACCTTTTAACAAAAGCTTTTTTAAAAAAAAACAAAAACATAACTTGCTTCTGCTGATCAAAAAGTTCCCTAAATATTCGATAAAAATATATGACTCTTATGAAATAAGTTTTAGGATTTTAAATTGTAAAGACACAAAAACAACAAAAAAATTCTATTAATAATAAATCATTTAATTCCTTACCTTATATAATATATTATTAAAGCATGTGACGTGATGTGATGTACTGTGACTTCTCCTTAAACGGAGTCAGGAATCTCTCAGCAACTATGCCCAGAGAAATCTGTTAGCCACTTTACCTTCCTCTTCCATTCCCAATCCTAAGGTTTTCCATAATCTGCTCCATCCCATTTCCACAACATAATCTTTGTCAACTATATGTCCCAAACCCAACATAAAAACCAATAAACCACTTTAACAAACTACTCTAGTGCCATCTATTGTAAGCATGAATAATTAGTATTTATCAAATGGTTATACATTTAAATCCCATTCAGTAGATTGGTTTCTGGCTTTAATCATTATCAATGAAGCTTGAAATTCCTGGCTTTAATTTTTATCAAAAAAGTTTGGAAATCAAATTTGGAAATTAAACAAATATGAATTTAGCAAACACCTGTAGTTAAATAGGATTGCTAGATTTTTAATCCAAAGCCTCATTGATAAAACAATATTATTTAGTTAAGAAAAAAATAGATACTTGTGAGTTTTGCAATAAACCAAGAGGGTATTCCATATTTTTTATATATTTACAGTATCGGGGATTCCCAAAAAATGTTTACAACAAAATGTCTGCTACTTCGTATTTGATATTTACATTTTATTTTTTATTACCATTATTTTGAAAAAAGAAATCATTGTGGAAAAATTAATTACAATATTTGCAGTTTTTTTTTTCCTTTTTTGGATTAATTTATTAATAGAAAGTGACATACAATCATATCATGACCATCAATGTACTCATTTCAGAAGGACTGGACCCCTTTCCTCTGGAAATAGATCACTGTATCATGCTCTGTGACAGGAAAATCCAAATTTTTATCATTAATACAATTGCTGATAAAAAGAAACACACTGAATTGAACCAAAGTATTACAATGTTCATAGTGTCTCGTTGCTTATCACCTTATAGGTAAAGAGAAAAAATTGAAATAAAGCTTCTTAATGAAATTTATCAAAGTTTATTCCTTTTTTAAAATTTAACAATTGATTTATTAATTTTGTTTTTATTTAATAACTAACACATTTTTTGTAGATTGTAGGCCCTAGAAACTACATATTTATCAAAAATACAGGCAGCCATCTTGATTTACAGAAAACCTCACTGCCAAAAATTATAATAATAATTCAAGTGATAATTAGTGTTTCCTAATAAAAATACATAATAAAAATATTAGTCACATTTCTGAAAATTTTCAAATTAATTCAGGACCCCTCTCCACAATTATTCACAATCAAACCTGGTTATTTATAAATAGTGTCAATAGATAGAGATGCAATTCCATTTACTTCTAAATGTTAACAGTCAATCCTTAAGCTATCAAAAAACTCAACCTGTAGTCAATGTCCTTGCTTTACACCAAATTAGTATGACTGAATCAGATACAGTGCTGTACAAATGAAGTACATAATATTTATTCATACCATCTCAATAGCCTAAGAAATGATAAATGTCATGTGTAGAAAAGTTCCAACAATTGACCTTGTTAGCCCTCAGTTGTTATTATTTCCCCTCTCCAAGGCAATGAGAAGTAGTATGATATCTAAAAAGATAATCTTAAAACCAATTTTGCTTTTTAATGGTTTCACCATAATAATCCTTTCATAAATATTAAGTCATTATCATTCTTTCTTAGTTAGTGTAGAGAGATATCCAACAGCGTAAGAGATTGCCAACAACAATAAACTCTATACAAACATGTGAATGAAGACACTAAAGTAAAAAGCAATGAAAAAAGAATGAGTTGTACATATTTTAAATTTAAAGACTGTTACTGCCCTCTTTTTATACCAATTTCCTAACTCTCATGGGTGTATGTTTATTGAAGTGATATTTATATCTGCTTTATATCTGTAACTTATAAATTCAATGGACGTTTTAAATTCAATAATTTCAGCAATTTTAAGAAATAAAAAATTATACATATATAATTTATATGCACAGATAAAATGCATATGGTATAATTATAAGTTTATTTTTGAAGTACGATAAAATAAAATATGTTTATTTTTATTAAGTGGAAATGACATAATCTCAAAAAATGTAATTAAAATTTTCATAAACAGATCGATTAATTAAGAAGATAATTATTTGATGTAATTTAGTCTGGTAACCCATTTAAAAGATAAAATTTTATAAATGTTATGATTTGACAAATAAACCACAGATGAAACTGGAGTTCAGGAGTTATCTCCCACCAATATATTAATGGATTGAAATGATAAATGATACATCAAATTTTTCTGATAAGTCAACTCCAGGAACTGTAAATAGGGGTTATAAATCATTGTAATTATTATAGATTACTGCTGAAGTAGTAGTATTCCTGATATACTTTGGCTGATTTTCTTGTGTTGATCTTTCTTGATTGAACATTTAGTGTAATTATTGTGGCTGGTGTTGCAAAATACAAATGGAAGAGTAGAGAAGCTGCATCTGCTTCACTCTGAACACATGGAAGAGTTCAGGATGAAAGCCCATAAAGAAGTATGGGAAAAAGCCATCAGTTAATTTAGAATCATCTTTAAAAGCATTGGGTCCATTGTAAGCCTAAACTTCAAGTGTCTACTGCTTTGGGGAAAAACCAGCCATCAAATAATAATTAAACTACCATCTGATGGTGCATGTGGAATTAAGAACAGTATGATTAAAAACTACTGCTGCCATAGCTATGGTTGAATGAATGAACTCTGCTAAAATTATACCAATACCTGAAATCCAAGCTCAAACTCTTAGTGAAGAAGAGAGGTGGGTATGAACTTTAAAATATATTCTTATAGTACTAATATTAATTATTTATCTCCATTATCTTAAAAATATTTTACAAATTATTATTATTGTTGATTTTATAAATCTATTTATAAATTAGTATGATAGAAGATTGCTATTTTGGTTTTATTTAATCACATCACAATTCAGTCAGCATAAATCTAAGAGAAGAGTAAATTTTTACATAAAGCAGTTAGCTTTTTTATCACAATCCTTGACCATGCTTATAAAGATTTAGTATTTTCAAAACCAGTCATTTTCACCACCAGTAAATATAAAATGTTGTCAAAATAATAATTTAATCATAATTTGATGAACTCTAGATCTGATACAAAACAGACTGTAAAGACAGAATAAATTAAGACTGTCTTTTTATTATCCTTTAATTGTTTACAGTTTTAAGCAAACTACCCTCCAGATTTGGGGGGAAATAATTTGGGTGTATTGATATAAGTGAATTACTATAACTTTATTTTAGGCTGTTTTGTTTATATGTGAGATTCATTTGTATTTATTTTATTTATTCATAAATGATAGAGATACTGTTTGTGATTGCAAGCCACTAGCCTTCATTATTTTATTTAGAACAATAGTATGTGATAGGCAAAAATTCCTTGCATATACTATATGTTTGTTTGCATATATGCCTTAGATGATACTGTTTTACAATTTCCAGTCTCTCTTATTCTTAAGACAAAAATTCCTGTCATATAGCATATTTCTAACTCACGTCTTTATTTATTCATAACGAATGTAACACAGATGTTGTTTTCCTGTCACATTCATATATATAGTATTTATTTAATTATCAGTATTATAGCCTGGTTCTTTAAATAGTTTATGAAATAACTTGTGATAGTTAATGAATTTATTGTATCCTCAACTGTAGATTTATTAAATCTTAAAACTAAGAATTAGCAATTGTGATCGTTAGTGTATGCAGCAAGTTTATATCTGCTCAAAAACAATTAAGAAATTTATTATACCATATTATAATGTATATTATCTGTGCATAAAATTAGTAATAGATTTCATAAATATAATTGTATAAACTTCTTTTAAGAAATTGCCAGGGCAGTAAAATAAATATTTATTTAATCACGGGTAAAATATACTGGTAGTTTCTGTATATTGCAGACCATTTATGCTATTGTGTGTGTTGTAAAAATGTATATATGTGAATAAATTGTAGTGTCTCATTATCCTAAGAATTTGTCATTATTTTGACAGCAATAAGTTAATTAAGGTTATGTATCTAGATGATCTTAGCAGGCTTTAAAAAGAAAAAAGTTGTTTATCCTGTGATGTCAGACTGTAGAGATCTCATGCAAATTACCTTAGATGATTTGCATGTGAGATGTACAGTTTAACAGTTACAATATATATATATATAAATTTTATTCTTATCTTAATGTAGCTTTTACTTTAGCTACATATCATATCATCGTCTATCATCATCCTAAAAGTCAGACTAATCTCTCGCACACGGGAAAAAATTTTCACTTTTTTCAAGTAAGATATAAATAGTTCATTTTGTAATTTTAACTTCATATACATCTTTTTTTAGATATACTTTTAACTTCATATATATATATATATATTTATATTTTTCAAACTTTTATATCATCATGATTTCCCAAACATATGACCAAAAACACATAAAAGATTCACATTTAGTGTTAAACCAGAACTCATTAGTTGGCTCAGATCACAAATTCTTACACATATTTTTATCACACACTCACACAGAAATATATATAATGTTAAATACCATTCTCTTAGAAATAGTGAAGATAAAGATATTATCCACTAGAATTCATCAGCTGCTACTTAGTGATGATTTTTATTCTTTGTTTGTTATATCAGCTAAAAAAATGTATATATCCTTAGCTACATGAAAAACTTAAGTTTCATGTAACTTTGAACCCATGCTGTTATTATAACAGGCTGACCTATCTTCTATAAACAGAGACTCTCAACAAGTACAAATAATAAACGTTTAAATGTTAAACTTGCTACCTAAGAACAAATTTAGAGAACTTATCATGCAATAGCAATTTAGTGTTATTCTATTACTTCAATTTAATCTACTAACTCTATGAAGAACTAAATAATAATCTCTGCCACTGATGTTAAATAATTATATTGAAAACAATGATTTTTTTTTATAATATATATTATGTACACAAAAGATTTCATTGGCAACGAAACATAATAATCATTAGGAATTCAAAAATTATGAATAGATTTACAATTATTAGACAATAATTACTTCTTTCTAATATATTGCTTGTATTTTGGAATATATTTTATATCACTTTTGAGATTGACTAATATTTAAGTAATTATTACTATGTTACTTATAAAAGAGAATGCATTTATATCAGCACGATGATAACTACAATGATTTAAAAATAAGAACAAAAATATGACAAGTATTATAAATAAAATTTGTGATATGATAAAAATGATATATTTTTAGTTAAAATCAGAAATTTTTATACATAAACCATATGTTCAGAAACTCTGTTAGTAAAATTTAACACTCCCTCCCTTATATAATCATATTAAATCACTTTCCTAACTGACTTATTCCTTTTTCTTATTCTAACCTAGTTTTATTAAAGCTGTTTCATATGGATAATTCCATTAGCTGTTTCATCTGGATAATTCCATTATCCTATCCTCTTATTCACCATTTTTATCACAAAAACAATATTCTTATATCTGTCTGCTCAATTTATGCTGATAATCTTTCAATATCCTGCATTCCAAAAATAAATAATCAATATTCTTCCTCAAATCTCCACATAACTACATATACGATCTATATCAGGGGTGAGAACACTTTTTCAAAGGATGGGCTACTTCAATTTCCTCCAAGCACATGGGTAAACTACTTACATAATATATAAAATATTTCTCAACATTTCCTTCTTTTTGGACATTATATGCTTGGATGAGATATATAACACTCATATTTTGCTTTCATCATTGTGAAAAAAACTGTTCTTCCAATTCTCTAGTAAAATTGTACATTTTAATTTTCTTAGCAACTATTTCAAATATTATACAT
This sequence comes from Epiperipatus broadwayi, assembly GCA_028023455.1. NCBI lineage: Eukaryota > Metazoa > Onychophora > Udeonychophora > Euonychophora > Peripatidae > Epiperipatus > Epiperipatus broadwayi. The sequence continues at coordinate 1,426,946 of JAQFVV010012600.1, forward strand.
TTCTTTTAAAATATAATGAAGTACTATTTTTTCCCAATGGATTAAATAATTTATCCAGTGTAACTAGCTGAACACATTCAATGTTTCCAGTTGCATCTTTGCATTGTGTAATAAATGTATTCAAGCTGAAAAATTTGTAATCAATATATGTGCCATTGTAAGATCCATATATCATATGACTTATTCATCATCAATTGACTATGTACAGCCATATTGATTGTGAAGAGATTATACTCAACCTGTAGTAGTCATTTAATTTTATTTTATGCATAACTATCTAATTATTGCCATTATTATTTTTTTAATTCAGGCAATCACTCCAAATATTTTGGTGGTTTATCTGTAAACTACAATACACTTCTTGTTCACCCCTGATATCCTTATTTCATTTTTGGTCCATTTATCTCATATGTAATCATAAGAAACATTTCAAAACTTAAAATATAAAACATGTCTTAGAGAATCAAAAGAAATAGAAGCCTGAAAATATTGGCCCAGTAGTGACAGCAACAAATTATAAGCTAAATATATCCTGGGAAAAGTTTTTTAAATGTCAGCTGCATCAACTGAATGAAAGCACTAATCATATTTTATGATTTCGATGCTCAAACATCACATTATCTTTTAAGCACATGGCCAGAAGATATATAAATAAACAAGATTTTTCATTTTTATAAACTTTAGTATATTATAAATCTTAATTAAAAAATAGCTTTGAAAATATCATTTACTTGTTTAGAAAAAACCTTATTAGTTTTGAAAAAAAAAATCTACAGAAATCAGATTACAGATAAAGAATTCAATCATAAAGAATTTATACAAAACATAAATAAAAATTAATGTCCTCTGAATTTTAATATAGTAATAAAATAGTAGACCTAAGAGCTAAGGATGCTTGGATCAATTTTCATCTCAGTAATCTAAAAAAAACTATTTAATTAATTCAAAAGACCTTTTGTGTTCAATATGATATTTGTCCAATTATCCATCATATGACTTAGTCAGCAATTAATCATACAAATATTTTATTTATATTCAAATATATAATATAGAGAAGTTATTAGTTCATATTTCATTTCTAGGTAAAGTCTTGTTGTATTTTTCAGTTTGACTGAATATTTACAAAGTGCTTATTGATCCATAATATTTGATATTGAATATTTTAAATGTTTGTTTAATAGCATTTCAACATATATTGTTTATTTAAATATTAAATATGACTGCATAGATTGTAAGATGACTTTTAAAAATAAAATGTTTATTTCTGCCTTAAGTAACTGGACATGATGTTAGGTATTATCATTGTTTATAAATAGAATTTTACATTAAGCATTCTTTAAAAACTTTCACAGATTTTTATTTTAGATTTTTCTGTCAACTGTAATGTTAATATATATATATTCTATTTTGTTTTTACATTTTTTTTTTATAAATTTCAATAAAAGTATAAAAAATATTAACTTTGCAAGTAAAAAAAATAAAAAACAGAAATAAATAATCAAAACAAAAGTCTTCATAAGCTAAAAATATATTCTACAAAAAAAAAATATTCTTCACCAAATCTATATGTTTAAGCTAAATTTTATTAAAAAATAAGTTCAAATGAAAATAAATATTTTTGAACTATTAAAAATAAATGGTATTTATATATTAGACCTGCCTTGCCTTTTCGTATCCATGTCATTGTACCCATAAATTTTAAGCTTGCAACCCCATCAAATAAACTCTGTGATCTTGTCAAATAATGTGAACACTGGAACTTCTTACAAACTTAAGTGATAAATTTGTACACAAAAATAATAAAAACACATTCCAATACTAAATAAAAACAGGTAGTTGTGAGTTTTTGTTTCATCATGACAATTGAGTATCAAACAGCAGCAACTCTGATGAAAGCAATTAAACAAAGTATCAAAGAAAGTTTGACAATTTATTCAGATTGTTGGAAAGCATATAAAACTGAGAAACTACAATCTTCTGGTGGAAACTGAGAAAGATGTTTTCATTTGCATCCTAATCAATATTTAAAAAAATCAGACCAACACATAATTCCATTTTAATAAAAGTTTACTTTTTTTTTTTATCAAAACTGAGGAACTACAATCTGCTGGATGCACAAAGAAAATGATGGTTTTGTTTCCATTCTGGATGATATTAAAAAAAGTCCACCTCATTCATTCTGTTTTAATAATTTTATTTTTACTATTTGATAAAAGTTTACTAATTTCTTCTTTGTTTTTTAACAAAATAAATGTAATTACATATTTCTCTATTAACCCCTTCTGTGGTATATACAATTAGCGCATGTTGCTATTTTAATAGCCCATAATGTTTTTTTGCAAATTTTCGACGTAGCATGTGCCATCTCTTGGTCAATTTTGGTCGCAATTTCTTTATTTTAGGCTTATTTTATAGGAAATTCGAAATTTAAAATTTTACTTCTAAAAACGTCGGCATATATCATTATATTTTGAAGAAAAAAATCATTTTTTTTTGCTGCGTATTGGTGTCTCTTTTCACTGATTGTATGCCTGTCAACTCTGGAAATTGTGTAGTAGGTGTTTCTAAATGACAAAATCAGAAACCAAAACAAAATGCTCTATCATAATTGATTTTGAAGTAAATAAATATATTTATTGTAATTTTTTACATTCATAAATAAGATTTTACATTACTTTATGGAAATATAAAGTTTGATTCAAAAATGTTTAAATTTTACAAGAAAAATAAGCTTTGGAATGGTGATCATTGTTCAAGATGAGTGATTGATGCTAATGACTGTAATTTGCATAATAGGTGTAACTAAATGAGAAAGTGAAAAATCAAAATAAAATCTTCTACGGTTCGTATTTTGAAGTAAATAATTATATCTATCATAATTTTTTACATTCATAAATAAGATTTTACATTACTTTATAGAAATATAAAGTTTGATTTGAAAAATTTTAACTATTACAAGAAAAATAAGCTTTGGGAAATGATAGCCGCTTCAAGAAAATTAAATTACATTGACAGCTACTGATTGGCTAATGACACCACGGATTGGTTGAAATATAATTCTTCTGTTTCACCATTGGCTATTTTTTAAATGTTTTTTCTTATATTTTTCTTCAGTTATTAACATTATTTTTAATTTTTTATTACATTTAACCAATTTGAATCTAAAATTATTCAATTTTTAGAAGCTGAATTAAAAACATTCTGTGTATTTTAGATTAATATTTTAACAATAGAAACCGACTGGAAATGAAACTGACAAATAATATTAATCTCAGATTTAAGTAGTGGACCAATACAAAAATTAGACTAAGATTAAATAAGTTGAAGGAATCAGTTAAAGAGTTGAGATCCTGATCAGCCATTATATTGCATAAATACATTCTTTAACTCCCCATATTTTAAAAATCTGAGCTAGACATAGGTTGTTTTTTTATCTGTCCATTTCTTTTTACTTTTCTGCCATATTAACAGATGTAGTATTTTTTTCTTTTCTATTTGCTTTACTGTCCATTTTGTAATTAATATATTTTTTTTATTTTTGAAGTTACTATACTTATTTAAGTGACTGAATAGATGTAGTAACATTTTTTATTTTATTTATATAATTTTTTTTTTTTAGTAATTTTGCTTTAGTATCCATTTTGTAATTTCATGTCAGAGTTAATATATATAGTACTTTTTAATATTAAGTACAATTTGGGAATTGCTGGCCATGTTTGTGATAACAGAATGATGTATGTTGTGTGAGAGGGGAGAGGAATGGCATTGATGGCACAAAGTGGTTTTTTACAAACTCATAATTATGTGTTTTTATTATTTTTGTGTACAAATGTATATTTTTTAAATTGTTAAAAATGTACTTTTTCAAATCAGTCTGCCAATAATTTCCTAAGTCTTACAAAAATGTCATAAAATAGCATGTACATGTGGTCTGATTTGATAAATTTATCACTTAAGTTTGCCAGAAGTTCCAATATACACATTATTTGATGACATTGAAAGATTAGAAAATTATTAGTGGACAGATACAGATATGAAAAGGCATAACAGGTCTAATACATAAGTACCAAATAAACTTCTAATTACAAGGTTAAATATAAACATCACATGTTTACCAAAAAAACAAAATGTGGAAACTTAGGTTTTGTTATTAAAATATCAGCAGAAGTCTATCTTGTATAAGAATAAAAGTATATTTTATCTTCAACAGAGTTGAATACAATGTTTTTATTCTGTGATGTGATGTACTGTGACTTCTCCTTAAACGGAGTCAAGAATCTCTCAGCAACTATGCCCAGAGAAACTTGTTAGCCACTTTACCTTCCTTTTCCATTGTCCACCCTAAGTTTTCCCATAATCTGCTCCATCCCATTTCCACAACATAATCTTTGTTAACTCCATGACCTTCATATCTAAATCCCCCTTATTTTTTCCCAAACCTAGCATAAAAACCAATAACTCGCTTTCTGTATAATCACTTTGTTCATATTTAACATTCCATAACTTCATTATTTGTACCCTTTCTGCTTCCAAACATTTACATTGAAGTAACAGATGCCTAATATTTTCTATGCCTTCCTTACACAATTTGCAGACTAAATCACCTATATTTTTGCATTTACGTGTATATTCCCTTGTTGCTAAAGATCCCATTTGAGCCTTAAACAATAAAGTACTTTCCTTACTATTATCATAAATTAACTCACACTCAATGTTCCGTTTACTTCTATATATATTTAAACTTATTTTACTCTCCATACTAGTTCTCCATCTCTCCAACTCCCTATTCTTTATTAATGCATCTATTCTTCTATCCCATTCCTTCCCACTATAACACTCAACAATATTCCTAACACAATCATCCCATCTTTTGTACAAGTATATTGACATAACCTCTTTATCCAAATCTTCTGCATATCGCATTACCTTTCTCACCCATCTTGTTGCCTGTCCTTTACTTGTAACCCAATTACATACTATTTTGGCTATTCTTTTATTATCCATAAACTGCAATCTACCAAACATTTTCAATTTGCTTTTTGCATCCCTCATATAAAAACTTGACCATCCCATTTCTCCTTGAATTGGCTCTTTTGCTGTCCACACCTCAGCATCTAATGCATGTCTTCCTACTTCCCTTTGTACTTTTTCTAAGCAATCTAATACCCCTTTACTAACACATAATACATCATTGCCATATGTTAACCTTGCTACTGCCACTCCCTTCCATACAATTCTAGCTACATCATATTTATTATATGAAAACACTGTTAATTTCTTTATCAATCCCTTTCTTTTCTTTGCTTCATTTATCATTTTTTTCTTCCATTCATTCAAGCAATTTTTCTTATTACTCAAGATGATTCCCAAATAACTATATCTATTAACCACCCCTAACTTTATATCCCCCAATAAGAAATCTTTGTCTTCTCTTTCTGCCATATTCACCATCATTATATTTAATTTTTCTTCACTAAATTTAATCCCCATATCTTTACCCACCCTTGCGCATGTCCTCAGCATAATTTCCATATCTTCTCTTCTTTCTGCACACAAAAAGACATCATCTGCAAAAAAAGACCCAACAATGTATATACTCTCTTGCCACCTGTTAACAGTATCTCTATCCCTCTTCCTAGACTTTCTATTGCTCTCTCCATTTCACTCAAATACAACACAAACCAAATAGGTGACATAGGGCATCCTTGCCTCAGTCCCACCCCATTTTTAACTTTAACTGATTCTATATCCCCTAATTGATATGTATAGTAATTATTTTCATATAATTTCTTAATAACACCCACTAAAGCTTCATCCATTCCCAGATTTGCTAAACTTATCCATAATCTATTTCTATTCACTCTATCATATGCCTTCTCTATATCTATAAAACTCATATATAACTGTCTACCCGAATTTCTACTCATATCTATAAGTTGTGTAACTACAAATAAACTATCTCCTATATGCCTATCTGACCTAAAACCTTTTTGCATTTACCCCACTACATTATTTTCTTCCATCCATTTTGCAACTCTTCCAGCCACCATATATGAAAAAACTTTATATAAAACTGATGTTACTGCTATTGGTCTATAATTATTTAACTTTCTATGATCCTTACCTTTTCCTTTAAATAATAATCTTACTCTTGTATTACTCCAACTACCCGAAAAAACTCTCTTCTGTGCCATCTTATTAAAACATGATAGTAACTTTACTTTTTCCCTATGCCCCAAATTCATTGTATCATTGATAGCTGCTGACAGCTAAGTACTTTATTTAAAATTAAAATATTAAGTTTTTAAGTAATTTGTAACCATTAAATATCATTTAAGGCTTTGTTTTATTTAATTTATTTGCTAACAAATAATCATATTGATATCATTATGACAAATTGAATCCAACTGCAATACCAACTTGCATTTATATGAAAATCATTTAAAAAAATAATACATAATTATCTTTGTTCTCAAAGTATGAACATATTCATGTTATATGACAGTTGATGATCACAGAGGTTTTTTTCTTATTAGACTATGTGAAAGTCCAATTATAGTTAACTTATAAATAACATGCATATATTTCAAAGCCATTTTACAATAAACATTTGTTGTTAATGTATAATATTTAAAAAACAATATATATATAAATATTAAGCATTAAATCACCCCACATGGTTAAGAAATCCAGTACCGACCTCTGTGAACTAATATATAAATACGAACTCTAATGTATTTATATATTAGTTCACAGAGGGTGGTACTGGATTTCTTAACCATGTGGGGTGATTTAATGCTTAATATTTGTATATTTATTTCAGTATAGTGTTATGCACTGGGATTATTATATATATGATTTTAAAATGGCGTTAAGTTTGATTACTGTTACAGCTTGATTATCCAGTCTTAAAATCTCTAGTTCATCTGATGAAATTGTTTAGTTAAAATATATGTATAGTATAAAAAAAATCGATCTGTAATTTTAAGATTTCAATTAGCAATAGAATGTTGCATAATCCGAATAAGTTGAATACGCAGACAGTTTTACGCAGATATTAAATCTACTGATTCCCTCAAATACTTCATAAATTAAAAATCTCACACATTATAAAAAGGACCAATGAATATGATTTGCATTATGCTTTGGATTTGTAGATTAGGAAAAGGCATTTGATTCTATAAACATTTATATGGTAATTAAAACTTTGGATCATCAATATCGTCTGGGATATTGTTATATTATGAAAAATGTTTATCAAAATAAAACAGTATTAATTAAATTATACTGATATAATTAAAGAAATTAATATCGACAAGGTTATTCAACTGAATGATTTATATCTCCAAAACTTTTACCAGAAATTTTACAAGTATTTTGTGGAATAAAACTGAGAATTAAGAAAATAAAAATAAATGGAGATTATTTGAGTCATGTAGATTTTTCTGATGATATAATTATTTATGCAAATAGTATTTCAAAATTTGAGGATTGTAAGAGTTATCGGATGAAAATAATAAAAAAATAGCATTAATGAGAAATGTAAAAACACTATAGAAATGATTCAATGAATTTTCTCAGAAAAAAAAAAGATCAAGACACATGAATTGAAAAAATTTAATAACTACAACTACAAATGCCTTGATTAGATTATTAATATAGGTGAAACATAATGGATGAAAATAATCATAAATTTAAATATAGGTGAATTACCTTTGATAGAAATAACTTAGAATTAAAAGAAAATATACACCCGGGTCTTGTTTTATGCGGATTTATTTAATGCGATTTTGAAGTTATGTGGTTCATGTTTCTTCTTAATATCTTTGTATGCGGTTTTCTTTTATGGGATAAAAATTATTAGATCAGAAGTCGAGCTCCGATAATGTGCTATTACTTTAAATATTATAAATTTTACGCACTCACATATCATATTTAACGCAATAGCACATTATCAGAGTTCAACTTCTCTATAATAATTTCAGTATTTTCAGTGCTTTATAATAGTACTGTAATAGATTTTATACAATAAAGAAGTTCATAATTTACTTTAAATCAGGATTTCCCCATTTTATATACACACATTAAATTTTACAAGATTATAATGTAAATCTGTTCAAACGTTATAGATGCCTTTATTATGCATGTTGTTTTTGCATTTTAAATCATTCTATTTTTGCTTTTTTAAAAAAGTGTACGTAATCAATTAATCATTTAGTATCCACAAGTTTATTTTTAAAAGGTGAGTTATAGTGGTGGGCACAATTAAATTTGACAATTAAAAATCTGATTTTTAATTATAATTAACAATTTAAAAATTAGGTAACCGTGATCTAAAATTAATGTGACGTGAAGCAATGAAATTTGATTTTTAAATGGAATTGAAAATTAAAAAATTAAGACAAAAGTAAGAATTTAATTTTTAATTGTTAGTTTTAATTAAATTTTGTCCAACAGTGGTCAGTCGGTGTCTTTTTATTATCATAAGTCTAAGTTCTTACTTTTATTTTAAACTTTTAGTTTATTCTAATAGAGAAGAAAAAAAAAACACCCAAGAAAATGAATTTCTTTGGAAAGAAAATTTCAATTTTAGATTGCTTAGTGAAATCGGAAGGATCAACAGCAATTGGAAAACATTTAGTTTGGGCAAGCCCACGATAAGAGCAATTAAAAAAATGAAGTTGGCGCTAGTTGTATTTCCTCTTGTGAAGTAGCTAACAGGTTTCTCTGGGCATAATTGCCGAGAGATTCTTGACTTCATTTAAGGAGAAGCTACAGTACATCACATCACATTACATCGACAAATCTAATGTCTTACTAGTTTACAAATGAACTTACTTATCACAAATACAGTACACGTATGAAAAAAAATGAAAAAATATTGTAAATTACCATAAAAATATATTGTTTTGAATAAAATTAAATACTGTAATTAATAAATAAGTAAAAAAAGTTTGTCTTGTATCAATTTTTTTTAAATTTGAAATTTTTTATTAGTCATATTTTATTTCCTTATTTTTTTGTGTGTGAATTTTAAAGTAATTTTACATTGTTGCTTTGCTTTTATGCGATTTTTAAAAATAACAGTAACCTATCCCCCATTGTTCAAGATAAATTAAGTCTATTTTTGTGTGATTTCTTTTGTGTGCATTTTCTGAAGAACCTATCTACCGCATAATATGAGACCCAGATGTATTCATTTTTAAATAGAAAAATTTAACAAGATGTGTTTTACCAGTTGTTACTTATGGATCTGAAACTTGGATGCTTAAGAAAAGCAATTCAGAGACTTCATATCATTCAATGAAATATAAGTAGATGTGTGTTAGGAGTAACTTTTTATGCGATTTTTAAAAATAACAGTAACCTATCCCCCATTGTTCAAGATAAATTAAGTCTATTTTTGTGTGATTTCTTTTGTGTGCATTTTCTGAAGAACCTATCTACCGCATAAAATGAGACCCAGATGTATTCATTTTTAAATAGAAAAATTTAACAAGATGTGTTTTACCAGTTGTTACTTATGGATCTGAAACTTGGATGCTTAAGAAAAGCAATTCAGAGACTTCATATCATTCAATGAAATATAAGTAGATGTGTGTTAGGAGTAACAAAAAGAACTTAAAAATGAAATATATGAACCAGAGACAGTTATCACTGACATTATTAAAAATCGTAAAAAGCAAAGATAAAGCTGAAATGGATATATTGTTAGAAAAGTTGATACTAAATGAACTGTTGAAAATTGAATTTGATCCCTTAGAGATTTGAAAAGATCTAAAAATAGACCACATGAGACAGGTGGAATTTGGAAAGATCTTCATCCTGCAATAAATCAATAATGACTGAAAAGGATAATGATGATTATAAATAATAAATGTAATTAATTGTAAATAATCTGTGCTTAATTCATTCCTAGATAAGCCTCTTTCCTAAATAAAATCCCAATAGAAAAAGATTGCAAAATTCTATGAGTAGTGATTATATTATCTTCAGAAGTTTTTTATTTATTTATTGCTTAATACTAAAATATATATCTTTATCATAAATTAGTTTTTACAATTCTAGCATCAATTTAATTGTACATTATTAATAAGTATTAGTACTGTAATGTTTAAATATCTGAATTCGTATTTTAGTAGAATACTTATTTATAATATTTAAAGATCACACAGTGAATGTTTCATAAATATTAGAATTTTTTTAATATATCTTTTGTTAAGAACATGTTCCTCATTAATCAAAAAAAAAAAAGTGTGTTATAAAAGAAATACAAAGAGATCAGTTGGAACAAATGTGAAAAATATCGTTTTTTTTTTTTTTATGGGTCCAATGCGTTGACCAACCGGGAGGCAAACCCGGAACAGCTGCTTGGAAGGCAGTTATGCTAACCACTAGGCCACCAACGCTTGACAAAATATCGGACTGTTGATTGCATAAGTTGTAAAGAACAAAACATCTTGGTTATTTTTTTTCTTTATCCAAATTGTTTATTCTTATACATTGATAATCACAAGAAATATAAATAATCAACTTACTTAGTTACCTAACCCTCCTAGATTAATAATTTTGTTATTTAATTAAGAAAACACAATTATTCAAAAAAACATTTTTAAAAACTTTCTTATCATAAACTTCCAGCATGTTCAAAGCATCTTTATGTTGTTGGAAACTTGAACAACAATTAATTGTAAATGTCAAATACCGTAAGGATTGTAAATTTCATTATTTATTAGACACGTGTTTGCAATACTTTCGGTATATTTATTTGTATATTAGTGTAATTATAAAAAACATTTTCCTTTGAATTTTATATGAACTCATGCTAAATTATTAGAGATTGTCCCCCCCCCCCATTATTTTAACAAAAAAGTATATATATAAAGTAGTCTCTCCCAAGTTTAGTTAAACATTCCTAGATTAAAGTTGAATTTGTCAATATGCATAAATATCATATGACCTCCTGAATATTTAACCAATGAATTATTTTTTTTAATTATTTTTTACAATTAAAAGAGTATTCGTGGAGATTTGAATCCAGACCTTCAAACTCCCCACAGTTATCCACTATATGCAATATAACTGATACACATGATCACATACATTTGAAAAAAATAAATGATCTCCAATATACGTGTTTCATGCTGAAGTACCACTCATCAGTTGGTTCAGATCATCATCTCCCACCCATATATATAATCAGTGTTCGGTTTATATTAAAATAACAAATTTTTCACACTTTAATGAACAGGCTGAAGTCCTCTCCACTCTCTGCCATCCATGTGACTGAAAATATGATTTTCGTTCGCCATTTTTTAGAGAAAAAAATGAAAATCAAAAATTGAAAAGAGCAATTAAATACACTCTTTAAAATCAAAGTAAAAGCCTGGTGTCATGTCAATTAGGTATATTAAATTCTTGACAGTTATTTTCTTGTGCTTTTTTCTTTTTGTTTTTAAATCTGTGTATATTAATTCAATTACTGATTTATTTTTTTATTATTTTATTCACTTTAAAAAAACAACTTCACTCAATGTAATATTCGAAGTTATTTTTTTCTTATCTTGTTTGTAATTAGTTGCTGAATGGCTAAGGAAAGGATTTATTTGAATCTTTATTTATTAAGAGTAGCTGAGCATGCTTTTGGCTAGATAAATTAGATTCATAGCATTCATAAGGTGGCTGGTATGCTGTAATATTTATAAGTAAAGTGCAAATTATTTAAATTAATTATTTGCATATTCCATTTGTCTGAGAGTTGGATGCAATTCTCTATTTTATTAATGGCATGGTTGTTATTTGCAATAAACTACACAGCAATTTCCACTTGCAAATCTGTATATTATAGTGAGTCTAGAGCAAATATAGTTACGGAGAGTCTCACCCATCATAAATACACATATAAGCGAGCTAAAAGCAACCCAGAATATAAATTTATTTTTTGGGAGCTCAAACAGAAGTCCGGCCACATCTTTGATCTGATAAATGTTAAAATGTTTGCATGGAGTGAAATGATAAAAAACAATAAGTGAAGGAAGTGCAGTTCATTGCAAACTACAGCCTTCCATTATCAAAAAAAAAAGAGAATTCCATCCAACTCTCAATCAAATGGAATATGTAAATAACTAATTTAAATAATATTGCAGCATACAAGCCATCTTATAATGCTATAAATCCGGCTTCTCTAGCCAAAAGCACACTCAGCTATTGTTAATAGATAAAGATATGGAATAAATATTTTCCTTAACCAATGTTAGAAACATTTTCAGAAACTACTTACAATTTTCATTTAAATAAAATGTATTTAACACTAATATAATAAAAGTGTAGTGATCAAAAAATGCAATGTTTTCTCTTCAAAATTTTATCTGAATTTTAGGTCAAATATCTTGATTAGAAAAGGTTCCCCATTCTCATATCTAACATCCACAATTAAAGTAATTCATTGTTTAAAAAAATACTATATAAAAAAGTATAAATTTGTAATACTTAGCTGCAAAACCACTGTCATGAATCATTTCCCACTCAGCCATTTTCTTGTCTTATTGTGCACTCACACTCAGTCAAATTCTCTCTCTTGATTTACTGTATCATATTTTTTTATATCTGCATTTTTTGTCAATTATTTTTGCTATTATTAACTATGTATATGAATGAAGATTTGCTATTATCCATAGTTATCCATGAAAAGGCTTGGAACTATATGCAGTGGATATGACAACTTCTGTTTGTATATTTTTAGAATATTATTCTGAATTAGGATACCTACATAAAATAACTAATTATCCATTTTATTTGACAAATTCAGCCATTTGTGATAGTCAATAGAAGAAATGATTGACCTTAAAACACAAAGTAAATAATATTCAAAAAATAAATTTCACTTAATAAAAAAACAGTAGCAACTCTCTTCATACAATAGTGCCACCTAGTGCAAGTCATAATAATCAATGGATGCCATAACATTAATGCATCAAAATTCCTATCTAATACCGACTCATCCAATATCCACAGACTAGTTTCTAGCCTGTGGTCTTCATCAGTGAAAAGCTTTGGATTTGAAAACACTGTAGCCAGATATTTGGATCTAATACACCTCTTTAAAAGCCAGTTTTTATCTTTTTAATTGACTATAAATTTATGAGCCCAAACTGAAAACATACTAACGTTGCCAATTCAAACTCATTCACTTGTATAATCATATTGATCTGTATCAGTGCATGTCAAAAAGTAAGAAATAAAAATAAAATATTTGGTAAAAATTGAATTCTGATAGCTTTTACACATAAGCATGTAGACAAAATTCTTAAGCACGTATAAAGTCTGTGGTTTTCTTTTTGTCAAATTGATTTTCAAGAAGTAGATATCCATATTCTTACACTTATGATAAAAATTGAACAAAACAACTAAATATAAAAGTTCTACCAGTCTGCAATTGAAAAGTATAATAGAAGTAAAAAAAAACTAAAGTTCAGAATTTTCCATCATTTAATCAATTAAACAAGAGAGAAAAAATATGTGTATGTAATAAATAGGGTACTAGAAGTAATGTAAATTAATAATAATAATAATAATAAAAAATCTGTAAATATTTCTTATTTCAGGCTCTTCAAGTCAAATGTATTTTCTAAGTAGTATATTATTATCATGACTAAAAGTTATAATTATGGTGCACCTTACTGAAAATGATAGAATTTCAAAACGCTAAAATAATAAAAATCTACAATAAAATGCCACAATTCACACAACTCTGATACATTCAACTTGAAAGACTAAAATAATAAACAACTACAATGAAAACTATTTTTTCTCCATTAATGTATATTATTACCAGTGCATTATTTTTTACACATAAAGATAATGAAGTACCAACAATTATTGCATGTGTGTACATATATATATATATATGAATCTGTGCAAAGAGAAAGAGAAAGAAATCCGGTGAGAGGAGGAATAACATAAGGAAGAGAAAAAGGAGAGAGAAAAATAACTAAATAAATAAATAGATAGATAGAAAAATACATGCATAAATAAAGTAGATAGATAGGCAGATAAATATAGAGTAGATTGACAGACAGGTAAAGATATAAATAAATACATAAAATATGAATTAGACAGATAGATAGATAGAAAATTAAAAAATAGAAACAAATGCTAGATAGATAGATAAAGATATCCAGACAGATACACACATAGATAGACAGATATTAGAAAGGCAAAAATAGATAGATAGATAGATAGATAGATAGATAGATAGATAGATAGATAGATAGATAGATAGATAGATAGATAGATAGATAGATAGATAGATAGATAGATAGATAGATAGATAGATAGATAGATAGATAGATAGATAGATAGATAGATAGATAGATAGATAGATAGATAGATAGATAGATAGATAGATAGATAGATAGATAGATAGATAGATAGATAGATAGATAGATAGATAGATAGATAGATAGATAGATAGATAGATAGATAGATAGATAGATAGATAGATAGATAGATAGATAGATAGATAGATAGATAGATAGATAGATAGATAGATAGATAGATAGATAGATAGATAGATAGATAGATAGATAGATAGATAGATAGATAGATAGATAGATAGATAGATAGATAGATAGATAGATAGATAGATAGATAGATAGATAGATAGATAGATAGATAGATAGATAGATAGATAGATAGATAGATAGATAGATAGATAGATAGATAGATAGATAGATAGATAGATAGATAGATAGATAGATAGATAGATAGATAGATAGATAGATAGATAGATAGATAGATAGATAGATAGATAGATAGATAGATAGATAGATAGATAGATAGATAGATAGATAGATAGATAGATAGATAGATAGATAGATAGATAGATAGATAGATAGATAGATAGATAGATAGATAGATAGATAGATAGATAGATAGATAGATAGATAGATAGATAGATAGATAGATAGATAGATAGATAGATAGATAGATAGATAGATAGATAGATAGATAGATAGATAGATAGATAGATAGATAGATAGATAGATAGATAGATAGATAGATAGATAGATAGATAGATAGATAGATAGATAGATAGATAGATAGATAGATAGATAGATAGATAAGATAGATAGATAGATAGATAGATAGATAGATAGATAGATAGATAGATAGATAGATAGATAGATAGATAGATAGATAGATAGATAGATAGATAGATAGATAGATAGATAGATAGATAGATAGATAGATAGATAGATAGATAGATAGATAGATAGATAGATAGATAGATAGATAGATAGATAGATAGATAGATAGATAGATAGATAGATAGATAGATAGATAGATAGATAGATAGATAGATAGATAGATAGATAGATAGATAGATAGATAGATAGATAGATAGATAGATAGATAGATAGATAGATAGATAGATAGATAGATAGATAGATAGATAGATAGATAGATAGATAGATAGATAGATAGATAGATAGATAGATAGATAGATAGATAGATAGATAGATAGATAGATAGATAGATAGATAGATAGATAGATAGATAGATAGATAGATAGATAGATAGATAGATAGATAGATAGATAGATAGATAGATAGATAGATAGATAGATAGATAGATAGATAGATAGATAGATAGATAGATAGATAGATAGATAGATAGATAGATAGATAGATAGATAGATAGATAGATAGATAGATAGATAGATAGATAGATAGATAGATAGATAGATAGATAGATAGATAGATAGATAGATAGATAGATAGATAGATAGATAGATAGATAGATAGATAGATAGATAGATAGATAGATAGATAGATAGATAGATAGATAGATAGATAGATAGATAGATAGATAGATAGATAGATAGATAGATAGATAGATAGATAGATAGATAGATAGATAGATAGATAGATAGATAGATAGATAGATAGATAGATAGATAGATAGATAGATAGATAGATAGATAGATAGATAGATAGATAGATAGATAGATAGATAGATAGATAGATAGATAGATAGATAGATAGATAGATAGATAGATAGATAGATAGATAGATAGATAGATAGATAGATAGATAGATAGATAGATAGATAGATAGATAGATAGATAGATAGATAGATAGATAGATAGATAGATAGATAGATAGATAGATAGATAGATAGATAGATAGATAGATAGATAGATAGATAGATAGATAGATAGATAGATAGATAGATAGATAGATAGATAGATAGATAGATAGATAGATAGATAGATAGATAGATAGATAGATAGATAGATAGATAGATAGATAGATAGATAGATAGATAGATAGATAGATAGATAGATAGATAGATAGATAGATAGATAGATAGATAGATAGATAGATAGATAGATAGATAGATAGATAGATAGATAGATAGATAGATAGATAGATAGATAGATAGATAGATAGATAGATAGATAGATAGATAGATAGATAGATAGATAGATAGATAGATAGATAGATAGATAGATAGATAGATAGATAGATAGATAGATAGATAGATAGATAGATAGATAGATAGATAGATAGATAGATAGATAGATAGATAGATAGATAGATAGATAGATAGATAGATAGATAGATAGATAGATAGATAGATAGATAGATAGATAGATAGATAGATAGATAGATAGATAGATAGATAGATAGATAGATAGATAGATAGATAGATAGATAGATAGATAGATAGATAGATAGATAGATAGATAGATAGATAGATAGATAGATAGATAGATAGATAGATAGATAGATAGATAGATAGATAGATAGATAGATAGATAGATAGATAGATAGATAGATAGATAGATAGATAGATAGATAGATAGATAGATAGATAGATAGATAGATAGATAGATAGATAGATAGATAGATAGATAGATAGATAGATAGATAGATAGATAGATAGATAGATAGATAGATAGATAGATAGATAGATAGATAGATAGATAGATAGATAGATAGATAGATAGATAGATAGATAGATAGATAGATAGATAGATAGATAGATAGATAGATAGATAGATAGATAGATAGATAGATAGATAGATAGATAGATAGATAGATAGATAGATAGATAGATAGATAGATAGATAGATAGATAGATAGATAGATAGATAGATAGATAGATAGATAGATAGATAGATAGATAGATAGATAGATAGATAGATAGATAGATAGATAGATAGATAGATAGATAGATAGATAGATAGATAGATAGATAGACAGACAGACAGACAGACAGACAGACAGACAGACAGATAGATAGATAGATAGATAGATAGATAGATAGATAGATAGATAGATAGATAGATAGATAGATAGATAGATAGATAGATAGATAGATAGATAGATAGATAGATAGATAGATAGACCAAATGATTGACAGAAAGATATATACATAGATATTAGATTGATAAAAATAGATTAATAGATAGATATACAGATTGATAGACCGATGAATAGACAGAAAGATAGAAAAGCAGAGGATAGATGCAGAAGAGAGATAAATGAATAGTTTGATAAACATATAGATGAATGGATGATTAATAGACAGATAAATAGATGAAAAATAACATTTTGTATATAAATATTGTGACAGCTGTATTTCCAGACAAAACCATTGAAAATCTCTGTGATGTGAAATCGATTTTATTCTGCCATATCTATTACTTGCTATCTTAATTAATTCTCTAATCCAGGGTTGGGTCAAAAGTATTTCAGGTAATATGACAGTCATTTAGTAGCTGACTGGGTTAGTCATCAAATATTAAGCAGTAAATGAAACACCTATCAATTACAAGCTAAATATTAATCAGTAAAGTTCTATTCTGCATATTCCAAGCTTTTTTTCTTTTCATAAATCAGGTGGATAAACAGAAAAATACTGTATGATTGACAAGATACTGATTCCAAATTTATGCTCCATTAAAGTAGAAAGTGACAATAAGTAAAGATGACAACCTTCTAATATTTACTTTCCACAAATTTGTCGGGAAAAGATGTTAAAACGTCATATATATATATGGCAATGTGTGTAACAAAAATTTGAAAAAAGTAATAAAAGATGTAGAATATAAATTGAGTACAGATAAATGTTACTTTTAATATTTTATTTAGATTACAGATTATTGGTAATAACATTACTAATTTCTAATATCATTTTCCACATTTTATTCGGAAAAACTTGATGATTTGGAATGAAAATAATAAAGTATTAAATTACAACGTAATGACAGCACTTACATCTACACAATACCTGCCAGTTATCTAATTTTCGAAACATTTACAGTAACAAAGTGGTAAAACATTTTTATGATTCCTATAAAAATAATTTCCCTTAGATGACAATATATAGTTTTCTAAATATATCAGCAGAAATAAAGAAAAAATTTCAACTATCGGACCAATTCTCCATAATATTTATTTTCTTTAGTCGCAGCAGAAGAGCATAATAAGCTTTGATGTGATTACTGTGATTTCAATTTACATTCTATTCATAACAGTAAACGATGAGAAGATAGGGAACATAATTACTTAGTTACAGAAAATGCGTTTCACCCCTACGCTACTCTCTTTCTCTTATATTTTTCAATGATTTGTGAAAATTATACTTTTATTGAGAGTTAGGAAAGACTGTCATTTGTTTGTTAAAATCAAACTGCAGGAAATCAAAGAAAATATCTGATACTAAGAAAAAAATATTTTCAATAGAAAAGATAATTAAATATATATAGGACAGTAAATATATTAAATGCATTAATGTAAAAGCTTGCGCAAACTAGAATCCTGAAATTCTATAATATATATTGTAGCAAGCACATCCACATCTTAACCTCGCAAATCCAGTATTTCAAATAAAAATATAAAAAAAATTTTCGGAGGATTTCTAAGCAGGCTTATTGTTTGCTGAGATAACTAACTCATAGACAGCCTAACTAATAATCTATATATGAATGTTTACCTATTCTTACTTAGAATATAACAAAAATATTCTCCCAAAATAGCATTTGATTTTTAAAGACAAGCATCTCTTTCATAGTTTCTCTTCGGGTAAATTCTGGGGAAATCCCTGTCCTACAGATTTCATCTGCATGGAGCTATTTAATTTTATTTACATCATATGTTTATTCAAAAATAACGCTTATTTTAGTAATATAAATTATCACTTACGCCAATATATGTGTCTGTTTATAATGTATATTACATGATCAAATGGTAAGCCAGTTCCGCAATAAACATTAGTTTAGATAATTAGCATAAATCTCAACAAACATTCTTACATCATCTAATATAATAATGAATTAGAAAATCAAAATAATGGCAGTACATAACTTTTTTTTTAACTGACCATATGGAAATTTCAATATCTTGAAATTGGAAAAGGAAGCCCATGGAATCCACCTCTTACATTAAATTTCTCAAATCAATTAATTATAATGCAATGACTTAATAGCTCTAGTTGTGCTTTGAGCACAAGTAATGAAGCTATAAAATTGTAGTAGTTAATAAACTTAATTAATAAACTGAGCACTTTCGGAAATCTTTGTTCCCATAATCATAGCTCATCATTAACTGTGAAAAGTTTGTGAAAGCAAAGCACTGAAAAAATTATCACTAAGTAACGGTGTAAAATTTTTGACAATTAATTAACATTTTTGCAGGAAATCATTTATATAAATATGCCAATATTGGCTAAAACAAGAAAATAAAAAAATATTTTGGAAAATACTTTGTCTAACTTTCTCCATGATGCTAGAAATTCTTTGATCAATAAAAAAAAAAAAAGGGATCCTGTTAAAATTCTTCAAAACAATTGTTTAAATCTGTAAAAAGGTGGTGATTCATTAACCTAAATAAAAGTTATTAGCTGAAGTAGGCTTCAATGAAACCTCACTCATCTTTTTAAGATATAGATATGCTAAGTTATTGTTAATATTATTTCTAAACTAATAGAGAAAGTTTGTAAAAAAACTAGAGTACTTATATTTGTATTTATATGTTGGGCTATTTCCATCATCTAATATTAAGTATTGAATGTCCATAGAAAAATTTAACTTTATTTAAATTTTACAATTACATTCAACTGTTAGTATATGCACAACGTTTTAAATGGTATTATTCTACTCTCTTCTTCAAATGTTTCTGGCCTGACTATTGACCGTAATCTAAGGTTCCAGGTTTGATTCCCATGCTAGTACTGTCACTGGTCAGGCCAGCAACATCTAAGAGGAGAATAATGCCACTTGAAATGTTATGCATATATTAACCTGTGTGCTATTATTAACAGTTGAATATAATTGGAAAATTTAAATAAAATTAAATTTTTCTAAAGACATTCTATACTTAATATTAGATAATGGAAATAGTCCAACATACAAATAAAATACCATCATCACAAATCTTCAGGAAAACAATAGAGTACTTTCCAAGAATCCATAGAAACAGGGGTCTTTGCAAATATTAGATTATCAGTTTTCCTCATTCTGTGCACTCTGATTGCTCTGATGTGTCATTATTTTTGACCAGAGAGTACACTCAGTGAATCAAAAGCTATTGGACTTAGTTTTCTCTCTCAAAACCAGAGATACCAAAATAGTCCCACCTCCACTCCTCACAGACACTTGGGCAATCCTCCAACTCCCATCCTCTCAGCCTCTGTCATAGGACTCAATCATTCAAATGTTTATGACCCATATGGTGCTTGCTCAATGAAGACATGCATCTTGGACTGGCCTGGACTACACACTGTTTCCCACTTCCCATTCCCTTTTCACATGTATCCTTCCCCTCTTACCATGTTGCTTCTGAAATTTCAATTTATCATATAATCACTCCCTTGTAAACCTTTTTCTAACTGTATTTGTATCTGTTTTTTTTTTTTTGATGAATAAACTTTCATCACTGAAAAAAAAAACAATATAGTACTTATATTGATTGTATTCTTATTTTACCAGAAAGTTGACCAACTATTGGAAAAACTTTAAAACAAGTTTTGTATTATTTCTTTTTATTTCTTGGGTAATTGATTTAATAAATTATTGATAATTTATAGAGTTAAAAATAAAATAACAAGTCTCTATCTCACTAATGTACCAATTTAAGTAAAGAATTTTGATTTTTTTTAAAAATCCTAAATAAAACAAAATTTTCTTTAAAAAATTAGACAGCAGGATCACTGTTCTGATGAAATGATATACATGATATCTCCCAAAATCTTTTATTTTCGTTTGTAGATATAAATAAATTCACACAAAAGTGTTAATTTCTATTTCTCTAAGTCCTTAATAAATAAATAAAAAAACAAGCAAAGAATACACAAATCATTATCTAATTTTCAAAAAAAAATAATATCCTTTTTTCTTAAGAGAAATGTCAAAGAAGACATTGCTCATTTCAAATGTTGGGTGATGAAAGTTATAGAAGTTTTATCCCGTGTTTATCCTTTAATAACAATAGATGGGCATTAATTTAATAAAGTCAATTACTATAAGGCTAATTGATTTAAATATAAGCTGTCAGAATTGTAAAAAAAAAAAACTTGCTAGGAAAATCTTCATTTACCTAATAAAAAATCTATGTTCACTTAGATTTAAACTTTTATTAATGGGCAACAATGCTCACAGATTCAAACAATTTATATATATATATGAATTCTCTTTACCGAATTATTAAAATGAGTGCAATGAATCTCAAAGAACTCATATCAGTCATAATAAATTCGATCACACACAAAAGTAAAACGGCCATAAGACTGGTATTTGAAAATGTAAAACACACTATCCATTATTCACAATGATTTTTAATTTGTGTTTGAAATATTATCAACCATATTAGTAATCAGTAACAGATTGCCATCAGTAGCCTCAAATTAAACAGTATCAGAGCAGATTAAATGTTCTATTGCATTATTATTATTATTATTATTATTATTATTATTATTATTATTATTATTATTATTATTATTATTTATATTATGATGATGATGGTGGTGGTGGTGGTGGTGGTGGTAATGATGAAAATTACATTACAAAAATACTCATTAAGTTGGATAATTTCTAGTCTAATGAATGACTAATAAAAATTATTAATATTCTTCCAATAAATGGTTTGTGTCAAACTACCTTTATATATGTTAAACAATTGCAAAGGTATGTGCAAGAGATTGTAATCTGGGCCAACTAATGAATACTGGCTTAGCATGAAATGTGCATTTTTAGGATCATACACCTTTTTCACGTGTCTTTAGTCACATATTTATGATTACACTCCTCCAAAAACAAGGTGTTAAAAGCAGATAGAAACCAGCCAGGCCCCTATCTTCCACGAGAGTTATATAGTGAAATTTGCAATACAGAAACATTATCCATTATGTTACGAATACGCTTCAAATATTATATTTTATCTAATAACTTGCACAAAGTTATACAATTGTTAAAATAGATCTGTCATATGTGTGAGTTAATTATCTGAGCTTTGGAAAACTTAGAATGAAAAATATATGCCGAACACACTCACGTACTATCAGAATAATAAAATACGTTCTCGTAAGTAATCATTCAATATGCCTATAAATTAATTAAAATAAATATATTTAGATCATTAGATGTTTTATTTTTATAAATAAAAAAAAAACATTTAATTTAGATGAATAAAATAATAATGAATTAAAACGAATTGAAAATGATTTACTTGTATATACAAATAAATCAATTAGACTTAATTAGTTAAGAGTTTCATTTCACAGCCCTCAGATAATTTATCCTTCCGATTTTCCATTTGTTATTCTTATAATCTGTCCGGATTTATTATTCATATGGAGAAAAAAAATTGAATTTGACATTTACATTTTTATTCATTAATTAATTTTCTTTTATTATTTCAAACTTAAATTATTCATGAATTATTAATAAGTGTAATTTGGTATTTCCATTTTGATTTTAATTAATTTTTTTTAAAAAAAAAAGGATGTTTCCAACATAGAGTTAGTTGGTAATAGAAGAATAAAAATAAACTGAATTTGAATGCAAATTCTGTTTCTTTTTTTACAACTTCATTTCTATATATCTTTATCTGTCTACCTATTTAATTAACTCTGGTCTAGTTATCGACCTATGTACATAATTATAAAGTCAAATAAATATCTCATAATCACTGACTTTACTATTTCTTATGAATAAGTAGTGCCCCTATTTAAGATCCAGTCGTTTTATGACAGTAGTAAAAAATCAACAGATATTAGACGGCAGTGTAATCAATTACAATTTCTGGCTCCATGACTTGTGGTCAGATAAGGGAAAGTACCAGAGAAATCAAATACATTTTCTAGGGGATCGCTATACTCAGTATAATACTTTTTGTTTTTTTGCAATTTAAATTTTTTTCTTATCCAAATAAAGATCAAATTAATCAGAAATTAATTTTTAAGAGTGTGGTGATATCAGCTATCTTGGCATTTAATACCCATTAAACAATTTTTGAATACATAAAACAAGCTATAAACATAAATATTAAACACATACGTATATATACAGAAATATAATAAAATATAATCTATGAAAAGTCAAACACTTTGTCATAATGTAGAGAAAGATAATTCTTATAAAGTATAAGTCATATATATATAATGAAGATTTTTATGGTTACACGATGAAAATAAACTAATTTTTCTAATTTTTTTAGTGTATTGATGAAATAACATTGCAAAATAAAAACTAAACCATGATTGCACCAATTATTTGAAGAAAAAGTTCCGCATTACAATGTTATTTTATTGAAATGTTGGGTAATTTAAAAAAATAATATATGATATGACCCATTTTCAAAAATATATAAGTTATATCAAAATAACTTAATAAATCATATTATTTTTAAAATATTTTAGTATAGTGCCTTTAATTAAGCCTAGTGATATCAATAAATAAGATCTGAATCAAGACATACATTCATTTATATAAACATTACAAGCATAAATCTAAACTAGTCAATATATAATTAAAATTACCCCAAATCAAAAATTCAACCAGACCAGCAAAAAAATAATATTAAAACACAACCAAAGGTTTCACTGCTACAAGCAGACTTCTCAAATGTAAAGAACTACAAAAACTACACAATATATATAATATTAAACATTACTCACAAATCCATTCACTTCCCATCCACCCTTAATATTAAAAGAACTCTTGAGAGAAATGAAATCAAAAGAAGAATTAAAGAATCTTTATTATTGAAAATATATTATTCTGAAGCAATTAACTTATTTAAAAGTTCTTTTAATATTAAGGGTAGATGGGAAGTAAATGGATTTGTGGGTAATGTTTAATATTATATATATTGTGTGGTTTGTGTAGTCCTTTACACTTGAGAAGTTTGCTTGTAGCAGTGAAACCTTTGGTTGTGTTTTAATATTATTTTATTGCTGGTCTGGTTGAATTTTTGATTTAGGGTAATTTCAATTCATTTATATGTAAACCAAAATGCAAATTCTGAATATGGATACCATAATAACAATTTATCAAGCCAGAATTACTAGAGTCATAGTAACAAACTTGCAAAGAGTACCCCTCTTATGTCAAATTTTATTTATTTTCTAGATAAAAAATAAAGATTCACTTTTATTTAACTCCCATGTTCATATATGGATGATAAATCAATCATCAGTACTCAAAAAAATGAAATTTTATATTAAAAATAATATTAATAAAGTATTAATCAAACCATAATTTCAAATAATAATTAAGATGTAAATTCTAATAAATATTATTTATGAAGAAGCAAACTTTAAATAAAAGTAGACAATTTGTCTAATAAATTAACATTCATTATAAGAAGTGTAGTTCAAATGATTCAAGTAATTCTGACCAGTGAATTGGTGTTACAATATGAACATTAAGAGTTTACTTCTTTATTATTGTACATATTAAGCACTACATATTTAAATCTCAAGTTATTATGTGGTATAATAACATACAGACTACACATTGTATATCTCCTAAGAAGGATATATGTTTTATATAAATATTTCAAATTTGTTTTTTAATATAAGCACTATTTACAATAAATATATAATAAATATTAAAATATTTGGATAAAAAAAATTAAAAATTATAATCATAAAATTTCAAAAATAGATAAATAAAATTACTTTTGTTTAACTGGATTAATTTGATTGCTTTCATATAATTAGTTATTATAATGAAATAAATTTGCTTCTTATTATTATAGGCATTGGTTACAATAAGTTTTATAATGTTTGTCTTAAAAAATATAATATAAAATAGTGATTATCTGCAAAACATCAATAAAATTTACAACTGTTTAGACTACAAAGAGTATGAGATACCATTACATCAGAAAAAAGGAGCATAGTGGACATCTGTTCAATTCAAGCATTACATCAGAAAAAAGGAGCATAGTGGACATCTGTTCAATTCAAGCAATATAAAACTGAGACATTTGAAATTTTAACTTGGTTTCCACATACTGGTTGTGGCCATTCATGTTAAAAGTTATTGTTTATTTGCAGAGTTATTAAAATTTATTAGAATTTATATTTAAATACATATACTCATTTCAAAATGTCACTACATAACTTTAAATAGTCATTTTGATAAAAATGTTATTTATTAAAATGTATTCTTTTTTTTAATGAAATATATTTGACATCCTAACATTTCACAAAATTGAATCATTTACAAAATATATTTTTTCCTATTCTTGTTCTTTATGTACAACACTATCATAATCAGACTAACTTCAAATATTTTTCATTTCTTTTTTTTTATTGAAAATTGATAAAAGAACAATCTAAAATGACATCATAAGATTCAAATAACAGTGATTTTATATTCTACTTCTCCCATTCAAAATTGCAATAGAATCAACAGATCAAGCAGCCAGCATGTAAATCTCTTCATTAATACCTTTGGTTATATATATTCAGTTTCATGTTATAATAAGTAAATACTGATAAAAATATATCTAATTGCCTACTTTTTAATCAATCTTAATCCAAAGATTTATAGTTTTTTTTAAATAAATAAAAATTTTTGAAACGAATTAATTTTTAATTTTTATTTTTTTCTATTTCACATATGAATATCAATTTCATAGATTATTCTATTAGTTATCTCAATTCTAGTTTAAATCAAGTTGTTTACAAATTCATTTAGCATTTAATATGTGTACTATTGTAAATAACTAAGTACTATGCTCTGAGCTGTTTAATGTGGTGGTAATGTAGTAATTTCAAAAGCTGAAGATTCCTGAACTAATTCTCAACTAAGTAAACTAAAAAAAGTGTGGATCAATTAAATGAAAACTGTCACGAAGAAAACATGTCAAGATTCATATGATCTCCTGATGTTAACTGTACTACAATGTTCAGTCCTATCTAAAAATTACAATTGTCAACAAATGCCATATTGTTGTTTTTTACTAAAAATATGCATTACTCTTTTCTTTCTACACAAGAAGTGACAGAAGATTAGTAGTAAAAAAAAATTCTCCTGGTATAAATTTTAGCTTTATAACTCATTGCATTGTTTATTATTACTTTTTCATTTACCATTGTCAAACTTTCTCCACTCACAATTTTGACGTCATCCATTTCTGATAAATATACTAATGATTATTACTAATCATTTTCGAAACTAGAGATTATCTCTAGCACAGATATAAACTTTAAACCTCAGTTAAAGATTAATATATCTGATTTATTTTTTTATTTTTTTAACTGAGGTTTAAAGTTTATATCTGTGCTAGAGATAATCTCTAGTTTCGAAAATGATTAGTAATAATCATTAGTATATTTATCAGAAATGGATGACGTCAAAGTTGTGAGTGGAGAAAGTTTGACAATGGTAAATGAAAAAGTAACAATTTACTCTAGATAAATACTTTGCATATAATAAAGATATATATGAGAGATAGTGACCTGGGCCAACTGATGAGTGCTGGTTCAGCACGAAATGCATCTTGGGGGTCAATTGTCTTTTATTGTATCTTTATTTATATGAATTTAAAAAGAATGGGGAAGTATGAAGGTGTTTATTATTTCTATAAATGCATTGTTTATGTAGAATATGCACATCTTAATATAGTTAATACTAACAATTATCTTTTCAAAATTAATTTCTCTCTGTCTTTGTTTATATTGTGGTTATGTTTAGACAACTTTTAATAAAAATCTCTTGGAATTTGAGTACAGGCTTTTTCTACATCTAACTATAAATCACGTGAAAATAATAATAATAATTAAAGGCGTTGTTTTTATTGCGTAGAAAAGCGACAATACTTCTATTCAATTCTTTTTTTTTTCTTAAAGCGTAATTAATGAAAATAAATATTGATTAATCTTATATAATAATTTTTCTGGCAAAAGAATGTCTTATTTTTGTTTGTTTTTATTTTTTAATATTCTATCAACAATCTTTCCTTTGTAAAACTCTAATTTTAATAGACTATATTTTTCAACTTTAAATTTCTATATCCTTTTGTTGCTATGGTGATAATAGTCATTGTCATGATTATTTAAAATAATTCTTGACAAACTCATTGATTTCAGTAGTAAAAGTAATAAAAAAAAAACCACCCCCCAACCCCAAAAAATTTAAAAACTTGAATTATATAAAAAACACAAACAAAAAAAAAAGGAAGGGGGAGCAAACAATCAAGAAACAAAAATTTGAAAAAATAAATTTTCCCTCCTTAGTAAGCAAAACAAAACCAACAAAACCCAAAAAAAAAAAAAAAGATAGAAAAAAAAAAAATGCAACCCCCAATTGGATTATTACACATCACTGTATACATTAGAAATAATAAATTATTATTGAAACTAAAAGTAATAATAATAGAATGGCTTATTGCTGAAAAGTTAATAAGAAATTCTAGCACTAGAAATGATTGAGATAGTCTGTGACACATGGATGTGTTACCTATCACTATACTAAACCATGTAGGATTGTTTCAATGATCATTCTTCTTAAGAATATTGAAAACTTTCTATATAGTATATTATAAACATCTTACTTTATCAAATAGACTTTCATTATACCTATTTTCAATAATTTCATTAATTAATAAACATAAGTTTTTTATTTTTTTTATTTTAACTTAAAACCACTATTTCTGTAATAATTTCTGTTAATTTCTTTTGCACATCGTAATTCCTTAAGTAGTATAAAACTAACAATCAATTTTATTAAATTTCTACTTTCTAATCTCTGACAACTATTTTTTTTCTTTTTTTTTGCAAAATTACTTTAGAAATCATTTATTTTTGTGATTTCAACAATCTTTTTTTTTCACTTGTGTTTCCTTTCCAAAATAGATATTTGTACTCATGTTTAAAAATGGCTAATAATGTACTCAAACGTCATCAATCCAAAGTTTATAAATGATAAGCCCTGTGAATATAGATTCAATAATATACATATAAGATAAATAAATAAAAAACCTAAAATCTGATATCTCAGATGTAATCTAACTTTGTATTAGGAGATTTTTATATACAGTAGTACCATTCAATGTAAGCCAGATAAATCAATGGATGCAAGAAGGTTTATGCATAAAATCCTTATCTAGTACTTACTCATCCAATATACCCAGACTAATTTCCAGCTTATGGCTTTCATCAGTGAAAAGCCTTGGATCTGAGAGCACTGCACCACCAGTTATCTTGTACTCTTTTAGTTAACTATAAAGTTCTGGTTTGTATTGAGTGATGCTATTGAAGGGATAGTTTTGACTCTAGGTTAACAGCTTATGTAAGCATAAAGAATGGTGATCATGTGATGTTTGGCAGTTTAATAATAATAATCTAGTAAATGATAAAATTATTCATAGCTACAGAACAAGAAGTTCTAATATTTCAAGTAGGGGTGATCTTCTATTATCACTGGGACAGTTAACCTTAATTGGTTACTGTTCTAAGTAAAAAGCTTTCTTATTAAATAATTGTAAATGAGTAACTCCACACAGTAAATATTTCTGTATAACTATATAAATATGTGTGCTTCTTTGTGATTTTCTAACTCAAAAAATATTGTATCAGTCTTGGTGAATCCTGTAAGATTGTCTTTATTGTCTGTGGAGAATTTTATAAATTACAAATTTTTGTTTTATGGTACTTGTTTTAAAAATTTTGGTAATGTATCAGAATAGTAAGTATTTTCTGATGATATCATATGTAGTACTGATTAAAAAATTATAAACATTACAAAAAATGTTAAATGTAAAGTATATGGTGGTCTGCATATAGAAATACATACTACAAATTAAAAGAGAATTAATTTGATTTTATAAATATATTTTAAATTAATTAAATTTTGTTACACTAATGAATTTGATCAACTTTTAGGAATTCAGGTTAAATATATTTTGCACATTATAAACTACATTTAAGAAGTTCAGAACACCTTCCTGCCTACCATGCTTTGAATAAAATATAGCAAATATTCCATTAAACAGTATACCATATTGTGTACTTTTATTTTTACAATTACTCCTTTTTTCTATATGCTATATTAATAATTTATATTTTTCATAAAATATATTTAAATTTTCAAATGATTACACCTAAAATAATTTACATTTAATATTCAAATATACGAAAATAAATATCTAAATAAAGTTCTTATCTGTAACAAAGGCCATTAGATGTAAATACTTATTCAAAAACTTAATAGAATTAAATATTAGACATTTGAATTTTATGTTATTAACAAAATGGTATATTTAGAATTACTTTATTATCAAAAAAAAAAGTCTAAAAGTTAATAAATTATTTATTATTATTAAAATTTTAAAAAATATTTTACTTATGGTTTTCACAAAAGTAATTTTTTTAGCTAATACAGCCTGTTTCTAGTTAGTATAAAAACTTACTAAGAGTAGTCTTTTTAAAAATAAAATGTTTTCAAAAACAATCCCCTACTAGTGACATAGTTTTTGGTTTACTAATAATTCCTTTATAAAAATATTGCATCGTGATCATTAACAATTACTGAAAATCACATTTTGCCTCTCATTTAGCCCTGAACTAAAACAATCTAAAGCATCAGCCAATCCACAAATCACATTTCTAAGCTACCTCCTTTATAATTTTGTCAAAACAAAAGATGGCACTATCAATCACGCATAAAGGTCTGTATAGATAATATAATGCTGTCAGCTTTAGGCTTTTTTTTTTAAATTAATACATTATGATTATAGCATCAGCAAAAAGAACACCAACAAACCATTGCACCCCACAATATAAGTTATACTTACAATTTAAAGAAAAAGTCAAGAGAAATGGAGCAAAATGTAACTGAGGAAGATATGATAGAGTATGGTTTTAGTGGAATGACAGGCAATATATTTGGAAAGATTAGTAGTAAAACAGAGATAGTTAATCAAAGAATAAATAAAATAGAGGAAGAGGTAAAGTATATAGAAGCAAAATTAAAATTATTAGAGATATAGTGTGAGCATATAAAGGAATTGTTGAATAGGAATGATAAGGAAGAAGTAGATAAGAAAGTCCAGAAGGTGGTAGAAATGATTATGAATGAAGCAGAAAAAGTAGACTATGAGACAGTATTGATAGGAGATTCACTAATTAGAGAATGTGGAGATATAAATGCAAGGGAAAATAGAAACAGGTATAAGAGCATGTTTGCCTGGAGCTAGAATTAGGAGTGTTACAGATAAAACAAAAAAGTAAGGGAGTAGAGATGTGTATGTTATGGTAGGGTCTAATAATTTGTCAAAGCCATCAGAGAGAGTAATGGATGAGTACATAGAATTGATTAGAAATTTGAGTAATATTAAAGGAAGAGTAGGAATAGTTGGATTATTACCAAGATTTGGCAAGAGATATATGTTAGATAGAGCATGGACTATAAATGAGAGATTGAAAAAATTGTGTGAGAGAAATGGTGTCATGTTTGTGGATGTGTGGGATTTTTTTATTGGAAAGAGGGAGTTATATGGTAAAGATGAATTCCACTTAGAAAAACAAGAAAGTGAAGTTTTAGGGAGTTTGATTTATAAAGAATATAATTCAGGAAACTTATAAAGGGGGTGGGGATTTAAGTGGCAGTGTTATCAGAAAGATGAAGAATGGACTGGATGTAAGAAATAATCAAAGGGTAGCTGATTTACATACAAATGAAGATGTAGAGAAGGAATGGGACTGTAAAATTAATGGTAAGCAAGGTATTTATAAATGTAATGGAGAAGAAAGCATCAAAAGAATTTATAAAAGAGTAGTTAGGAATGAAGAAATTGTTAAACTTGGATATTTCAATATGCAAGGTGGTAGGAGACCAGAAAAGTGGCTGGAAGTAAACAAAGCAATTAAAAATGAAAAGCTTAAGGTATTAACAGAAGTGGAAACACGTCTAAGATAAGAAGAAGAACCTATTCTGAAAGACTTTTGTATGGCTGAGTATAAATAGAAAAGAAAAAAAAGGTGGTGATATGAGAGTTATGTCAAAAAAATATTTAAAAACTGTTAAATGTCAAGAACATTTGTGGTTTGAGATAAGGTTAGAAAGACAAGAATGGATGATAGCTATAGTGTATATAGCCACTGGAGATGGTCAAACTATACTGGAATAAAACAATAGCAAATATGAATGCCTAGTTAAGGACATACAGAGTTTCAAAGAAAAGGAAAATAAATTAGTGGTTATAGAAGATATGAATGGGTATATTGAAGAAATTGCTGATATAGATAATAAGAATGGACAGCTTTTGAAGAATTTTTGCCAGAGAGTGAATATGAGCATTGGAAATTTATCAAATATTTATGTGCGACAATACACATTGTCTACAAATAATATATTCCACACAATATATTATGTATAGTAGAGAAAGAGAGGATGAATAAAGTATGGAAAATTAAGGTGTTTGATAATGAAGAGAGATTATGTAATAGTGATCATAACATCTTTATAATAGAAATGGGTAGTAGTGTGATGGAAAATAGTAATAAAAGTAGAGAGGATAGTGGATGGAGAGTGAATGATATGAATAAGTTAGAAGAGTATAAAATAAAAGTTGAAGAAACCATGGAAGAATCACTTGGGGATGAGTATATGGACTGGTGTGATGAAATAGAAAAAATGGCAAATAGGGTGAAGAGTAAAAGTAATAGGAATGTGAGAGTTAGTAAAAGTGTAAAAGAGAGGGGGGAAGCATACAGGGAATATAAGTGTGCTATTAAGAACAAA
This sequence comes from Epiperipatus broadwayi, assembly GCA_028023455.1. Classification (NCBI taxonomy): domain Eukaryota; kingdom Metazoa; phylum Onychophora; class Udeonychophora; order Euonychophora; family Peripatidae; genus Epiperipatus; species Epiperipatus broadwayi. The sequence continues at coordinate 1,459,209 of JAQFVV010012600.1, forward strand.
GAAAGTGAAAAACATGTTAATGCTAAATGAGAAAAGTACTTAAAAAAGAAGTTGACTAAAATAGATAATTATAGAGAGCAAATAAAATTGAATAGTTAATTGTTGGAGAATATTAATAAAAATGGAAGAGATGGGAGTAAAAAATTTTGAAAATACATTAAAAAAAGAAATGTAGGGGAGAGAAAAATAGTATTTCTACATGATAAAGGAATAGAGTGTAACTCTATAGAAGAATTAGAAATAATCTTAAATAAATATGTAATGGATATAGAAAAAAATGTTAGATATGAAAGACAGAGTGATAGCAAACATAAAAACATATAGTAATGGGAATATTAGGTTTATAAAAAGTGCATAAAACAACACAATTAAAAACTTATTGAAGCCATGAGTTAATCCATTTTCTGTTATAATTCCTACAGACAGCTTTAAATAAATAATAAATAATAAACTATATACTAACTAAATAATAATTTATATTTGCTCATACATTTTACTTTATAATAATTTTTATATCTGATCTAATATTACTAATATTCGTAAAAACATGACCACCACCAACAACAACTTATTACTTTGTTAATTATCTCTTTCAGGATTGATGGGAATTAATATATATATATATATATATTGTAACGTTTATTTATATACGTTGCAAATATATTGGCATTTGGTAAAAGCTAAAAAATAAAAGTAAATTTAGATTTTTTTTTGACTAATTTTTTTTAAAAAAAAATAACGTACAATGAAAGTTAAATTATTCTTTCGTTTTTTTTTATGTAATTAGAAATAAAAGTTAGAATTGGAGAGAACAAAAGACACAAATTACCAATCTAGATAAGAGAAAGTAAAAATATTTCAACTAATTAAAGATGGCAGAATTATGCTGAAAAAAATAGAGACTTTGTAACATAAATTTTGTAAAGAATATGCTGAAAAAAATATTTTGACAAACAAAAGATATGCGCAGAAGTCGGAAAACTGGGCCTCTAGAGAGTATAAAAGGCAGAGATCAGTTTGAAGAACATCTTGGTTTAGCTGATATTCTTTTGGTTGGTTTTGGATTAGAGAATCCAGACCACTCTACGATGAAAAAGTTATTCATATGAGAGTAGACCGGAGCTTTAGCTGACATCATTACCGATGGACACCAGAGAAGCTTATGCGACTAGCCTATGGAACCAGCACCAAGATCAACTAATAATCAAAGGCCGTGAGCTCAATTCAACCCCGAAAAACTATGCATAGTTATCTACTACTGAATTCACAAAACTTACCAATAAGTTATGCTTCATTATCCTGATTGTGACAAAAGTAACGTTTGCAAACAATTCTTAAAAATAAGCTTATAATAGGATCCCGATAGAGACTCTTATTTAATCAAGAACTTTGTAATTAATTATTCAGCAGTTATTTTTTTATTATTAATGTTTCACGTCAGAATTAAGTGTGTTCTCTCCAATTTATTTGATAAATAATTTATTTCAAACATTTTTTATCTATTAGAATAAAAATATTTCTAATACCAATTTTCATTTGTGCGTTATTAATAATAGTTATTATTATTTATTATTAAATCTATTAGTAGTTTAATAAGATTTAAAAATGTAATTTACCTTTGTCAATATGCTTGAATAAGCCCAGGAATAATAATCTTAAAAAATTAATACTCGTTACGGTATGATGTAATACCGATTAGTTTAAAAGCATTTTTTTTATTTGTGAGGTGTTATATGACGATTTCAGTGAATTCTTAGGAATTCTGGCACCCAGATTAAATAAATTAAAAGCTGATTTCGTTAATAGCACAATTCTCAACAATTAATAGGCCGAGTTGATCAGGAAATATAGCTATGTTTTTAGAATAGAAATATAACTTCTTTTTTGACATAGCTTGGTCAACTCATGTGCAGTTTATATTAGCATGTAGAGGCCTAGAAATACAGAAAACGTTATAATGGCGACCCAACTCAGGCTTCAATTTAACAACTACAACCTGAGATAAGTTGTAATGATAAAGAACATTACAATGATGACCCAAAGAAACTCACAGCCGGAAAATAACTAGTAATTTTTTTTTTAAAAAATTATAAAAACTAACTAACTAATTAAACCCTGATTATTAAAATATAAAAAATATTTTTTTAATATGACTTCCAGAAAGAAAAAAAATGTATGTATATTTTTTCTGATATGTCTAAAAAAAAAAACACTATCATGGCTGATGTAGACGTAAGTCACAAGTATTTGACCGGGTAGGCGGTTACTGAAGAGGGCAAAAACATAGCCCTGAGTCCTATTATGCAGTATATTAACATAAGACCACCTTTATATGCCCATCAGACTATTTCTAGCAGGGATCCCAATAAAGGGGAAGGCGGACCAAGTTGCCATGAGCCTGTAAGACTCAAAACGATGAGCAACGCTCGTTAGTGCTTATAACTTGGGCTTCTTATCGTTACTATTACACTTAAGCGGAAAGGACATAGATGAATGTTGAAATATTTTCCATTCCTGCCATGTTAGACCTAAAAGTGGGCGTTAAAGCCGAACGTCGCTTGTTGAATGAGTCTACGGAATATATCAGCACGCTACTGCTACAAAAAAAAAAAACAAAAAAAAAAACAACAACAACACGAATATGAATTTAAAAAAACTTAAGAATAAAATTAGTGTAAACCCCTATTTTATTCTCATCTCCTGGCACTGGTGGTATTGTAACGTTTATTTATATACGTTGCAAATATATTGGCATTTGGTAAAAGCTAAAAAATAAAAGTAAATTTAGATTTTTTTTTGACTAATTTTTTTTTTAAAAAAAATAACGTACAATGAAAGTTAAATTATTCTTTCGTTTTTTTTTATGTAATTAGAAATAAAAGTTAGAATTGGAGAGAACAAAAGACACAAATTACCAATCTAGATAAGAGAAAGTAAAAATATTTCAACTAATTAAAGATGGCAGAATTATGCTGAAAAAAATAGAGACTTTGTAACATAAATTTTGTAAAGAATATATAAGATTATCAACGGATATTTTGACAAACAAAAGATATGCACAGAAGTCGGAAAACTGAGCCTCTAGAGAGTATAAAAGGCAGAGATCAGTTTGAAGAACATCTTGGTTTAGCTGATATTCTTTTGGTTGGTTTTGGATTAGAGAATCCAGACCACTCTACGATGAAAAAGTTATTCATACGAGAGTAGACCGGAGCTTTAGCTGACATCATTACCGATGGACACCAGAGAAGCTTACATGACTAGCCTATGGAACCAGCACCAAGATCAACTAATAATCAAAAGCCGTGAGCTCAATTCAACCCCGAAAAACTATGCATAGTTATCTACTACTGAATTCACAAAACTTACCAGTAAGTTACACTTCATTATCCTGATTGTGACAAAAGTAATGTTTGCAAACAATTCTTAAAAATAAGCTTATAATAGGATCCCAATAGAGACTCTTATTTAACCAAGAACTTTGTAATTAATTATTCAGCAGTCATTTTTTTATTATTAATGTTTCATGTCAGAATTAAGTGTGTTCTCTCCAATTTATTTGATAAATAATTTATTTCAAACATTTTTTATCTATTAGAATAAAAATATTTCTAATACCAATTTTCATTTGTGCGTTATTAATAATAGTTATTATTATTTATTATTAAATCTATTAGTAGTTTAATAAGATTTAAAAATGTAATTTACCTTTGCCAATATGTTTGAATAAGCCCAGGAATAATAATCTTAAAAAATTAATTCTCGTTACGGTATGATGTAATACCGATTAGTTTAAAAGCATTTTTTTTTATTTGTGAGGTGTTATATGACGATTTCAGCAAATTCTTAGGAATTCTGGTGCCCAGATTAAATAAATTAAAAGCTGATTTCGTCAATAGCACAATTCTCAACAATTAATAGGCCGAGTTGATCAGGAAATATAGCTATGTTTTTAGAATAGAAATATAACTTTCTTCTTTTTTGACATAGCTTGGTCAACTCACGCGCAGTTTATATTAGTGTGTAGAGGCCTAGAAATACAGAAAACGTTATAATATATATAGTAACTTTTTTCTTATTTTCTGAATAGTAATGAGCATCATGTCCTTTTTTGTATGTGTATTCTTTCATAGTATTGATCTTGACAATGTGATTATCATTAGATGTATCATGTTGTCTTCTTATGTAATATTAAAGTTTTCATTGCGTCTTTAAAATCTATTTCTTGAAAGATGTATAAATTTAGATTGCAGCAGAAATAATATTCTAATTATTTCAGCTCAGTAATTCCATTCAAGATTTATGTATTTTTTTTTCTTCTTCAAATATTTTATGTTATAGCTTAAATTATGTTAAAACTGTGACAAACAATGGCAAACTATTACAATTAATTTTTTTTTTGTTAGTATTCTGTTTATAGAAGATAGTATTATAATACTTCAAACCTGTTTTAATAAAAAAAAATTACTATTATGCATACTATCTTGACAATTATATCTACAAAAAAATGTCATTTCAAACTGCTTGCAAAAAGCATTTAGTAATCTACTCCAAATATTGTGTTCAAAATTTTATAAACCAATAGAAAAAAAAAAATGACCCTATTCTCACCAGAAGCTGACGTCAACAAATGGCATTAGGAAGATTGACATTATTTTATGGCAATGAACTTTAAATGTCATTTTATAATCATCTTAATGAATAATAGGATAGGTGTTCACTGCAATGATTTTTTAAAAAATATTTTCATGTATGAAATTAAGCATGGCTCTGATATCTGCCCAATTTCAAGATCTTCCAGCAATTAACCTCTAGCAAAAACACATCACAATTATTATAGGAGAGTAATACTTTTGTCTTAATTTTTTCAATTGAAAATTAAGCCAGGAATTTATTCTACTCATCTGAGATAACTCATTGCTCTCTTCATACGCGCACATTAAACCTTATATTCAATAGCTGGTTGAGGTTCTAAGTCACGTGACTATGAAGACTCATCGGACTTCTTGCTGCTATTGCTTCTTGTTATTATTTACCCCTTTAGCATAATTTATTTTAGCATCCCAAATATAGATCTACGTTATAATATCAAAAACTTAATCTTTAAGAGGTACTCTTTTTGTTAAACTAATTTTAAAAATTTAAATTATATACACGCATATACATCACTATGATCACTTTATATTTTACTTTAAATGCCTTCTATTACATATAGTAAAGTTATTAAATATATATTTTTAAAACTCATTTAATTTAAAACCTTTTAAAAAGCAGAAGTGTTTATATAACGGAGTACGACTTCATTACTGTTTTATCTATCATTCTAAACATTAATCAATTACATTTACTATGTATAAATAGCAAAATAGATTTATTATTATTATTTTTTAAATTTTCCATTCACTTCTAAAGTGCATTCAATTTATATATTATTAACTTTATTCTCGACATTGTTAAATGTAAACAATGGCTCCCCTCTTCGTTTTAAATTTAATTATTGATTGAGAAAAAAAAATTATATTTTTAATACACATCTTTGCAGTAATTTGGGATTACTTTTTTTAATGCAAAAGCATAAATTTATTAGTTTCTCAAAATGATTTTTTCCTCTTAAATTAAATTTATAAAAAATGATTCATTTTTCTTATGAGAAATAATACATTTTGTAATGGCATTTTTTTTTAATTAGCTACTAGTAGTTATTGATTTTTTATTATTATTATTTATTTCTAATTCCAAATGTGTATTAAGTTTCTTTCATTCAAGACAATGTCCCTGTGTCTAGGCAATGAGATATTACTAAACAGTAATACCTGATAACTGTGGTAATGTTCTACATGCTGAAAAGTGAAATCTGTAAGTTAAGTTCCATGTGTCATGCATCCGCTTCATCACTATCACTGCACAAACACCTTATGAACTCCCCAAAAATAAACCATTTAATTTTATTATTGTTGTTATTTTTGTTGCAGTTGTTGTTATGTTATTATTATTGTGCATTGTCATTGTTGTTATTATTACTACTACCAACACCACTACCACACCATCATCACTGCCACCACCCACTTCTACCACCAACTCCATCACTACTACCACTACTATCACCACCACTTACCACAACCTCCACCATCACCACCCCCACCACTACCACCACCACTACTACTACATCATCATCACCACCACCACTGCCACCATCACCCACTTCTACAACCAACTCCACCACCATTGCCAATACTACACACTATTATCACCATCACTCACCACTACCACCACTACCATTACCAATGCCACCACCACCACTTATCTGTTTGATATTAATTTTAAGGTTAAAGAAATATTGTTTTTTTTTTCTTTTCACTAAGTATTCATAAGAGATAAATAAAGTTTTAAAAGAAAAGAAAAAAATTAACAATTTTGTTAAATTTTTGTTTTAAATGATTAGAATTGTTTATTTCTTTTTTTTATTTCTTTATCTTGTTTATCAGGTTAATGTAATTAAGTAATTATCTTGTTGTTGTTTTTTTAGTATAAGAAAAACAATTACAGGGTTTTGCAATAAAAAATAAAAAAATAACATTTTTTTATAAAAATAGATCTAAGTGGTCAGTGTTTAATTTGGCGATGTAAGATCCAAAATTGTGATTCATTGGAGACAAAATTGCTCCAAAAATAGGGAAGTGAATAAATCAGTAGACCTCAGTGTCTTGTAAGAAGAGGTAAGTATTAATCAAGTTGTGAAGGAGAGCAGTTAGTATGGATCTAGCTGCTACATAGAAGAAGAATCTTGTCAAGGTGTTGAGAGAAATAGTAGCAGTTATTCCTGATTTAACTATTAAAGATCACAGAAATAAAATTTCTGTTGTAGAGAACACACTGCCAATTTAAGAAAATGGTTTTTAAAATAAAGTTAAAGAAAACCATGTACTAAATCTAGCAATAAGCAGAACATCCTCAACTTTTACATAACACTCACTGGAAAAAATGTAAAGAATACCTCTTAAGTAATCTGCAACAAGATTTGCCTCCATCCAAGTGCACAAGTGTCTCTGTCTTCATGTGTTAGCCTGACTTGGAAAGCTATTAAGCAAAATGGATTAATTTATTATGTGTTAGTTTGACTTGGAAATAAATAAAAAAAGTAAATGGAAAAATTCAATGTGTGTGAAATGTAAAACTATTAAATGGCAACATATAAACTATGTATATTAGCCTGGAGAAGCATTGAAGAAAGAAGCCTACATGGAAAATAGAAATTACAAGTAACAAAGAAGGACTTAAAAATAAATTAAAACCATGGTAAAGTATATATTTTAATGGTCACATTATATTTAAATTTGTAAATGTTTTAAATTAAGTAACATTTGATAATAATTAATTATGTTATTAGTATTTTTTTTAATTGAGACATGTTTTTTTTTAGTTTTATATTATTTTTCCTCCCAAATTATAAGAAGGGTTTCAAACAATTTAAATAATACTTAGTCATAATGAATAATTTTTAATGTAACATTTATTTCAAAATCATAAAAAGAGCTTTAAGGTAATTTAATTTTTATCAAATTTAGCATTTTCTTTAGAAACATGTTTTATTCATTTATTTTTCTACCAAAATTATATAAAGGGTTAAGCTAAGTTCAAATGTCCTTATCTCTGATTGTGAAAGAGGTGTTTACCAATGTTTTTTATTTAACCCTTCCATAGTGCACCATTTTCTGACATTTTTCTTTGTCTCGCACAACAATGTAAAATATATGATTAAATGATGATTACCTGTGAGAAAATAATAAATTTGACTTCATTTGATAGATATTTCTGTTTACTACTGAAATATATTTTAAATGTTCATATTTTGTTTCTATAAATATTTAAAAAATGAGATCATAATGAAAACAAAAATATTACATCATCATTTCAAAAAGATTATTTTCAATTTTTAAAAATCAATGAAATCTTCCTTGTTTCCTATTATTTTTAAAAATGTAAATGAATATTTATTTATTTGGCTTATATCTAATGAATTATGCTTTAAAAGTTTAAATTTTTTGAATATTTATTGCAAAATTGTGATATTTTTACATTCGTAAGTATAAATATATTGCTTACACAGAAGCTAAGCTTCCATATACACATTAGCTGTTAACATAATATTATATTTTTGAAAATAAAGTATTTCCAGTCAAAATAAGTTATTAATAATTTATATTTCTCAATAGCTAATCAATATAGTGTAAATTATTGTAAAAAATAAAATCTAAAACCTTAATAAATTCACAAATAAACATGTTTTTGGTCATTGCAACTATTTTCTTTAAACAATGTCATAAAATGCTGAACATTTTATGGCCTTGCCCTCACACAGTGGATGAATATATCAGAGTGAGACTTATGTCTATTGTCAGCTGGTCTTTTGGAATTTCCTGCCATTGTAATTTTTTGAACTAAATTTTTATATAATAAAATATACAGAAAAATACGCATTTTGACATATAATACTTACAGAAATATTCACCAGGGGATAAAATTTCTAAAAGGATTAACATACCTGTGAAAACATTAGGGGGATTAAAAGGAAGCAACTTGATAAAAGCAACAATTGAATAATTTAATGAATAAAAATTAACTAGTTAATCATATTTTTTATGAAATTATATATTTCAATAACAATGTATAAGTTGAAATTATCATATTATTGTGCCATTTTTTTAATTTTTTAAATTATTAACTAGGTAGTTTATTAAATAATTGTTAAAAAATATTCTAGTATTAACTACTTTATTCATCCAGATGAATTGGAAAAGCATGTGACTTGATTTAATTACAGCTTACTGTTTTTAGGGATTTTAAAATTATCCAATTAAAATTATTTAATGTAAAATAGAATAAGCTATTACATTTATCACTCTATTATTTAGAGACTTATGATCTTGGACTAGCTTTAAAGAGCATAATTCTTAGTTAAGTGGATGTAAGAGGTTATGTTTGGATATTCAGATGATAACCCTGGATAGTGCAAATGTATCACCTTTAAAGTCCATTCACTGCATTTGTTTTTATTAGAAATTTAGTTTATAGTTAGTCTGCACATTAATAGTACTATATGGCCAGAGCATTGATGATGATCAGCATGTATCAGTATTCCAGTATTATTTTTTATATATTCTGATGGCTATTTTAGCACTTAAATAAGTGCATCCAAAGAATTGTGTTAAATTCTGCCCTGAGTTTGGCAGTGGCAAGAGAAATAGACTATTTATAAAATACCTCTTTTAAATCCAGTCACAAGGATGACTGTTGATTGCTGATGAGTTTTTGATTGTTGATTATTGATTTCATTGTTTTATGTAATACTGGATAATTTATAACTTATTATTAGTATAACTACTTATATAGTTTTATTATTTTATAATCTCAAGATCCTTATTTATTTCTTATATGCTTGCTCCTTCCTTACTTTTATATTTATCCTTTTATATTTGTAATAAATGGGGATGATGTGATGATTTCCCATCTCCCCATGTTACCCTCTATATTCCATACCATACAATATATATATTAATTTCACATTAATTTCTATCTTCAACCATATAGTTATTTAATATCTTATTTTTATAAAGAATGTGAATCCAATTTCATATCTACTCTATATTATATTTTAGAAGTAATCTGAAAACAATATTTTATATATTTAACAGTATTCAGAATATATTAATTACTAAATGAAGTCATAAAGCTTAAATCACTAACAGCATCAATTTATATTCTACTAGATATTACAAACCTTTACTTTCTATCACTGTTTTAGAAGGTGGATTTTGTAAATTTAAACCTACATTCAGATATGATCTTTCCAGTTGAGCTCATGATACCTTTTAATGTTAAACATTAAGCAGATAACCTGTGATAAAGCTTACCTAAAGTAATCAAATGATTAGCCACTTAAAAAGACATGTGACACCTTTGATGTTTGACAAATTAATCTTTTCCAGATTATCCATCACTCTACCTCTGTAGTAAACTATAGAAGGCAATAAACAGCTTACCTAAGACATATGAGTTGCAGAATTTGGTTTAACTGATATAAAATAATTCCATTCATGACAACTTTTCTTCAAATCAAATGTAATTTAAAAATTCAAAGCTTTTTCAATTGGTGAAAACAACAATGGAAGGTTGTTGCAATTCGCAAAAAATTTTCAACATTTTTATTTCGCTATTGGTGTGAGGTTATTTAATACAGTATAAAAAATATTACACATGGAAAATAGAAATGTGAATAACTTCATATATGTGGGTTTAATTAAAATCAGATATATTAATCTTTAAGTGAGGTTTAAAAAATATATCTAAGCTAGAGATAATCCCTAGTTTAATAAAAGATCAGGGATTTTCATTACTGTATTTATTTAAAGTGTACAGTGTCAAAATTGTTGGTGGAATAATTCTGGTACTTGTAAATTAAAATGTAATGATTTACTATTGATAAATACAATATATACGATAAAGATATATATGAGATCTGGTGACCTGGTTCAACCAATGAAAGCCGATTCAGCTTGGAATCCATCTTGGGAGTCATTTATCTTTTACAGTATCGTTATTCACATATTTTCAATAGAATATGTTGTGCTGTGAGGTTATTTAATATATTTATAAAAATTTGTTTTATGTATATATAAAAATTATAATCATCCTGAATATAAAATATAATAATGAGCTATAAAGTCAACTGGGAAATTCAATTCTAAATACTCTCATAACATTCAGCAATTAAATTTTAATAAGGATTTATAACTTTACTAAAATATACACAAAAAATAATATTTTGCAATAATTCTGTCTGATTTTTTTCATTTCTTTAAAAAAATAATCTGTCAATATTTTCCCATATATTTTACTCAATGATGTTTAAAAGCTGCTATAAATTAAAAGAAAGATAATTTAAAAAAATAATTTTAAATAATTAATTAATGTAAAAAAAATATTAAAACTACTAATATCTTACTAGAATTTTTTTAATTTTAAAAATATAAAAAGTGTTTTAAACTTATGCAATTAATTCATTAACATAAAATTATATATTTAATGACAAAAATCTATTGCCCATAAAATTTTCATGTTTTTATTTTATAAATTTTACCAAATCCCATCTTGATAATAAAAATAGTCTTAGAAACACTACAAGTCAACTTTCCAATTTAAAAAAGCAGAAAAACAAATATAATTATTAATAAAAACCATTTATCTTTTGATATGCCATAAAGTTTTTAACAGGCTGATTTTGCCCTAAAAGAAATACATTCTACCAAAATTTATAAGAAAACATTTTTATGAAGAAAAAAAAAGGTAATAAACAATATATATATATATATATTTCGCGTTAACACCATTATTTAAATAGCCTATGCTGCATAAGTGCCAAAGTTGATTTTTCTGGGAATTTTGGCTCTCTTTTATTAAGCACTAATTATTTCCGACATCTAGACATAAAATTTACAACTAAAATATTAACCTCTTAATTAAATAATTTTTAATAAAATTTACTGTTAATAATCCAAACAGATACTGATCAGTGAATACTCACATTGCAGACTATAAAATAAATGGTATTCCATGAGTGTCCTAGATTTAAAGATTCATTAATAAATTATAGATACATCTTTTAATTCGTGAACTCCATAAAAGTTATATTTTTATTGCCAAACATACAAAGTTTGTTTAAATATAGACGGGTTAATAACTGGACATTTAATTTGCCCATATAAAGAATATATATGTGTGTGTGCTTTAACAAATGATGATTGATATATATATATGTGTGTGTGTATGCTTTTATAAATAATGATTAGTTAATTAAAAATTTTATAATAATTACTTATCATTTAGTTAATGGAAAGCTAAAGAAATTTAGAATTTGTAACTTGATATCCACTCAAGACCATGAATGTATCTTAATATTTCTATAAATATCATTTGAATGATTGATCAAGGGAGTACAAAAGTAATCATATACTTACATGCTCGGAATTTTGTATGACGTTTGAGCATCAAATAATAGATTAAGTGCAACAATTCAGTCTTTTTCCCAGACAAAGATTTTTTTAACTCAGAGAAGAATTAGTTCTTAAGGCTGCTAATCTACCACTGAACTAAACACCCAGGGCAGCATTATTATAAACTCAAACATAATAATTTTATTTCTATTATGATAAAATCAAAACTTTTCTAATATAATATTATTTAAAAATTAAAAAATATTTTTCGATTTTTCAAAAGACAAGAATATTAAATTACAATTTTTCTCAATAATTCTTTATTGACAAAAAAATTAATAAGTATTTGAAAAATAAAAAAATCAAACTGTTAACTCTTTTTAGCAATACTTTTAGAGCAGTAATATTGCTAAAAGAAATGATGATAATATACATACATATACAGCCCATAGATCAAATGATTCTATTGTGATTGACAGACTTTCTACATTCATAACTTTGATGCCATTCACTTCAGATAAATACATTATTGATTATTATTAATCATTGATTAGACTTAAGATTATCATAATATATCTATCCCAAAAATACGAAAAGATAATGAATTTGATTATTATCTTCAATACTTAAAATGTTCCTCTTGAAACATACTATTGCTATATTTTAAATAAAAATAAAATTACTAGTTTTTAATAAAATTTACATTTGTTACATTAGTATGATCAATCCACAAGAAAAACAAAAATCTAAAAGAAACGAATTATAAAAAAAGTTTTTTCATATTGTTTAGTTTTCAGTGATTTCACTCAATGCTTATTTTGTGGATTCTATATTTTAAAATAATGTTGATTAGTGCTGAATATTATCTATTTTACTAAAAGTAATAGTTGCTATTACATATGCAATATATTTATTAAGGCTATAAACCTCAAGATGCAATCGTAGGGACCTCTACAGGTCTTAACCACAAGCTTAAGCTTTGGAAGAAAAGAGGGGAACTCTTCTTTACTTCAACCTATTTTCTATATAAATAGGTGAAGTGGTTAGATCTGAGAGCATGAAGCTATTCAATACTTCACTGATTAATAATATACAAAAAATAAAGATGATCTTTTTTGTTACAATTAATATAGACCAAATAATAATTTTGTTTTAAATTTCAAAATTAATTCATAAATTGATAAATCTATGCAATCACTAATTTAAGTGACAGAGTAGCAATCGATTTATTAAACAGATGATATGTAGAAATATGCAACTTAACTATAATTTTTTTTTCTGATATATTATAAAAATACTATTTGTCACAATAGTTGTAAAATATGATCATCTAGACTTTCACAATCTTCATTATAAAGATAGCATTGTTCAATATGACTGTTTTGAAACTTCAAATGGCTTAATATAATGTTTTAATTCCTTTATGAGGACAAGAAAACCCAGCAAAAATATTTGCATCTCTTTTACAACAGTTTGCATTTATTTATTAAATTAAAAAATTCCCATCTAATAGTTAATTATTCAGAAGGTTATGTGACACTTGGTGCAACATAAATGTCAATCTGAATTTTGATCCAGGAAGTGATGTCTGATCATCAAAGATGAATGGAGGTAGTTCAATTGGATAGAAATATTTCATTTCTTTCCCTCTTAGCTGAAATTTTTGCCCATGAATGTTCTATCCAGTAAGACAACTCACTGAGGACATTTAAAAAATAATTTTAAGATGTTTCATTTAAAATAATAATGGCTAGATTCAGAAGGCATTCGATATATTATGATGTGATTAAACTACCAATTGGGAAATTATTTTCTAAAACATTTGATGAAAAATACAAATCAACAATTGAAGTTTTATTACAAGTATTGATGTTCAATTCTAAAAAAAAAAAAACTATAACATAATCATATAGTAAATTACTTGGATGATCATGTGATGTTCATATACACTAATAACACATTGAGCATTTAATAATTCCATTCAGTTAACAAACAGGAGCAAATTCCCACTCTAGTGACATTTATTATAAGCTTAAATAATCATCATTCATCATATGATAGCATAATTTAATACCCAATCCAAAAACAATTTTGATCTTTTGCCTTTATTAATGATGACTTGAGATTCAAAGCTTTCATTAATGTAGCTATATATCTGGCAGCCATTTTTAATTTCTTGTTTTACTAGTAAATGGAATTTAAACTCAAGCCAATCTGCTTGTACAATTATTTGAATCTGATACCAAGTTACTGACTATATATTTTAGTAATTTCAGTATCGCTCTAATTTTAGGCATTTTTTTTTCTTGACTGGGGATTGAAGTTAAATTTCAGTACCACCTAGGAAACACTGGTTACTTAAACTTACAATCTGTGGGGTTAGAATACAGAGCTGATCTTGTTTCTAATGCTGCAGTAAACTGGCAATGCTTCAATGCTATCATTATTTTCAATCATTTTGAATACGCAGAAGGATGAGCATATTTCTGAGTTTAATTCAGTTTCTGTGATCTTTAGCCATCCTTCTTCCCATCATTCCAGAATCTTATCCATAAAATATGTGGTCTCTTTTTAGTTATTTTTGTAATGGTATGCTAGTCAGTTAGACTGAATGGAGTTCCTTTTTTCATAATTATGATACTCAGCTCAGAAATAATCCTAAAACCATTCATTCTGAGTCTTCCACAAAATGTACAAAGATCATATCAATAATTTGTGAGCATATTATGGCAGGTAAGATAAGAAAGAATGAAATGCATTTACCAGGGATTATAAATAATGATTTCATATTTTAAAGACTATGATTAGTAAAAATGATAAACTTTATTACTCATTCAAGCCATTAGAGATGGTGTATAAATGCCAATCTTTCAGATTAATATAATAAACAATTGAAAACAAGTAATTCATTTAAAACATTATGCTTTTTAAACTGATGCTCATGGATGAGTGCATGTAAATTTGTGCAAAGCACATACATAGTCAAGCACTATATAAGTAAACTATTTAATACAATAAATCCAAAATGTCACTATTCATTTCTAATTGCAGTTGTTAAAAATAAGATCCTATCTCTCTTCTTTTATAGAATAAATAAGTTTGTACAATTCATTTGTCAAGATATATATCAGGCATACAAGAAGTTAAAGCCCCGATTTTAGCGTGGTGAGCAAAAGTTGGCTTATATAACAACAAACTCTGGGCATAAGTGGGCAAATTATGATTTTTAAACCGATGCTCATAGGTGAGTGCATGTAAATTCATAATTCCCTCCTCTATATTAATGACATATAAAAATATCAATTAAACATACAAAGGCATAATATTTTCAAAACAAATAATTAACACAGAACTTATTAACTTAACTGTATCATTACTATTTTTTGTTTAAGAATTTCTCTACCAAATATATTTTTCTAGGCAAAGTTACTAAAATAATCTTTAGACATAGTTATTGTGCTATAATCGTCTGTTTTAAAAATGAATTTCTTCTACTATATACATTAAATTTATAATATCACCAAATAATAGCAATATGTTTCAAAAGAAACTTAACATCTTACATTTAGTAGACTAAAAAAAAAACATTGATGTATTTTACTTGTATACCTTTCAATATAATTATATAGGAACTAAATCTTAAATGATAATTGGGTAGGAGTAAATCTGCATTTCATTTAGGTCATAGTGAAAGCAATATAGATCTTAATTATTTTTTTTGGCAGATATCTCAAATCTCTATAATAGTACTTCCTCCCGTACTTATGGATGTTTTGTAAAACTTTAGAATGATTGAGTAGCCATTTAAGTTTTAGTAGTGATAAATCATCTCTTATTGTTTTTTCATTATCAATCAAAAATCTTGATATCAAAACATTGGTTAATGGATTATCAGAGATGACTAAATTGATCTGAATTCATTTTTTAAAAAAGACAATCAATAAATATGTATAAAAAAAACCTCTAATATTATTTCAATGCTTCATTGTTTTTTTTTTATTATAATAAGATAATTTTATTTATAAATTAATTCTAAGAAATTTACATGTGAAAAAATTAGAGAATTTATATAAAAAAAAATACAAGTGATAATATTTCTAGTCTTATATTTTGATTAAATCCCATGTGGCTTTGAAGATTTCCTTGTGTGAGTTAATACTGTCTCTATTTTTAATTTCTTTAATTTTGTTCAATAAAAAAATTGTTGAGTTTGCCGCATTTTGTTTGCATTATGGTGTCTAATATGCCTCATTGTTAAAGGCTTTATATTTATAAAGAATATTTATTTAATTTTTAGTTCGTTTTCTATTATTATCTGCCAATATATATCATAATATAAAAAATGTCATTTTCATAAATCAGTCACAAATTTGCTATAAATAATGTGCAGCTCACAATTATATTATTTACGTTTTATGAATTTATAGAAAGGATAATGTGTTTGTTTTATTAGCATAAAGTCAAGGAGTGAAAGGAAATTATAGTTAGTATAAAACTGAAGTCAAGTCAAGCATTGGTGGTCAAGAGGTCAGCAGCATCTGCTTTACAAGCAGTTGTCCCGGTTTAGCGGGTTCACTTCCAGGCTGATGCTATGACACATGAGAAAAAACTGAAGTCAATAACCTGGTGTTATATACATAGTACCCATTCAAGAAAATTGGCTTAGAATAAAACGTTAATGTTTTTTTAAAATTTCAGATTAACTTGGTAGTATAGAAAATGATAAAAATATCTACTAGATATATAAGAGTATTTGGTAGTTTCCAATCCAAAGTCCTAGCTGATAAAGCCTATAATCCTGAAATTAGTCTGGAGTATAAATAGAGTAGCTTCTATTATTTAAGCTTTCAGTAATTGACTCCAGAATAATGACAAGAAAACTGCTTCTGACAGCATCTGAACAAATCAAATAATATCAACTTCTACCAATCAAAACATAACTATTTAATAATGTATAACATCCATGCCTATTACAGAATTTGACAAATTTATAAATATTACCCCAATAATACTATAAATAATAGTCATTATTTTTTTTAAGATTGTCTTAATTTTCTACGTTTCAATTTCTTCAAACATTTATTTCAATTTTTTTGTTGATTTTATTTAATTTTATCAAATTTTTATTATTAAACACACTCTGTTACATATTTTAAGCATATATTTATCCTTTTTAAAACTTCAAGTGTTTTATTTTTTCTTAATTTCCTGGCAAATAAGAATTAAAAATGTTAACATAATGAATATCATGACCTTTATTTTATATTACTTTTTATAAATCTCCACATATACACTCAAATGCAAATTTTTTTTAAATTTTTTATTTTAATGGTTAAGAAGATAACACTGTAAAAAGAATGGATATTTTAAAGAAGGTAAGATAAAATTTCTAAAAAGGAAGTATCATATTGCAAATGTGAATAGCTTTTAAGCTTAAAGACTGTAAACTGCTTGTCTAGACAATGTCGTCTTTATATAATTTTTTAGCAAGTTATAAAATGGAATTTATTTATGCTTTCTATATAATATGGCCTTCCTATGTTTTCAAAAACTTTATTTTAATAATTCAAAAAATTATAAATGTGGATACAGTCATCTGCAGACTTCACTGATCAGTTTTATAAGCCATTGTCATATTGAGACAACACTATCAATTAACAAATATTGCACACACAATGAAGACTAATAATATGATAACCCAACATATTAACCCACATTAATGCACTTAAAATTACAGTTTTTTATATGCACATTGTTAGACAAGAAATGTCCATTAAGTATAATTTAATATATGATGTTCAGGAGTTCTGCGTATATACATCCTTGAGGTTTATTGTTCCCTCTACCTGATTAAAACAAAATATCAAAGAAACATTTCAGCAAAGATAATACTTCTACCAATTATGTTTGCAGAGTTCCAGATTGATGGCTAAAAGACTTGCACATAAACATAGCTATACCCATTTATTAAGACAACTTTTTATGTATGATATTCCAGAAAAATATTAGTTACAGGAATCCATATATTGCACTCAAGAGTGATCATATACCAAATGAAAAATTATAAATTATATTTACGTGTAAATATAATTATAATTTTCCAACAGTGATAAAATGTACAATTATATTCTTCAAGAATGTGTGCACAGTTAATAATTACTATGGCACTAATTCATACCATCATTATCAAAGTGGGACATAAATTTATTTTAGTGAACCTTTATGTAAATTAATACACTGTACAGGCTTACGCACACCTGCACATATATAATGTAAAATAAGGGATTCGAACTCAGACTTTCACACAACTCTCAACTCTCCATGCCATCTCATAATGCTGACCCACCTGATCATACACATGTTGAAAAGATAAATAATCACCAATATATATATATATATTTCATGCTAAACCAGCAATCATCAGTTGGTCCAGATTACTATCCTCACACATATATACAATCAGTGCTCGGCTTTATATTAAGACAGCCAATCTTTATACTTTAATGGACATGCTTCAAACTACTCCAACCCACAACTCATCAGCCATCCATTTTATTAAAAGTCTGATGATGGAACATTCAAAGCCCATGTCAGCAATATGAGATGGCATAGAGAGTTGAGGGTTGTGTGAACGTCTGAGTTCCAATCCCTTATATTATAGTGAACCTTTACAAATACTCATTAAAATACTACTTCTTCTTGGGAAAAATATAATTCATTTGTATATTAATGACATGTTTTGCATTAATTATTTTCCAAGCCTCTTTTGTTTTACATTTTTATTATATTTTACGTTTATTATGATAGATAACAGATGAATGCAGATCTGTTTATACAGTGGCTACTGTCTATAGAAACCTGCTTCCCATTTTAGAAATAATTATATAAGTAGGCATTATAAAAATTCCAACAGCACAATGAATAGCCATGATGAAAATTGCTGAGGATTTAAAAAATTTTTAAATATGTTTCCTCATTTCATTTCATGGAAGTATTAAAATTCTCCCAATACAAGATTTCGGTTTGCCAAGAAACAAACTGCATAAAATTCACAATAAAAACAAGCTTAAAATATATTTATGTATTATTTTTTATAGTAAAACATTAAAGTTTTTAATATGCATCAAAAAAGTTATCATATAACTTTATTAATGTCCATTAAGCTTTGCGGATAAAGATAAACATCACCATAATCTGTTTAAGTAATGATAAAGGTAGACTATCATTTATATTGCTAAATAATGAGTTTTTGCTCAGGAGGTCATGTGATATATGAACTCCAAAGCAACAAACTGAGAATGAGTATAAAAACTTTTAGCTTTTAAATCTGTTGATTAACCACTATGTTAATTATCATCTTCTATATTCAGAATTTTATAACTGTCATGTTTTAACATACATTTGCTATCATCTCCTATCTTGATAATTCCCCAACATTATAATCTTTGTCATAGCTTAATTTACATTATCCTACAGGTTTGATCAAAAATACTTCTTTTATATAACCCAGAATGTGTACCCTTTGATACATTATATAAAAATGTTTTTCAACTCTATTTTGTATATACATAGTTCACTATTACTCCTTTCCATTCTTATTCTTGAATCATTCCACCTTGTCTAAACTAGTTTTATTTAACCATCTCTATAAGAAATTTATTTCTGAAACCAAGAACTTTTCTTTATATCTTTAATGCACACCCACAGTTCAATTCCATTCAGGGATATACTCTGTTTCAGAATCCTATATAATACATTTCCCTACATCCATTTCATTTGGTTTCAAATCTTTTTCTCATATATGATACCATGGATGATAACAAACCCTATATAAAATACATGTTAAACATGTATGGAAACATCTATAACAGGATTTCATTTTCAAAATATACACATTAAATCTTTCTTCCCAAACTCCATAATAGCATTTGAATTGTCTGTATACCAATAGTCATATGGGAATTTTTATGTAAGTATTGAATGTATGATAAATATTATATATTTTAGTTTGTGTTATTATTACCAGATATAATGAATTTTCAGCAAACAATTCAGTTTTTTAGTTCAAAGATCCAATTACAGAAGTCAATTTGCACAAAATGATGATTTTAATTTGTTTAAGTAATAATGAATTGAAAGATAATTTGTTTGTTCTAAGATAAGGTAATCCTTAATTATTTAAAAAATGTTTTTATTTAATATAAATAAAATATATTTATTTTTACAATTACTTGATTTTTTAAAAAATGATTTATGATATGAGAAGAAAAACATTACATTATGATAGCTAAATGTAAAAGATACATTTTGTTTTTTCTCTCTTTAAGTAATTTATAGCTTTTATTATTTTTTCATTTTTTCAGTTAGATTTAAAATTAATTTTAATAATAATTTTGTTTAAAAATATAGTTTTTTTTTTGATGAAAACTTTATTGAACTTGAATTGAAAGTCACATATATAAAAAATTCAATGTTATAATTTTGGCTTAAGTTTCTTTCATTATTTTGAACAGTAAATAATGCAATTATAAAAAAGCAATAAATCAAATGAAAGTAGTCATATCACTTATTGAAAGCATGTGTGTGTAGGATATAAAAATGACTAAAAAATTATTAATGATTGCACTCTTAAAGACAACTAGCACATGAAATTCTTTAATTCAAATTTACAAATTTCTATTTTTTATTTAATATTTTTTCAACCCATAGGTAATGAATCCACAAAAACTGGGGGTTACTATAAACACTCGCATGTTATATAATCAGTATCCATGAATCTAAATGTCATCAATGCATGCTAGAATATCACTAATCAAGTACAAGCCTATAATCTCTAAAAAGAGAGAGAATAATTACTCTCAAAGTTTTATGTTCATACTGATCTGTGTGCCATTATTAACATTGGAAAACATAAATAAAATTTGATCTTATCACAAAATATGCCTTGCAATTCAATTTGATTATAGAAATAGGTTAACATATAACTACAAGTAAAATGTCATCATCATACTCTTGCAAACATATACACACATATAATACATTTTATACTATATTTTTGTTTTTTTATATAGGCTGTTTAAATTATGTTTTTTTTTTATTAAAATATAATAATAGGTTTCCTTCAGCAATGATCACTGTCTTTGCATGCAAACTTGCCTTCAACTAGCTAAGGATTTAATTAAGCAAATCTCTTTTTTAAACATATTAATTAGATAATCATTCTATATAAATCTGTAGATGGTAATTAGAAAAAAAGTAAAAACATGTCAAAAGAGTATCTTTATCATGTAAAAAAATATGCTAAGCATTATGACTATAATATGATAGTTTTTTAAAACCAGTGATGACATATCACACACTTATTGGAGATAAGTACAGATCTATCTTTTTTTATTATTAAACAAATCTAAATAGTTTATAAAAAAACAAATGCTTAAACACTCTCATGTTTTTAAAATATAATGCATATTAACTTTTAGAAAGGTTATAATTTACATATGAATAATGGTTTGAATCCAATCCAGATAAAACATGAACTAAACAAGCTTTTTTTTTTTCAAATAAGTAGCTAATAACTAAAATACTTAGCCATATCTAAATGTTAGTTAACAAATGAATATTTTTCATTAGAGGATAAAAAAAACTTACCATTATCTGGAAATTTCCAATCTGGTGAATAATGCCTTCTCTTTCAATACTTCTCTTTCACATAGATTGCTCTGATAGAGAGATCTTTGTTGTGCAATTAAATATTTAAATGCTGTTGATATATATATGTGTGTGTTCGTGTAGTGTACTTAAATGTTTTCCCCGTAAATTGAAAAATAATATATTAACAGTTTTGCCATAAAAGTAAAAAAAAAAAATTAATACACATTTTTGATATGAGTCCAGTGGAAAGCAAAGACAACCAATGATTAAATTATTTATTTATTTAATGTAAAAAAATTCCTAGCAGCGTAAGTATTAACAAAATATAAAAGGAATTTGTACAGATTTCAAATAGATGATATAATTACCAGTGGTTTTATTAAGTCTTTTATCACTTTAGTCATAGATATGACAATGATTGTGATTCAGTGTTAGTGTTGGGCCGCATTTGCATAGATCACGGTTTGATAAAATTCCATTTATGAAATAGATGGTTGCAACAATCATGTATTATTCAGCATCTGTAGATAAGACTCCAGTCGCTTTTAGGAAGATCAAAATCCACTGCTTTTATTGTTGAATGTGGAAAAAGAAATTGTTTGAAAAATTGTAATGTTATTTTTTATCTCATAAATTATTCGAATGCTTATTCTTGGTTTAATATTCAAAATCAGGGATCTTAATCTTAACTTGGTCAATTATTTTCTTGATGCCTTTTGATCAAGAGATTTTTTTTTTTGGAATCCATAAACCAACTTTGACAAAACATTCAACATAAGTATATGTCTATATTTAAAACAAATATTCCAGTACATATTTCTGGTGGGCGATTTAAATATATATATCTATGGATGTACATTATTTATGTATACATTTAAATAAACACACACGTTCTTCTTTGTTTCTCTCAAATGGAACAAAATTTTAAACGAAGTTGAAAGTTCACTCGTTCGGGTGCTGATCTTTCTAAAATGCTACTGAAGATAAGCAATTTGCTTCTCTTAAAGTTAGTGTTTTGTTGTGGCCAAATAAGCTGAAAAGTAGAGATTGAAAAACGGTGTTCAGCAGACCAGGCAATTAAGAAGAATTCAATTGAAAATTCAAGTTCGCCAAACTGCCAACATTAAGAGAACAATAAATTGTCAAAAGAATTTTGATTTCTAAAATATCGTAAGTCAATATTATTTAAAATTCTTCAGACACCTTACATTTTGTCTACATCTACAAAATATCAATAAGTAAATTATTACGTAACAAATACTTAATTTCTCTTAAATATATATATACACACACGCGAGATTTCTAAGACATCAGAAATATTGGCAAAAGCAAGGAATTTATTCTTAAGAAAATTTTAATATTCCAGATAAAAATTACAGGTTTATAAAAAAATTAAAGATTACAACTGATCACGTGGTTAGTTTCTCGAGAGATTATATGACAATAAAGAACCCAACAAAGGTGAAGCAGAAATTTATCCAGGAATCTTAAAGTCTTGAATGCGCCACTCTGCCATAATTTTTATATTAAAATGTTATTATTAAATACCAAAAAAAACATAATATTGTGAGTTATACAAAGGCTATTCAAAATCAAACTTTTATAGTTGCTTAAGGATATGTGCAGTGACTATAAAAACTTTTAGACAAATATTCAACATAAAATATAATTTTAAAGATTATACTGAATATATAATTACAAAAACTATTCGGAAAAATAGCAAATCTTCCAAGTTCTAAACATTTACTACATGACAGGCAGATATTAACCAACAAACATCAATGCTGTAGAAATTTGTGAGAAGAAGGATTCTATAAATAAACAAATAATCAAATAGTTTTACTTCGAATATTCTACTAATATTTAAACACCAGAAATGACAGGTTTAAACTTGGACTTAAATATATTTAATTATGAGTTTGTCTTTCTATGATAATGCTAACTTGTAAAGAACAGAAGGATTCTAGCAATGAGAGCCACATAAATGCTGGCCCCAATTCTAATATCAACATAGACAAATGGTAAAAGCAAAACAAATCGTACATCCAATATACTGCCCCAAATAAAGATAATGTCAGATTTGGTCAAGAAAAAAAAACAAATAAAACCATGATACACATATCTTACACAATGTATTATTGACATTGCGACTGATTGTTGTGATATCAATCTGTCACATAAGGTAGCCATTACTATATTGACTGTTGTTTATGTATCTATTTTACATATATTTACTGTTACGATGACTGATTAATGATATTACATAGATTATATTTTTGGCATAGTAACTGGTTATTGTGAGTATATCTCCCATATACTGTATCTATTATCTTAGTGTAGTTATAGATCATCTATACACTGTATATTTCATGCCCAACATCCATTGCTATGGTCACTGATTGTTATACATAATTCCCACATACATGGTATCCATTGCAATGGTGATTAATTTTCATATAATTATTTCTTTTATTCTAAATTTATTGCTATGCTCACTAATATATATTTTCTATGTATGGTATGCATTGCCATAATAACTAATATATATCATATATACACCATCTTCATTGACAAAGTCATTGATTATTGTATGTATCTGCCATGACTGCAGTAACTGCCATGATAATTGGTAATGCTATACACATGGGTCTCATTTTATGCAGTACATAGGTTCCACAGAAATCCCACATTAAAAAAGTCACACAAAAATAGACTTAATTTACCTTAAAAAATGGAAAATAGGTTCTGTAATTTTCAGAAATCGCATAAAAGCAAAGCAACAAGGAAAAATTACTTTAAAATTTGCATTAAAAAAATAAGGAAATAAAATATGACTAATAAAAAATTTCAAATATTTGAAAAAAAAAAATACAAGACAAACTTTTTTTTACTTTTATTAACTACAGTATTTAATTTTACATTTTTTCATACATATTTTAATCATTACCACTATTTGACAATGTGTGTTCATTTGTGAACTGTTAAGAAATCAAATTCATCACAAGAGGAAGTACAATTAGTGCCACTTTCAGTTTTGTACTGTGTTAATGGATTTCTGTTGACAATGTAATTGGTGATTAAACTTTGAGATGATGATTTTACTCATTGTTTATAAAACTCATGATATCCAGACATACAACTATTTAGCTCTCATTGGAATTTAAGAGGTTGTTCATTGGAGGAAACTCAGATTTCAGCATTTTCTGACATTTTTCTTTATCTGACACATCAATGTGAAATCTATAATTAACTGATTTTTACTTATCAGAAAATAATACATTTGTCTTTTTTTGTTTACTACTGAAATAAATTTTAAATGTTCACATTTTGTTTCTATATTAAAAAAATGAGATCGCAATCAAAACAAAAAGATTATATATTATCATTAGAAAGATTATTTTCAGTATCAATAAAATCTTCTTTAATTATTTTAAAAATCTAAATGAATATTTATTTCTGTTATATCTAACAAAATACGTTTTAAAAGTTTAAAATTTTTGAATATTTATTGTGATATTTTTATACATAAGTATAAATCTATTATTATTTACTCATTAGTATAAGTAGGTTATTTACATAGAAGCTAAGATTTTAAATACAGCTTCAGGCCATATTCACATTAGCTGCTAATATAACATTATATTTTTTTAAAAAAAAGTATTTCAAGTCAAAATAAGTTATTAATAATTTAAATTTCTTGATATCTAATAAATGTAAATATGAACTTCTTTATTGCATAAAAGAAAATCCGCATAAAAATATATTAAGAAGAAATATGAATCGCATAACTTTAAAATCGCATTAAAACAATCTGCATAAAATGAGATCCAGGTGTATATGTATTTCCTATATACTACTACCATTAATACAAATAATAACTGTTTGTTGTATATGTATCTTTCACATAGTGAATTCATGACAGATTGTTATTTATCTCCCATATGCATTATCCAGTATGATAGTAACCAATTGTTACAAATGTATCATTCATATACGATATCTATTGCTATGATGATCACTTGACTTATAACTATAAGCTTTACCCATATTCTTTGTTAAAATGGCTACTGGTTGTATTATTTTGCACTACAAAAATATTCAGAAATATTTTTTTTTAAATACATTAATAAAAATGCATAATAAAATTTTTTTTAACAATAATAAAATAAACAAATTAAACCATAATAATACACTAATACTGAAATGAATACTTCTTTGGCAATATCAACTAGTTGACAAAATTAGGCAGGGGTAAATTTAATCAGAAAGAAAGTGAGATCCAATAACATAGCTTTTGTTTTATATATTTTTCTTGATTTTCTCTTACGATTTATTAATTTGTTTCAACATACGTAACATAGGTATATGTGTGTATTTTGTAAACATATATCTCTCTAGTGTTACGTCACCTTTTCACCTTTTGAGGTATAAAATGTGTCAATTTAACCCATTTTAGCTCTGACATTTGATTTCACCTTTTCTACTTGATTTTAATTTTTATTTATGTATTATTTTTCTATAACATAAGTTTCAAATTTCTAGAGACTTTTAAGATAGAAGTATACTGACCTACTTACCATGCAGTAATTTATGTTGAAAACAATAATTATACCTATTGTGAGGACCACCAGGGACAACATACATCCTTATGGATGTGTAATGTCATGAATGGCAGGACATGTCTCCTGGTTATTTAACTTATGCAACAATAGAAATAATCATTATGGTTGTGCTAAGACTTTTTCTACAAGTGAATGGATGGGCCCAGGATTTTATCCACTGGGTCCTCATCCTAAAAAAATATATGAACACTGTACAGCTGGAAAGGATAGGTAAACTTAGTAAGTACCTGATGTCCCTTACAGAAATAGTTGCATTGCAACTTAATGCTATACCAAACAAACACTATTATACAAAAATATAGTATCGTATATGTTGTGAATATGCATTTATATTTTTGTTTTAATTAATAAATATTTAAATTTATTTGTATGAATTTGTGTTTATAATAATCATGAAATCATACCAGAAGATTAAGTCTAGCATTATTAGCATGCTAGTAAAAAAAATAAAGAATTGAATGTGAGTGGTTATTCATTAATAACAAAGACAGTATCCTTCTACCATGGGTTGTTCAGATCAATGTTATTAAAAATTAACAGCTGACATTATTAGCACATCAATAAAAATTTTAAAAATCAAATGAGTGTGTCTAATCATTGACTGTAAAGAAGTCAAAAAAATTTTTTTTCTCACCGAAATTTTTTTTTCTCATTGCAAAAAAAAAAAAAAATTAAAATGGTTAAAATTTGCTCGTTATAAAAATTTGATCTGGCCTATCCTGTAAATTGGTCATCCGACATAGATTGAGGGCTTTTCTATATATAAACTAATCAAATTAAAAACCTGAATTAAAGTTAATCACACTTATATCAATATTTGAATCTCAGACATATGAGATGTGCTTCCAGCTGATCTTGATTTCAATAAAGAATTATTTCTACTGTCAAACATTTTGTACCCAAAACTCTTAATGATAATGTAGACTTATAACATCAATTTCTGTACACAAGAGATGGGGAAAAAATGAGTGAGCTTCCATTTAACTGCAACATTAAAAACTTCTTCAACAAAACCTTGGGAAAGCATTTAATTTGTGGAATGAAAGATAATTTAGGGTCAAGCTGTTGATGAATCCTGATACCACATTTGGTTCAGCTGTTTTTTTTTTCAGGTAATGCTAGCTGAATCCATAGCTAATCAGACTGCCCAATTAAACAGAAGTAGTCTGAGCATTAAAACTGTGGATCAGAAAGTCAGATCATTTTAATATTTTCCAGATCAGAATAAGAATAATAAATTTGCTAATGATAATAATATTGTTAAACTTTGTTATAGATATAACAAAGAAAAGGATATGCATACAGCTGTCCACACTGGTGTATAATGTGTAGATACTATAAGCATGATAGTAGCATAAAAGCTGCTTGTTTTAAAAAGAAAATAATAAAAGAGCCACTCCTAAATGTCAGAAGGGCAATATAAAATCAAATAAACTCAATGCCTAAATTAATAAAATAAAAGGCATTTATTCAGCTTTCAAATGCAAAATTATTATTAATGATACACTAGTAATAATGAAACTGGATATCAGGTCTGCAGTGTTCATTGGGTCAAAAAAGACATGCCTTTATTATTAATAGAAAAAATAAACATTACCTGCAATCTAGAAGCAAAACAATCACTGACTATAAAAGCAATCAAATATCACACTTCAATCATACAAGAATTAAAATTACCATGGCTTAAAAATAATTTATTTGCTTCTTTTATGTCTGCTGATAAGTATAGCAATTTATTAGGCCACAACAGGTTCAATCACTAGGTCTTTACAATGACTAAAATGAAATCAGTTCCAAAAATAAAATCTAATAGGGTCTACTCAGAACTGGTTGACAATAAACTAAGTTTAAACCTTAGGATAACCATGAAATAAAAGTGTTAAAATGAATCAGCAAATGGGTTCCAGTAGTTATAATCAAAGAAAAAGGAATAGAAACCAGTATTTCAAACAGAAGATGCCAACAATACCACAGGCACAGAAACCAACTAAGGTTGAACCATATATCATCAAACATTGAAGAGTTACCAACCAATATTAAAGATTCACAAGACCACAATCAAATGTCATCAGCCAGCAATAATAAGGCTACAAAGTTGAAAGTTTCCAGATATATAGTTGAAGACACTGAACCTGCTGATGAAATCACTAAACCTGGTGCAATCAAAAAGTGACAAAGACATCCATCAAAGCATATGAATGACTATTTGCTCCAAGGCTAATTTTAGCCAGGAGGATGGAATATTACCTATTAACTTATCTTCAACTGAAGGATTTGTTCAGATTCCATCTTATCTTGAACAGATTGAGCATTCATTGCCATAAACCAATAGATTTATGAATAGATACCATATATTCAATGGCAGAAATATGCCAATATGTGATGATGTTAAGTGAATCTGATTGTTTTCATTAGGGAAAGAGATCTGGTTATAAATAATCAGTCCAGTTGGAGGTAAGGGAGCAACAGAAATTTACTGTCTAACCTATATGGCAGTAAACATGTTGTCCATTATATGGTTAAGCAGTAAGGCAGGCTCACATTAGAACTGGAAGCCACTAAAACTTAGATAAGACACAAGGCAAGCTGTCACAGTACAGCTGAAAGTATTTTGTAATTATATGGGTGGCAAGAGAGAACAAATGTCTGTGTCACCCTAACTTCTCATGATGCAAGCGGTCAAAGTACAGATGAAATTTATAGGTAAAATTAGAAAGGTACCTAAAGTCCCTTTCAGAAATTGTTGCACAACAATTAAATCCTACATCAAGCCAATTATATAAGGTGAAGATATAACACTGTAACACAATTGTAACTTTTTTGTTTCAATTAATATTTTTAACATATAATGCTAACAATTCCTTTCCATAATAATTTCATTTCAGTGAGAGAAACAAGAAAAATTAGAGATTTTTGAAATGGTATTTATATATTGGACTATTTTCATCATCTAATATTAAGTATTGAATTTTTTTTTTTAAAAAAAAAAAGCTTTAGGATGGGTCAGTTGTTTAGAGCATGCTAGTACTATCACTGGTCAGGCAGCAATATCTGAAAAAGAGAGAAGAGAATAATATCTCTAGAAACGTTGTGCATATAATTCTAACCTATGTGCTATTGCTAACCCTTGAATGTAATAGGAAGATTTAAATTTTCTAAAGATATTCAATATTTAATATTAAATTATGTAAATAGTCCAATATAAAAATACAACTAAAATACTAGCATCGCAAACCTCCAGGAAAATATTTTTGAACTGTATTTCTCAAAACCGATATTTCTTACTAATAAAAATTTTCGCGTGAAAATTATTCATTTTAATAATTACAAATATTGTTTTTCATGTAAAAATATATATATAAAGGATAAATTTAAAATGAGCTTTATAAAAATCACTTAAGATGGAATAGTTTTCTCAATTGCCAAAAACAGAATTTATTTAAAAGTAACATATGCATGTACACACGTGTGCGTGAACATATGTTAATTATTGGAAATTATTTACCTTGAACTATATGCTCTTCAACTGAATGAATTACTTAATTTTGAAAAAAATACATTTTGAAGATCTAGCTTTATTTAAATGTAATAAAATTAAAGAGAATTGATGTTAATAGTAATAATAGTAATTTTATTGTCAGTGCTGTATATAGTGAAAATTAGATATCATTAAATATTTACAGAATAATTTTAAAGAATTAAATGCAAATTAGCATATATGTTTACGTTATGGAATAATATTTATTATAAAAAAATCATTGCTGTTGACATTGTTGAATTTATTTATTATTACTTTTGCCCATTCATGTGATTTACATGAATTGACCTCAGATTTGGTTATTTTATCGGGATTTCAAGGACAGTTAATATTGCTCTGTCACTATGAGCCCTAGAAAGACGTTTGAGCAATAAATATTGTGTTAATGATAAAGTTATTTGCTGTAGCAGTTACCTTTGCCCTGCTATACATACCTTCCTAAAGATGTGTTAAGCATTTTGCGTGGCTTGCATTGCTTCTCTATGAAATGCTATATTTGATGGATGTTATTTAGTGATGTGACATCTCTTCTTGGCAATTTTATTGATTCCACCTGTAAGGTATGAGAGAGTAGATTTCAATTGTGATGTAGTGTTTGAAAATAATTATTAAGAAGATTAAGACTTTTTAAAATTGCTATCAACACATTATGTCAGTAATGAGGAAGTTTGTTATTAAAACGAATTTCCTAAGTATTGTATTCCAAAATCAAAAATATGCTCACGCAAAAATTATAGTACTACTGTTTGAGTTATTTTAAAGACAACCATATGAGTAAAATGTAATTTAAATTTGAAAATAAATCATAAGGAAAAATCATGTAGAAAGTATAAAATGAAAAAGTCAAGCCCATCACAATATTTATATGATGGTAAAGTTCAAATGTTGAGTCATCAACTAATGATGAATTTATTAAAAGCTTTTCATGATTAAATTTTATTGTAACTGTTGTCAAATTAATATTATCTCATGTTTGTTTTCTTTATTGGTGTTTCATTCAATAAAATAGATCAGAGAAAATTATGATTTCATAACCTATGCTGGAAATAATTAGATCATTTAATGGGTAATAACTAAAATAGAGAAAAGGTAAGAAGAGGCCTTCAAAAACAATAATTTAATTACTATTTTATTGCTACTTTATTGTGTTCAAGAAGGGTACTGGCAATATAATCATTCAGTAAATCAAGGAAACCCAAAATAAAAGAATGCATGCCCAATAAGACTGGGAGTTTAAACCCAATATAAATCATCTTTTAGGTTTCGGAAGAATTTGATATCATCCAACTGAGTAATTAAGAATTGCATCAATATGAAATAAACATTAAAACCTGTAGCATCTCTCTTCTCCAGAATTTCAAACACCTAATGGTCATATTGGGAACTAGTTCATTGTCATTGTGACTTATAATATTATATATATATATATATTCCATACACTATAACCATTATTATGGTGACTAATTGTTATATATGTATCTTCCACATGATGTACTCTTGATTGATTTATATTATCTCCCATATGCTGTATCCACTGTCGTGGTGGCTGACTGTTACATATGTATCTTTTATGATGACTGATTGAGATATAAGTATATCTTATATGCATTGCCATAATGACTGGTTACTGTGTTATTTTGCTCTTGAATGTTTTGAAATAATTTTTCTTAAATATATTGATAAACAATGTATAATAAATTGTGTAATAATAATGAAATAAAAAATTAAACCATAATAAATACATAACTGATTCAGACTGAAATAAATATCATAATATCTTTGGTCTGCGTCCATTGCTGGTTAACTGCATTACTGAAAAAAAGAAAATAATTTGTTCAGATTTAAATTTCAATTTATTTTAATACTTTTAGCTTGTTTACTAGTTATTAAAGTAGTATTATAATTTAGTTAGATATTTTTTTTAGAAGTTATTTTTCATAAAGTCTTTAAAATTAACTTGAAATAGAATTATTATCAGTACTTATATATTAGACTTGATGTGTGTGTTTGCAAGAACAGAAATGCCATAGTTATGACTTTTTAATACAGCATACTGCTGTTGCAAACACTCTCCCCCCCCACACACACACTGGAGAAAGGTATGACATTCTGTCACCACAAACATAAGCAGCAGATCTAATACCAAAGTATCTTATTATCTTCAGAGAGATCAAAATTAATCAGTTCCTCATTCATTCCTTTGACAGTAGTAACTACACTTGCATTTACTGGTCAATTATTTAAATACAGAGTTTCTCCTTTCTCTATTCTATCATGAGTTCTAATTATTAAAGGCAAAAACCAGAAACTAGTCTGGAAATAAGGATTAAATTGTGTTATCTACCATTTGGTAATCATTGATTATTTAAGCTTACAAAAGATATGGGAAATCACATAGATATTATGTTTAGAATAAGTGACATAGAATTGAACAATTCTATCTCACATCTCTATATAGAATTAGAGAATAAAATAGATTAATTATCAGATACATGCAGAAGAGTAAAGATAGAGGTCACTACTGTCCAAAAAAATAACAAGGATAAAGGCCATAAAATATGGGAAAAACAGAGTGGCGGATGGAAAGGGAAAGTAATGCGGTTAACAAGTCTATCTGGGCATACTGGCGGAGAGATTCCTGACTTCAAAAAAGTGGAAGCCACAGTGCATCGCATCGCATACAAAAAAGTCATATAATACCATATTTAATGTAAGTTCTATCCAATATCTCCATGTATAATTAAAAAGTTAATGACTTTATATAAAATTAGAGAAGAAAATATAAAACTAAAATAAAATCTGTTTAATTAATGAATACAAATAACTATATTCTTTCGTCTGAAAAGAATACAATTGTCTTTTTATAATAACTAATAGTATTCTTGAGAAAATTTATACTTAATTTATTACACACACTTTTAAGCTAAATATGCAAATATAAAAAAAATATCTTCACTATTAATTGTCAGTACTTAAGGAATATTGATGTGATAGTACAAAACAACAGAGCTACTTGTTTTTAATTAACAGCATAATAACACATGAGTATACAAATTACATTACAAATTTTAAATAGACTGCTAATGAGTTAAAACTTGAAGCCTTAAATTAAAAAAAAATCAGTTACAGCAAATAATTAAATCCTATTCTGCTCTAATTATGATAAAACACAGAGAAAAACAAGAGAAAAATAAAATTAATTAAAATTTATATTAATTAGACTTAATAATTAAAATTAATAACTAATGTTTGAAAGAATAACAAATTAGTTACGGAAAAATAGAAAAATACTATTTGCTGACGTCAGTAATTAACCAAATATTATCTACTATCATACATAAAAATGTTTACATATTAATATACATGTACTGCCTATACTATATCAGTAGCACTACTTTTAAATGAGAGTGATCATTTCAACTTCAAGTAACAAAAAAAAAAAAGACGAAGCAATATGTGAAACACAAATATATCCACTTAGAGAATCTGATCTTCCATTATTCTGTTTGCTTGCTATTTTCGATGCTATTCTAAATTTAATAAACATCTCCATACTTACCCATTCTTTTTAAATACATATAAAGATATAATAAAAGACAAATGACCCCCCAAGATGCATTTCGTGCTGAACCAGCTCTAAATTTAATAAACTTATCCATACTTACCCATTCTTTTTAAATACATATAAAGATATAATAAAAGACAAATGACCCCCAAGATGCATTTCGTGCTGAACCAGCACTCATCAATTGACTTCTGCTGCAAACTTTTATTTTTGGAAAAACTTCAGTATCTTATCTAATAGTAGAGTTCCATTGTAGTTCATCTGTAGTCATATTCTCCCATTGAAAACAATTAATGTTCCACTTCTTTGGATTGTTTTGGAGATAATCCTTTATAACATAAATGGGGTCTATTTCTTCTAAGAAAATCGTGCTCAAATTTATCGTAAATTACTTTTTTTTTTAGAAACTCTTGCATCGTTTTTATATTTATAAAGAAGAACATCGAGTTATATTATAAAATTAACTTGTAATAAAGGGTGACTTCTAAATAAAAAAAACGGCTATTAATTAAAAGTATGCAAGTTTTTTCTAGATCTTTTAAAAATTTTCTGTATAGATTTATATTTTCACCTTCAATACTTGTAACAAGTACAAAACTATGCGTGTTTCTAATCGTTATTAAACATATATTTTATTAAAGAGTAGTCTGAAAAATGTTAATTTTTTTTTTTTACCACCAGTATAACATAAATTTGTTTTAAGCCAATAAACATCACATGACCACCACCACCTCTTATGCTTGTGTATAACTGTTGTTAAAACAGGCAAACTCACTATACTTATTGCCACCCACAGCAAGCTAGAGTAATCAATGGATTCCAGAAGGCTTATGCATAAAATCCCCATCTAGTGCCTACTCATCCAATATTCCCAGACTAGTTTCTGGCTTGTGGCCTTTGTCAGCGAGGAGCCTTGGATCTGAGAGCACTGCACCTAGATCTTAGGCTAATGCAACCCTCCAGCAACTACCTTTTAGCTCCATTTAACTACAAAACTATGAGTCTTAAACTGAAAACACCTTAATGTTTTCAATCCAAGCCCATTAGCTTATATAGTCATATGGGTCTGACACCAAAATGTATGGGTACTGAACTGGGTTCAGACTCATATGACTATACAAGCTAATGGGCTTGGATTGAAAACATTAAGGTGTTTTCAGTTTAAGACTCATAGTTTTGTAGTTAACGGAGATAAAAGGTGGTTGCTGGAGGGTTGCATTAGATCCTAAGATCTAGGTGCAAGGCTCCCCACTGATGAAGGCCACAAGCCAGACACTAGTCTGGGATATTGGATGAGTAGGCACTAGATGGGGATTTTATTCACAAGCCTTCTAGCATCCATTGATTACTCTACCTTGCTGTGTGTGGCAATAGTATAGTGAGTTTTGCCAGTTTTAATAAATTTGTTTTGTTGCAAATCTTAAGACGTTAGTATGTATGTATACTGTTTTCTGCGTCGTCATTTGAGATAATGCAACCAAGCACCAATAACACTTGACCATCATTAATGCATCATATCGTTGTAGACTTTCTTTTAATTAAATTTATTATAGCTTATCTAAATTTACTTGTTTTTTGATAAATTATTAATAAGCTTCATTTCTAAGATAGGCAGAAAAAGATAAATTACGAATAAAACAATACCCCATAAAAGATGATTAATACTCCTCTGATGGACGCAAATTAGACCAGAATCTTGACGTTTTAGTTAATAATATCAAAATACCCATTTATCAGGCAATTCTGGATGGTTAAGTGGTTAACTATTTCAAAGAAAGTCTATTGGTTAAAAATTAAAAATAAATTTAAAATGATCAGAAATTTCAATATATAAATGAAAATAGATTAGGAAAAAGTGTTGTTATATTTTCATTTGCCATTGTCAAACTCCCTCCACTCACAACTTTGACGCCATCCATTTCAGATAAATACACTAATGATTATTACTAATCATTTTCGAAACTAGAGATTATCTCTAGCACAGATATAAACTTTAAACCTCAGTTAAAGATTAATATAGCTGATTTTTTAAATTTACACACACGGAGTTATTCACTTTTTAAGTATGGAGGTGTTTATTATATCTATAAAGATATTACATACGGAACAGAGAAAAGTGAATAACTCCGTGTGTGTTAATTTAAAAAATCAGATATATTAATCTTTAACTGAGGTTTAAAGTTTATATCTGTGCTAGAGATAATCTCTAGTTTCGAAAATGATTAGTAATAATCATTAGGGTATTTATCTGAAATGGATGGCGTCAAAGTTGTGAGTGGAGGGAGTTTGACAATAGTAAATGAAAATGTAACAATTTACTCTAGATAAATACTTTGCATATAATAAAGGTATATATGAGAGATAGTGACCTGGGTCAACTGATGAGTGCTGGTTCAGCACGAAATGCATCTTGGGGGTCATTTGTCTTTTATTATATCTTTATTTATATGAATTTAAAAAGAATGGGGAAGTATGGAGGTGTTTATTATATCTATAGGAAAAAGTGTTTAATTAGATTATGTGGAGAAAGTAACAATCATATTGGGCAAGGAAGTTTTTATAATA
Source organism: Epiperipatus broadwayi (assembly GCA_028023455.1). Lineage (NCBI taxonomy): Eukaryota > Metazoa > Onychophora > Udeonychophora > Euonychophora > Peripatidae > Epiperipatus > Epiperipatus broadwayi. The sequence goes on from JAQFVV010012600.1 coordinate 1,495,140, forward strand.
TGTAAAGTTGATAAATGGACAAATCGTTTCTATAGGAATGTGTTAAATAAGAGATAAAGAATGTAAAACAGACAAATAATTGGGGAAAAATAGATAAATTGTTTACAGAAAAGGAAATAGAACTATGAAAACGAATAGGAATTTTAAAAAAAAGTTTTGCGTTATATAAAATTAAGAAACAAATTAAATATAAATGGATATATAATAATAAAAGCTGAACTTATTGTTATTTGGTTCTAGATATAGAAATTTTAGATATCAGGGAAAACATGCAAAAATGACATCAAATTGGAATATAGGTGTAGGTTATGTGGAAATGAGAGAGTTTAAATGGGAGAGTTTTGAACATTTATTTTTGGTATGTAGGATACTGATAGAAGACCAGGGTAAACTATATGCAAAAGAAGAAAGAGACATCATATTTTGTTTTGTTTTATTAAGTCTTTATAACAAAATCAGAGAAATGAGAATAGGATAGTAAATTAATAAAACAGCTTTTATTAAAATTGGATAGGAGAAGAAAAAGAAATAAATCAGGCTGAAAATATTATTTGGGAATAAGAAATAGATAGCTTTATTGAAGTATATAATGATTTCAGAAAAAGAGAACATTTAACTCAAATAAAATTTCTGGATGAATAGCCTAAGCGCAAAAACTTCTGCCTTCGCTTAAAAAGACATTTCATATCAGATGATTGTTATTTCTATTGCAGAAAACCTTCTGCACACAAAAGTAGTATTTCTAATATAAAAAGAAATTATAATTAACGCTGTGTTTATTCCTAATATATATTTTTCCTGATTATTATTTCTTTTAATACATGTCATTTTTCTTATCAATGTATTTACAAATATGTAATTAAAAATTTGTTTTGCTGCATTAAAGGAAAACTCATTTCTCATTAAAAGCACTCATGATTCAAATTATTTTTCAGTTACCAAGGTATGCTTTTTTTTTAATTAATTGATAAAAATATTGTTGATGCTGGAGATTTTTATATTATTATTTGAAACTCTACATCTCTCATTATCCATTCAATTATTTACTTTACTTAAAAAAAAAAAAAGCAAAACCTTTTTGTAAATGACAATAGTCATAAATCCTATTGTTAAACATTTAATAAATCAACTTGGAGAATTAAAACGTATAATTTACATTATTAAATGTATTTTGTTAACAGTAATTAAATGTTTTATTAATGGTAATTTTAAACCAATAGATTTTCTTTGAAATAGTTTTTTTTTAACCATCTGTGTTTCTATATATTTTTTTTTAAAATAAATGTTAAAACAATATACACTCATTTAATTATTTATTGTTTGATAAAAGAAACGGTAGCTGAAAAAGAAATAGAAAAATAAAAAGATTAAAGAATGATAAAATAACATATAGTAAGACAACATTTTAGATAGTAACCATGAGTTCATTGTCTATCTGAAACACGTTATTGTCAATTTAAATTCTTATATTTCACATGTATTCTAATTTATTTGTGTCAAAATTTGCGTCACCTTTAATAATCCTTCAGTCAGCCATTTGCTAATCTTGGATAGTCGGTCATAAACATGTTTTTTTCTCATTCCGTTAGGCTTATTATGTACTGTCCTTTTCATAACTATATTTTTGTTGATATCTTATTCTTAAAATAAAATTCTATCATAAGTGTGTGTATATATGTTAAATATGTACATGGAACTATAATAACAGATACAGCAAATCATTGTATAAAAAAATATAGAAAATCTTTCCAGCAGATATATTAGCTTCTTTCACAGACTACTCGGTTTATAATGAAGTCTACCAAACCTGTTTCCTTAACAAATAAATAATATAGAAAATTTCTGAGATGATTAATATGAGTCTCGTTTTTATGGTGAAGTTAAAATTTTGATCATTCTTTGCATCAGCAATCAAATGTTTATTAGAAACCTGAAAGGCCAGCTCCTCTAATGTTCATGAGTATTTAATGAAATTGACAGTTTATAGAATTTCCAGAAATGACATCTTCATTTCATGCAAGAAAAAGATAAATTTACAGTGTCATTATGAATAGGTGTAGCAAGCATTGTAAGCAAAGCTATGATGAAACTACATTTTTAAAAATTCTCAATTTGATATATAATAGTGGAGTTTGGCCTGAAGATTTTTTAAGAACTATAGTGATTCCAATTGCTAAAAAGAAGAAAGCTGTTAAATGTGAAGAGTATAGGACAATAAGTGTATTGTCTCATGTTTCTAAGGTGTTATTGAGGATTTTAACTCAAAGGATTTATGGGAAGGCTGACTATTATATTGCTGAAGAACAGTTTGGTTTTCGGAAAGGGAAAAGCACAAGAGATGCTATTGGTATTGTTAGGACAATTGCAGAAAGATATATTGAAAGAGATAAAGGAATTGGTATATGTTTTGTAGATTTAGAAAAGGCATTTGATAGAGTAAACTGGAATAAACTGATGTCTATCTTAAGAGATAAAGGAGTATTCTGGAAAGAAAGACGATTGATATGGAATATGTATAATGGGCAAAGAATAAGAGTTAGATTTGGATGTAATGAAACGGATGAAGTGAATATAGAAAGTGGAGTTAGGCAAGGATGTAGTATGTCACCTGTTTTGTTTAATATTTATTTAGAAGATATGATAAATAATTATTTGGACTGTGGAGGAGCAAATGTTGGAGGGAGAGTAATAAAGTGTATAAGATTTGCAGATGATATGGCTCTTATTGCTGAGGAAGAAAAGGATATTCAGAATATGTTGAATAAATTGGAAGAAGGATGTATGGCATATGGAATGAAGATTAATATTGAAAAGACTAAGTGTTTATGGATAGGGAGAGATGCAAAAAGACTGCAAATTGGAATCCATGATGACATGGTGCAGCAGGTAAAGGGATTTAGATATTTGGGTTGTTGGTTGAGTGAGGATGGAAGAAGTGAAGATGAAGTTAAAGAAGAATAGCATTGGCAAAGGTGACATTTGTAAAAAGAAAGAAGATATTCTGTGGACCTATGGAAAGAGAATTAAGGAAAAGATTAATTAAATGTTATGTGTGGAGTGTATTAATGTATGGTTGTGAGACATGGACATTGAGTAATAGAATTAAGAAACAACTGGAAGCTTTTGAGATGTGGACATGGAGAAAAATGGAAAAAATCAGTTGGGTGAATAAAATAACAAATGAAGAAGTTTTGAAAAGAGTTAATGAGGAAAGAAGATTGATTGAAAGTATCAAAGAGAGAAAGAGAAACTGGATTGGACATATACTAAGAAAAGATTATAGTTTAATGAAAGATGTTTTGGAAGGAATGGTGAGTGGAAATAAAAAGAAAGGACGGAAGAGATTGACATTATTGGATGATATACAAGATGGAAGGGGTTATGTGGAATTGAGGAAGTGGGCAAGGAAGAGAATGGAATGGAAGAATGGATGAACTGATGTAGTGACTACTCTCTGGACCTGTCTATTGGACAGACTACTATTGATTGATTGACTCAATCCTTTAGCTATCTATTGTAATCTGGAATAATCCAAATCCCCAAATATTCTCTGATTATTAGCCTTCATCTATAAAAAAATAGTAAATTTCAGCATTCACATTTATATCTTTTACACTATACCAACAAATCATTTGAGATTCAAATACCTAAACAATTTGAACTAAAACTAACTTGTTTATATAATCAAGAAAATTAGACACTAAACAGCCATTTTATATTAAAGCACCCCCAGTTTTATGATTCAATGTTGGAGTAATGTAGTGGAGGGATATTATAACTAAGTAATAATACTCAACCATTGTGATAAGGTACTGAGTGGTAAAGTGAAGACACTAACATGGATGGGTATTTTACTATCTCATTATTAAAGCTAAATCATCATCAGATGTAGTTGGTAAAATAATATTTGGTCCTCATTAATGGTAGTGTTGTCATACACACCCCACTCCTTGTCATAATTTATCATTACATCTCAAAATTTAGAGATATATTACAAAATAGTAAAAGTTTGTAATGTTAAATCATAGCATGCAAAAAAAATTTGTTTTTAAATTTAACTCTGCCCCAAGACTAGTTTGACTGAGTTAGTTACTCAAGTGGCTCAAATATTAATTATATCTCAAATATACAAAAAGAAACTGTACATTTAAATTAATGACATGTGTACATGTTTAAAAAAAGTTCAAAGTTCACGAATATGATAAATATTACTGCAAGTAAAAGTAATCTTTAAAATTATATATCTCAAACATTTGAAATTTAATATATCAAATTCATGACACTAATTATTGAAGTTTTTTTTCCTCCATTATTATCTAAATTGTGTAGTATATACAAGTTTAAAATAATAATACATGATTTGCTAAGATGAAAATAATAAAGGCTCTTACATCAGTAGGTTAAAATAGAATCCATTTTGACAGTCTAACATGCAATGTTTTAAAATGTCAAAAACATTCATCTTAGAAAAGTCATGTTTAATGTATTAATGTATAAAGGTCTAAATGCCCAAGTTATTACCATGAAACCAATTATCTGTTTTTGAATACATGCTGCTTACAGGTTAGAATGTCATATAATGTAATATCAGGATAAATTAATTTACATTTCAATGATTAATAGAACATATTAATAGATAAATATACACGTGAGTAATTTGTGAGTGAGAATTGTTTTATTAAAAAAAGATCTTGCTGATAACAATATTTAATAAACCTAATAGATGAAAAAATTAAAATGCAGTGATATAATAAAAAATTACAAGACAACTTTAGCAATTATAAATATAGAAGAGATTCATTTTGTTTAACTCTGAAGATATGATTCTAGGCATGAATGCAAGATTTAAAAAAAAACTTAGAAATTTCTCCAAGTCACAAACAAACATTTCCGCCCTCCCAAGAAAGTAAGCCCCCCAACAATCCAGATAGCAATCTATTATTGATCAGTAAATGGGTATTTACTATTCTTACAGTGAGAGAGTAATGATTTCAAGTTATTTAGATTTGGTCAGATAAAAATCAGCACACTATCTGTAAAAGCATAAACATATTTTTGTGTGATACATCGTTTACTACTAAGCAGAGAGATGTCATACCACCATGGAAAAGCCCATTATTTTCATTTACCTTTATTTAATAATTATAAGTCAAATTTTTCTATTCTAATTTTAAATTCCAGTATTATGAACTATCTTCAGTAACAAACTAAATGATCTCATCTAATAATATATCTGCAATCAAGTTTTCTCATTTCATGTGATAAAGGATTAGATTATGAAAAAAAAATATAAAAAAATATTGGAATAGATATCTCATCCACTTAAACTGGTTGTAAGATGAGACCAAGATGTTTCAAGTTTTAAAACCGCTTTTACTTCAAACAAAAAATATACTATATGTTGTTGCTATAAAAAGTAGATATTCATGTCATTTTCTGAATTAATGCTATAAGGTCTGATCATCACTTAAGCTAAAGATAAGTTCCTTAAGCAAAAAATTATTTTGGCCTCATAGTAGTAGTATTGCTATTTATAAGCCCTGGATGAAGGGAGTCATATTTACTAAAATCCCTAAATATGGTTGCAAACGGTTGTTGCGGGTTCGCCTCCTGGCCAATGCTATGACATATGGAAAAAAGTAGACTAAAACAGACAAGGTTAAACCGAAAATGTGATTGCTATTTGTTTAATTTGCATCAGAAAATAACACTAATAATTTGAAAGAGATTTAAATTAAATATGGGTATGTGCATTATCCCTTCTTTAAAATAACCATTTATTATTATTGCTGTTTTATTATTGTTGTTATTATTATAAATAAAAACAAAAAAGATAGAAAGTGAGCTTTTAAAAAAAAAATCGATATAATACTCTGCTAAACAATCATGTTTTCAATAAACTCTAAAAGTATATTAAACAAAAATAAAAATTAATAAAAAAATTAATTTTCTAAATTTTAATTCTTTAATTCACAATGCAACCACAGATGTGATAATAATGAAGCATCACAAGAAAATGGTACCTAGTATTTTTTAAGGCAAATACAGTAAGTCGAATTTTATGAATTTACATCACTTAAGCATTGCATTATTTATTTTTTACAATAAAGTTCATAATAAAATATATATATACAAAAGTAGCACATTTTGCTTGATACAGAGTAGTTATAACTTAATGTGCTTACTTTTAAATAATCATATCATAAGTAGGTACATACTGTATATACATGCTAAAAATATATTTATTATATGTGTTAAAGATACATACAATATTCTGTTTGTTAATAATTTTCGTTGATATGTCAATATATATAATTTTTAAATCAAATTTGCATAAATGTGTATATTGTATATATGTATGTTAAAACATGCGAACCATAAGCGTGGGCATGTTTAAAAATATAATACATAACGTTTGCTAAGCACTCTGAATTTTGGTAACAGCATAATTAAAATAGCTATTTATATTTATCTTAGATTAGATCTTACATTTATCTTGATGTTTGGGTACTGTCTTAGAAACAGAAATTCACTCTACTCCAGAAACTATAATAGGTGTACTGTTTTCAAAGAAAAATGCCATTTCTGCATATCTTCAGTTTTTTTAAATTTCAGTTTTGAAAAAAACTAATGTATAAGTATATTGGCACATTATCACATTCTGTTTTTTATTATGAAGACTATGCACAGAAATAAATATTTGAGCATTCATTCTCATCCCTACCCTGCTCATTTATATTTTCAAAAAATGGAAGTCTGGTGTAAACATATTTTTAAATCTATAATTAAAGACATACCACCTACAAATAGCTACCAATACTATGTAGTTGTTTTTGCAAATAATGCTTTAAAGCTGCAGGAAATGTTGCAGTAATTATCAGATGAAAGTAGGAAAGTAAGACTAAAGATAAATGTTAAAAAGATTAAATTAATATTCAATGGATTTTCTCAAAATATGAAAATAAAGACTGATTATGATGAGTTAGAAGAAGTTAACAGCTATAAATACATTGGTCAGATTATTAATACAGATGGGAACATAATGGATGAAATTAATCATAGAATTAAACTTGGTTGGAGTGCTTTTGGTAGAAATAACTTGATACTAAAAGGAAATATGCCTATGTGTTTGAAAAGGAAGATTTTTAATAAATGTGTTTTACCAGTTCTTATTTATGTATTTAAAACTTGCACTCTTAAAAGAAGAGCAATGTGGAGACTTCAGACCACTCAAAGAAGTATGGAGAGATGCATGTTGGGAGTAATAAGAAGAGATCAAAAATGCAATATATGGGTAAGAGAACAAACAGGTGTTACTGACCTCATTGAAAAAATTAAAAGACTGAAGTGGAGTTGGGCTGGACATATTGCTAGAAGAGATGATAATAGATGAACAATTAAAATCTTAAACTGAATTCCAAGAGATTGTAAACGACCCAGAAAGGGATCATATGTGAGATGGATGGATGAAATAAGATAGTGTGCAGGGGTGATGTGGAGAAGAGAAGTTAAAGATCAGATAAGATGGATTGAACTTGGAGAGACCTTCATCCTACAGTGGATTGATAATGGTTGATGATGATGATGACTATGATTTAAAGATTTTTTAGTAAGGTTCCCTATTAAAAAATAATAAAAATAAAAAGCCTTTATTTCCAAAACTAGAATAATTCTTTTGCACTTTAAAAAAAAAAAGCACAGAAATTAGAAGATATCTTTCTAATTGTAATAACAAGACGTCATCGTTTTTCACAGGATGAAAAAAGAAAACAATATTTTTTTAATTAATAAACATCAAAATATTTTTTTTAAATTAAAACCTTGGAGCTGTCTGAAATTCCGTGCGTGTGTGTGTTCTTTCGTCAATCAAATATATTGTAAGATATTTTAATCAAAAATTAATTACTTCTGACTTCATTTTACGAGATTTTTGCAAAATACAAACTAAACATTGATGGAGAGTATTAAAATATTAGCAAAATCAGAAAAGGATAATTTATACATTGGAGATAGATATTCTAAAAGAGCCAGCATTAATAAGCGCAATGCATTTCTATATTAGGAACTATTACAACTAATTTTTATTCTGGCTCTTCTCCAGACTACTAACAAAATTTTTATTTACTTAACTAAAAAATATTTTTTGAGGTTGTTTTCAGCACTCTCCTCATTTATGAACGAACAAAATTTCGATAGCTAAAAAAAAACAACAATGCTGAAATAAAATAAAAAATTCATATATACTTGGTTCAATTAGGGTAAAAATTTCTACTTTTGGGAACTGGAGCGGAACTTAAACATAATGTTCCTAAAGTCATTTTTAATTTCATATATATATACTTATTTGTTACTTTTGCAAATAAAAAAAATTAAACTCGCAAAATATTAACTTTGTAATGTAATAAATATTAATAACTAATTACAGATGTTAATAAATATTTATTAAAAGCCAGTGAAGCAATCAAACTTCTTTAGAATTTTTTTTTTTTTACATTTCATTTCGTCTTTAATGTATACTAATGGTCATTTGTTAATGAGAAAAATTGATAAAACAAATTTTAATAATAATTAAAAAATTATATTTGAAGAAATGACATATTTATATGTAATTCTCTGCTTAAAATTAACATATTAGCTAGCATGTTGTTTACCTTCCCAAATATGTTGTAAGCGGCCTACAATTTAGTGCCGTGATAGAGTAACAAAAAAATTCAAAAATTAAAGATTCCTGTATTAAAGCTCAACCTGTTATATTTAATGTCCAAATATCACATGAGAACCCCTGAGTTATTTATTTAGTTGAAGGTGTAGTGATTAACATATTCACTTATTATGTCCATGGATTTGAATCCAGTTAAAATTTAAATTTTTGATAGAATGTTTTTTTAAGTAGTGAATGCATATCTAATATAAAAAAAATCTATTCTGAATAAAAATTCTAGATATAGAAGCATCATTAGTCAAAAATAAAATATTCAAACAATATTCTCAATTTTGAAATATATGATGTAACTTGTATGACATCACACTTTTAATTGCAACTTCAAGACATTGACTTTGTCAATTAGAATATTGCATATGCAATCCTTGGTGAATCATTCCTTGTTGCAATAAACCACTTATTATATTGTGACATTATGGTATATGATACAAACATGGCTTTTCTTTTATCAAACTTAAGAATCTCAACCAATATGCCAAAAAAAACTATTAGTCATCCTACTTTCTTCTTATCATTTTCTCTCCTGCACAACATCTCAAGACTCACATTTTAATGTTCTATTCCATTTCCACACTATCATCTTTTTCCATTCGATAACTTTAGTCCAAAGGTCACTCTTATCACTCTTCAAACCCAATATATTTCCTTTTATTGCATAATCATTTAGTTAAGACATTTTTCTTATTAATTTCTTTATATTCTTACTACTTGTGTTTTTATTATATTAACAAATACTTAATATTTCTACATCTTAATTACACAGTTTACAAAACAAATTACATGAAATTATTCCATTTCTACATCTATTCTATTGTTGTTAAAGTTCCTTTTCAAATCTTAAAAGAATAAACTGCTTTCATTATTATAATAGTAAAATGAAAAACAACCAGTATTCTGCTTATTTATATATCATACTTTTTTACTTAGCATACTTATTCATTCCATTTCTCCAACTATCTGACTTTTATTAGTGAAACTATTTTCCTGCTCCAGACTTTCATAATTAAACACCCAACAATTTTATACAGATGACACAAAATTATTATCCAGTTCTTTTGCATGTCCAGTTATCTTTTTATCCATCCCATTGTTTGATTCTTAATCTGCGAGTAATTAAAAAGCTATTTTATCTAATCTCTTACTATTTTTTAAATTCCAACCTATTAAATATTTCCCGTTTTCTTTTTGCATCTTTCATGTAAAAATATGACCATACCATTTCTTGTTAAGTAGTTTATAGTCATTATTACCATCTACTGATACTGAAAAAAAAAAAGTAAGTTTCTCTTTAAAAAAAAAGCATATCCAATATTTAAATAATTTACTATTTTTTTTGTTTTAGATTTTAATGACAATTTATGCATACAATGTATAGATAAAAATTATTATTAGTCTACTAATATATATATATATATTGTGCCATTACAATTTAGTCATTAGCTAAATTTGTAGTAATATGCATGAAAAGAAATGTGGTACAAAAATCATCATCACATTTTTATATAGTAAAGCAAGCTATAGGGCACCCAAGTTTAAACACTACAAGATTCAGTTCTAAAAGCTTAAGACAGAAAGAGAGTGGGACAACAGTTATATTCTTTAATTGTTTGTGTGTTGATAGAAAACTCAAAAAGAGTAATACACACATTTAACTATTCAATATTTAATTTTTTTTTTTGTTAAAAAGTAAAGTAATAACGCATATGTATAGGCAGGATGTGTGTGTAAGCTGTTTAATTGTCCTTCTATATTTCAAATATTAAACTCTCTTCAAGGCTAACCTACATTTGCTAAATTCTAATGTTTTATTCTATTTCTATTTTATTATTCTATTCCTATTTTTGTTGTTTGTCTATGATTATAATTTGGGGTTTAAAAGTTGTAGTTTGGGGTTTAAAAATTGTAAGAGTTTAATGTAGATATTAAAATCATAATTTTTAAAAAGCATTTAGATTGTTTTATAGGCCTGTTTTATAAATAATTTGAATGTGTGTGTGTGTACATTGCATACATAAACTACATTTTATTTATTAAATATTGAAAGAAAAAGAAGAAAATCTGTTAAATTATTTTTTTTTACTCAACAATTTTGTATTATAAGATTTGTTTTTCTGTTAAAACTTAGAGATGATGTGAGAAGTCTAATTTTAAAAGTGTCTCATCCTAAGATCAAAAGAAAGAAGCTCAAATTTGAGATGTTACATAGGTATAAAAAAGGACTAAGACTATTTTTTCCTTCAAAACAAAAGTTTGTCTAAAAATCAGGATAGTGAGATTTTTAGTACTATCCAGATAAAAAAAACAATTTGGTTGAAAACAAGTTATAAATCTAATAAAAGAGGTGGTAAATACAAAAAAAAATTGGATATAAAAGCAGTCTGGAAAATCAGTTGATATTATAGAGAATTCTAAAAATCTTGAAACTAAAAGACAAGCATTTTTAATTCAGCAGATATCAATTCTAAAAATCATTTTTAATATAAAGTTTTTTTTTGTGAAGATGAAAAACAGCATGGCAGGTTAAAATAAAGATATATTTCATCTGGGGAAATTCCCTGAGTCATCATCAACTAGCACATCATATAGGAAAGAAAAGATGTCTTGTCTGAAAAATAATATTCTACACCTTTCAACTGACCGAAAGAAATAAGATGTTTTTAAATAGAAAGAAAAAAACATTTACCTGCATTTGAAGGTGATCAGGAAAAAGAGTAATCTACTGATAAATATTAAATCATCAAGTCCAATTAATTGTTCCAGTAATTGAGTTTAAACACAAGAAAAATTATAAATGTAAAAACAACTGCTGTACTTCATCCACTAAAAGGATCGTGCTTGACAGGAAGAGAAGAAAAGTTAAAATAATGATTTCCAAATTGTCCACAAAAGCAAATAACCTCAATAGAATCATCATCATCAAATAATTATACACCTCAAGAAAGAAATTGTTCCAAAGAAAAGCGGTAATGGTAGATGCAAAAGTATAGACATTAAACAAGATAAATTTGACTCATTGGAAGTCGCTACAAAGAATAGAACTGGTAATATAAATTTTTCTTTTATATATTTTCTTTATGATATCAGAGACTTAGTAAAATTTTAGCAACAGAGTGGTATATTTTGTCTAAAGAACTTTTAAAACAACCAAGATCAATTGAAACCAAGAATTTCTTAATAAAGATAAACATAAGCTTCATTAATGATTTTATATGTACTAAAATTATGATTGTCTATTAACATAAAGTTATGAAATGTTATTAATATGTAACATATTTTTTTTATTATTTTTTTTTTAAATAGTGTTTTTGTTATTATGGGATAAAACACGCACATACATAATAATATAATACTTGTTGCATATATGTAATTGTGTGTGAATGTAAAACAATAGGCAATATTAAAAATATTAGATTTGTGTTTTAAGTTAAAGTCTAGCATTTCAGAGGGTTAGAAGGGAGGGGGAGAAAAATAATTTAAAACTTGTTCTGGAAATCTTGCTCTTTCACTTCTACTAACATTTTTTTTAACCATTTTACTTAACATGTTAAATTATAAAGGTATGTGTGCAAAAGAGAAAAGAAAAGAGTGCTTTTTTTTTTTTGAGATATTTTCTGGTAAGAGTGGGAATCTTAGCCAATTTGACATCCAATTTAGAATACATTATACCAGTTACAGGAAAGGGGGAAGAATTTAAAATTAATGTTATGATTTTACAACAGTCGATTATATTATTGTTGTTATTGTTAATATAAATTTTCATGTAGATATAGAAATTTTTATGTATATGTTAGAAATGCAGTAATAAATGTGAATTTGTTTTATTAAATGAGGCGTATATATTTCATTAGGAGTGTTTTCTTTTTTATTAGTTGTGACCATTCATCATCAAGGTGAATATTAGCTATTTAAGTTCCAATTAGATATACTAAGATTAGCCACTAATTATTAATTTCTGAAACTAAATTTTATGATTAGGCTTAGTCCTAAAGCTGTGGTTGAAACCATTACTGTTATCATTATCATCATCATCACCATCACGTTTTAATTAATGAGATAGATAAATGTTTAAAGGCCATAGATAAATAAATGATTTCATGGTATTTAGTTGACATTTGTGAATAATATTATAACCACCATCCCATCATCTATTTCATGCAAGGATGAGTGAATTGCCATCCTAAATTAATAATATAATCTGAGCTAGTAAAACTTATTAAAAAATATTGAAACACATTTATTATGTTAAGATCTAAAAAATGATTTCTGTCTAATGAATTTTATATACTCCACTTTAGTTTAAAGATGTTTTATGTTTACCTAAGTGTTATTGCATACAGTGATATGGGTCTAAAAGCAAAATCCTCCATTTTTCTTAGAAATTAAAGTACCAAAAGGGATACAAACCCAGTACATGTGAAAACATTATAAGATATAACTGTTTCTAGGTTCAGATAATCCAGTGGTGCCCTGTTAGACCATATTCACTTGGTATTTACTTAGATATGCACTTGACATCAAACCATGAGATGAAAGTGGATAAAATCTACCGTCTGTATACCTGAGAAGATATTTTATTGAGTTACCAGTATACTCACCCACTTGATGTTATTTCCTGAGTTATAATAGTTTGTTCTTAATAATTGTTCATGGTTTCTACTTGTTTATTGATGATACAATGCCTGCCTAACTAGGGTTTGAAATAGTCCAGATACCTAAATGACGAGTCTCCAGGCATTATTGTTTATAATTATTGATATTGTGATATCTTGAGAAATCTAATTATAAAAATATGTTTAATTTATTCCTACTCAACATTTTAATATTTATTTACTACTATAGACTACTCATGTATGGTAATATTTATATTTGAGAAGTTAATTAAGTTACAATGGATCTTTTGAGCAATTTAATTTGGCTACAATGCCTTTGGACTCAGGTAGAAATATTTATAATGATAATATTTTATCTTAATCCTTTTGATTAATTTTATTTAGTTACAATATATATATATATATATATATATATATATATATATAACTAAATAAAATTAATCAAAATCTCCACTATATATATATATATATATATATATATATATATAGTGGAGTAAAGCCTCTAACAATCATATAAAACAACACTCAGTAGTTTACAGTAGCATCCATGGTTTCAGTAAGTCACACTTTAAATAAATAAACAAAAAATAATAATAATAATTTAAATTAATACATTTGAATTTATAAATTTTATGTGTATAGCCAACATTTTTAACCAACCATTTTGCTTTTTCTTTTTCTCAATTTATAACAGTTTGTGTGGTTTAAAGTAATGGTAGAGAGGCAAATTCTTGAGTTTAGGTTTCAGGAATTTCTGTCACATCTACTGCTTGAACTTATTATAAATGTCCAAAAAAGAAACCATTTGGTTATTCTTTTACAGTACTAAATGTTTCATAATTACATCATTCTTCCACAGCTATAATGCTATTGTGTATTGGCACTGCATTTAGAAGCACATTATTTTATGACTGTTTATCTTTAATATTTGTTTTACAGTTTTGTCATTTATTTAATAGCAAAAATTAGAACTAAAATGTTTTAATTGATTTTAATTCTAAGTAAAATATTTAGATATTCACATCTTTCAATGAAATACAATGATATCTAAGATTGCAACTTTTACAAGAAGGTTTTAGTGAGAATGTGCAATTATGGCTTTTAGGAAATTGACTTTTAAGAAGTGCAAAGGCAACTTTTTTTTCAAAATTAAGTATTGTTCTTCAGTAAGTAATGTGATTTATACATTCAGTTTTTATTTGAAATGTTTGCTTATTAGCAAAAACTAATCAAATAAAAACATATTAATACTTTTGAAAAAAGCCCTGCTTTGATTGCATATTATGATTGTGGTAAACACATATTTTTAAATCATTCTCTTTTAGTCACTCTTAACATTATTTTTCACCATTAAAATAAATTTGTATGGTAAAAGTGTAAATTAATATAAATATTAAATCAATAATTAAAAAAAGCACTGAATATGTCAGTAGCAACCAGAACAAACTTAAAAAAATCCTGCATTTTATTCATTTTCTGATTGGTCCATTATTAGATCTTAAGCATGTGAACAACCACAATATGCTTTCCTCATTGTTCTAACCAAATTACAAAAGAATCAGCAGTTTTCTGAACTTAACTTATAATTAATTTTATAAAATATTTCCATAATAATCAATAAAAATACATTCTTTCATGTTTAAAATTTATTTATATATATATATTAAATATCTTTTATTTTTAAAAATTTACATGAAACAAATACTTTGATATGCTAAAAAAAATCACAACCATAAATATATATTTATGAACTGTCAAAATTGAGCTGTACTAAACTTTGTTGATAATTTAATAATTATAAATACAATTCTTAATATTAGAATAGTAATTGTTAGATTTATGATTATTTTATAATTATTTGTTCATATTCTAAGGTCAAACTTCAAACAACAAAGATTCAATTAATTTACTTTGATCTTAATTTTAGTGTAGTTGACCAATAAAAAAATAATGATAAAAAAATTATTATTATGATTATGTAATTCAATATAGTTTACATTATTATTTTAATACTTAAAAGATTCAAATATGATCTTTTTATAATATTTTTGGTTATAAACGTAAATTTCTAATAGAATAAAAGTTAAAAATTAAAATAAAATTTGAATTTGTACCTCAAATTGTTACAAGATTTTGATGAAAAATAATTGCAATGCAAATTAATTAATAAAAACAAAAAGTGCTTATTATTAAATAATAAATATCTAATGCTTTTAAAAACAAAATGGCCGCTTTCAAAAAAGTCAATTTTTTTTGTTTTTGTTAATATGGAATTCTAATATTTGAAAAATTAATTTCATCATTAACATATTATTTAAAAAAATGTATTTATTAATAGAAATACATTTTTTAGCTGGAAAACTAAAATATTAAGTCTTTTGTTTGATTATTTATTTCTATTTATTACTCTTTTTCTTTATTTATAAAGTTGATATACCATTTTTAAGAATATTTTTCATTTTTATACTTACGCTTTTAATAAAAAATTTCAAAAAGCATAAATATATAATAAAAAATACAATTTTACTTATTAAAAAATTAATCAGAAAAAAAACAACAGTGACCATTAAAGTTGAAAAAAAATAGTTAATTTACTAAGTTAAATTTTTATTAACAATTTCTGTTTGATATCGTAAATATATATTTTTAAAAATTAAATTGTATCATAGATATAAATATATACATTAAACATATACAGTAAAGAGTTTTCTAATATCCATGGTTTCAGTTATTCTCAAGAATGTTTAGAAGTAGATGCAGTAGTTAAGAAATTATACAAAATTTTTAATTAAGTTCTCCCCTCATTGTTTTTTCTAGTAACAAATTTTTATATTTTTCAACATCTTTTCTGTTCTAAAAAAATAAAGAAATAAATTGGCAAAGCTCTTTATACAATAGTGCCACTCAGTGCAAGCCAGAGTAATCAGTGGATGAAAGAAGGTTTGTACATAAAATCCCTATCTAATGCCTACTCAACAGATATCCCCAGAGTAGTTTCTAGCTTGTGGTTTTCATCAGTGAGGAGTCTTGGATCTGAGAGTACTACACCTAGATTTTAGGACCTAATGCAAACCTCCAGCAACAACCTTTATCTCTACTTAACTACAAAACTATGAGTCTAAAATTGAAAACATAATATTTTCAATTCAAGCTCATTAGCTTATATAGTCATATAGGTCTGAACTCAGTTCTGTATCCATACATTTTGGTGTCTTTGGTTCTATAATAACCATAGACACCACTATCCTATTAGGCAGGATTCATATTAAACCACTAAACATCACATGATCACCATTTCTTATGTTTGCTCAAGCAAGCATAATCATGCGAAAGAAATAAATTAATGTTATTTCAGTTTAATGAAGTTTCTAATATAATGTTACAGTTTCATTTGATTGGAAATCATAAAATTTCATTGCTAACCTTTATATTTTACTTAATTTTTATATTATATTAACAACTCAATTTGCATAGAGATTGCAATGTTTGTCTTTCAGTTCTCTTCATTCTCTTGTAGATACTGGTAGTGATATTTTAGTGATTTGCATTTATTTTAATGGCAGAAACAATATTGTTTTATTAGTTTTAAAAAATCTCAATAGAACAGAAATCTATAACCAAAGGAAATTACAAAGGATCTAAATTTCATCTACAAGATAGCTGATTGGTAGGGAGCAGTTACAGGAATAATTCTCCATTCTTTTGTTCTTAGAAATGAAAGAATATATATCTTTTCCATAGTTTGTTTAAATATTTTGATTATTTTTATAAAATATTTGCACAATAATTATTTAAAAACAAAAGTAAACAAAATTCTACATTGATTTTAGCCAAATATGTTTACATTTTAAAAGTACAAGTTAAAGGAATTCATCATAGTGATAAAAAGGAAACTATGATCAGTGACAATTTACTAAACATACTTCTATGGAACTTTTGTAATATTTTATTAATTATAAATACAATTTTAAATTTTAGAATAGAATTTGATAGATTTATGATGACTTAGCATTAATTCATTAATATTTTATAAATAAAATTCAATCATCAATGATTTTGTTAACTTTTCTGTCAATAGTGTTGTAATAATTGACTAATAAAAAAACCAATTGTTTTCATTATGTATTTTGCTTTATTTCATTTTATATCTTTTTCTATTCTTGTAGTGTTTAAATATTATTTTTAGGTGTTTTTTTTTCATTTGTAAACTTATATTTTTAATAAATAAAGTCAATATATTGAATTTTAATATAAAATAAAGGCTTCAATACCAAAATTAAATGTTTAACATTTACAAAAATTACCACCAGGGAGAACAAAGAAAGATGTCAAGGGTTAATGTTTCTATTTATCTGAAAAATAATATACTTTATATTTCAATTTTATCTATAAAAATAATATTAAAATTGAAATGCCTAAATCAGTTTTGAATTTAGATTTCTAAAATACCAGTGATAGAGTGGGGAATTCCTGAGTTAAAATTCCATGGAGATTCACTTTTTTTTTTCTAAAGCTTGAACTTCATGTGAATTTTTATGTGAACTCCCAAGGAACAAATTATTGAATTTTTTAAAATTAATTTTAAAGTTTATAGCAAATTGTTTTGAATTCAGAATCTTATAATTTTGCAAAATTTCAAGCCATTATCTTGGTTAGAATAGTCAAATAAAATGGTCCCAGCATGGATGCTATCCAGCAGATTTTGCTACCTAAATAAAAATCATTTATTTAGACACCAATTCTGAAAGTTTGTCTGCATTATTATTTAATGACAGTAAATTAAAATTTAATGAATTAATTTTGTTATAAAAGAAAAGTTATTTTATTAAAGATGTATAGGAATAGTATTTCTCCAAAATGATTATCTCCTATTTGTGTGTTCAAATTTTAAAACAAAACACTTATTATTACCACAATGATTGTTTCCTTCTTCTTTCACTAAGTACTTTCTTCAGTATCCTTTCCCAAAACTTTTAACACAATATTTATGTCTACAAAGATCTACTAAACTTTTATTTTATTTTATCCTCCTATTTCAATTAATACATCTTCCTTTTGTATTAGCACTCAATTTAAAATTCCTTAATTGACCAATTGTTCTCTTGAATTTCCATATACTCATTATATTTTAGTAACAATCTTTTTTTCTTATTATAACATTGTGTACATTCTTTTCTCTTTATATCTATCAATGTCCTTCTGTGCACAATTCATTATATTATACATTTCTATTTTTAACTTTGTGTTCAAATATAAATAAAATAAATAATAAATAATGTACAATAGAACTTTAATTCTGATTGCAATCAGATATTTTTCAATTACAACATTAGATTAATGGCATAATTCACAATATACTACATCATAAATTTCATCACAGAAAACAAGGTTATAACAATTATATTAGTCATTTATCACATAAATGCCTGAATATTTTTATCTCATATATAATTAATTTGCTTTCATTATGTAAGTCACAAATACATTAATAAATCAAAGATTCTTCAAATGGAGAATATAGACTATTTAAAATAGGAATTGCTGAACAGTTTACGAATTTTTTATGATTATTAAAGTTTTCCAAAGTTTATGCAACTGTTCATGGAATTTCAACGAAAGACTTCTCAAAATTAATTGTGTAAATGTCATATAATGCTTTTATGTAAAGAAAAAATAGTTCACATGAAAGCACTTTAAAAAAATGTTTTACTGTACATATACATTTTAATAATATCTAAAAATTTAAAACTTAGTTAAACTATAAATATCAAAGATTTTTAATGTGGTTTTAAAATATGAAATGCAAAAAAAGGAATTTAAGAATCTGCTAAGAAAGAGAAAACTACAATAATAAAAATAACATCATCCTCATTTATCATCATCATCATAAAAATGATGATGATGATGATGATGATGATGATAATTATAATAATAAACCACCACTCATAAATGTGAATGGTCATTCTAATTTAAAAAAAGAAAAGCAAAAATCTGATTTAGAGATGAATTTTCTGATGCCTATACAAGCCAATCTCTGGGCCACAAATGCAACCAAATATAGAACATCCTAGTCTATTTTTCTTTACCTTGATATTTTATGGCATTGTCTTTTAATTTTTTCAACAGAAAAAGTTTCTGGCTGAAATACTTCAACATCATGTCTAAGTAGAGCTTTCCGATGTATTCTATTCTCTGTCATATTTTCTAACTGAAAGCAAGTTGTATTGCACTTCCTTGGAATGACTTTGAGATAATCCTTATAATGTAGATGGGATCTGTATCTCCCATAAAAATCATGCTCAATTTCAGAATAAAATGCTCTTTTAAGAAGTACTGCACTATTCATTCATTTTGCATATCCAATCCAATAAAGGTGTGATTTTATTAATAACTCTATAGTATCTCATCCAGAAAATTGAAGAACATATTGATTGGTTTTATGAACTTTCCTTAAAATTTTACACAGCATTCTTAAAAAAAAAAACGTTTAATACCTTTATATTGTGCTGATATGTTGTCCAAGTTTCACTTCCATACAATATATTACGTAAAATATTAGTTCTACATATAGCTAACGTAGTTGCAGTAGTTATTTACCTGTAATGAAATAATCTATCTTTTAGCTTGCTAAAAACAATAGCACCACAATATCTAATTCCACCTTTCTAATTATAGAAATATTAAGGTATTTAAACTGATTTACATTCATAAGTTGATAACTATCTAAGATAAAAGTTGCTGAGGAATTTGTTTTTCTATCACTGACATCTTTTTAAACATTAATTAATAAATCAAAGTGTTTATATATTGGATTCAAAACATTAAATATATTCTGTAAAATGACTTTTAAACTCGCAAAAATAGACAATCATTAGCATATTGTAAATCCAGAAACCAACAAAATGAAAATATTGTTTTTACTTTCTATTACTTCAAATTAAAAATGCTGTCATCAAATTTGTATTATATTTTGATTTCTGTGTTATTAAGCTAACTTTACACTTCCAAAGATTACTCACACAAAACTTGAAAACAAAGTTGGAACAAGTAAGCATCATTGTTTAACATCAGTTTTCATTTCAAATGTCTCAGATTTTATATCTGTAGTAATATTACTTTCTCTCATTCCATCATGTAGAATTTGTATAATATAAATAAATTCTGGTGGTCAAACAATGTCAAAGACTTATCTTATAAACTGAAACAAATATCTTTACCAAATCAATAAAATATATAAATCGCTCTTTTGTTCCTGATATTTTTCTTGCATTTCCCTGGCAACAAGAATTATATCTGTAGTTCTTTATTCTCTATAAGCTCACTGACTGAAAACTACAGATTAGTACCTATCAAGCATTATTAAAAATTTGTAATATCAGATAACTAGTTTAGCAATGAGCAATCTAAAGATGGTCCAAACACTATATGTGGGTCTCTAACATTTTCTGTGCAGGATATACTACAATAATATTTTTACCAATTATAAACAATTTGTGACAGTTCTGAGAAGTCAGCAAAAACTTGCTTTAAAAATAGTTTTATTTTGAGATTACTTGTCTTTTTTTTTCCTTTTAGTAATATATTCTGATTTACTGATGAGAATATCTCACGAGATCCTCATTGATAAAAGGTTGTCCATAAACTGGTCTAGTTACTTCAACTGCCATCAAGCAGACAGCTTAACATGCATAAACAAGTTTTTTTTATATTGTTCATTAATGTAATTAGAATAAAATGAAAATTTACCAATATATTGGCCAGATTATAAATACTTAGAAACACAACATGGATCAAATTAATCATAGAATTAAACTTGGAAAAAATGTTTTTGGTAGAAATAACTTAGAAGTATTAAAATGAAATATGTCTATGAGTTTGAAAGTGAAGATATTTAAATGTGTTTTGCAGATAATTACATGCAGATCTAAGACTTAATGCTTAATAGAGATTTCAGATTTCAAACGAAAATTATGAAATATGTACACTGGAAACAATAAAAAGAGACTCAGAAAACAAAGTAGTATCTTTGATATCAGTAAACTAGTTAAAAGATTTAAATGAAATTATGAGATACATGTCCTAGAAAGTATCACTATAAATGTTAGTTGATGGTTTAAACTGGATACCGAAAAATTATAAAATACTCAGAAAGAGACGGCATGTGAGATCAATATGGTAAAATAGTGTGGAGAAGTTATGGATGGAGAACAAGATTAAACTTGAACAAATATTTATTCAACAGGTATTGAAAATGATGATGATGATGATGACGATTATGTAAATCACATAACAGCTGCTAAAATAATTTAATATAGTTAATAATTATGTCGTAAGTTATAATTCAAAACAAATAATTTTTAAGATATAAAATATTTTTTAGAAGTCATTAAGCAAAACAAAACACTTCTGCAATTAGAAATTAAGTCAATATTTATTATTGTATCCTGTTGTTTTAATAACATTATATACTATTAAAAAATTACTTCTATTCAGTTTTATAGCTTTACCTTTTCTTATGCAAAATAAACAATGTTGATAATAAAAGATTATAAAGCCGCAATTGAAACCAGCATCAGGCAATCATTCAAATGTTTGTTTACTTTTGATGTCAAAATTTTTGTCTGTTTACTTTAAATTTTACAATTAATTCATATTTGTAATTGGATTTTAATTAAGTTTAAAACATATGTGTAGTATATATTTCTTTTTTATGCTTTCATGCCTATAAGTTGTTATTCTTTAATAAAACAATTTTTAAAAAAATCAGAAAACTAATCTAATAAAGTAAAACTGGAGTTGAGGTTTTTTTTTAAAAAAAAATTCAATTAAATTATTGTGATTGAAAAATCAATGAGTGATTTAAAATATATAATTTCAAAAGATAAATAAATAGAAAAAGAAGATAATATTTCTTGGCAAACAGAATATATATTAATAAAGAATATATAAATAAAGAATTAAAATTTTTATTCGCGATTAAACTATTCAATTAATTAAATACAAAAATATCCATTTCACAAGGAGTCATTATAACTTTCTAAAAGGCCACATTCATGCTTACAACTTAAGAAATCAAATAAAGTTATCTAAGTCTACTTTATATAAACACGGGGGGGAGGGGATCAACTGCAAACACCAACCTTCTAATATTCTTAATAATCTTTTGCCATGTACTTACTTAAATTTAAAGAAATATTATAGATTATTATCTTATAAGAAATAATTTAAGTTTAGCTAGAATTATTGAACACTTACACACACGAAAATCATAATATATATGCAGTAAAATTTTGATCCATCATTTTTGAAAAACACAAACGATATATATATATATATAGAAAAATGATAGTATTAGAAAACCATTAGAAACTAAAGATGAAAACAATTTAATGATTAATATTCACTAAATTACATCTAAAATATGCTTCAAAATTTTAAATTCAAAATACTTTTTCATTATTTTCAAAATAAATTTGTATATATATAATTTTAATTGTACAGCAATTATAGCTAATGTTTAAAAAATTCAGGGTTGATATAAAATACAGTTATTGCATATTTGTCGACATTATATATTTCTGTCTGCAACAATCCTTCTTTAAATTTTATAAATAACACAACAAGAGTGAAAACATCTTTAAAATCATGGTTCCCATGTTATACATTTTAAAAAAATATTAAAACATTAATTTTGTTTTGGAAAAGCATTACAACTTAAAGAAAAACACAATCAATCAATATGTATATTGTGAATATAAAACATTTGACAAAATGTAGCTACTTCTTGATGAAATGATATTCTTAATGCTTTCAAATATATGTTCAATTAAAAAAAGGGAGGAGGGGATAGCAAAAAGTACTTTAATATCATTCCAATTTTTAAATATATATATACATATTAGTTCTAACATTCTCATGGAAAAATGAATTCATAGTATTATTTCTGAAAGTTTCCATGTAATAAAGATCTTCTCTCTCAAATTATTTTTTCCTTTTGTTATTTTTTTTTTTACATTCTTAAATTCTATTGGTTGAGAAGTTTTAAAAAATATTTTATCCTCCAATAGCCTTTTCCAAATATTGTTAATTTTCTTTAATTCACACTTTTCATTTAAAAAAATTAATG
Source organism: Epiperipatus broadwayi (assembly GCA_028023455.1). Classification (NCBI taxonomy): domain Eukaryota; kingdom Metazoa; phylum Onychophora; class Udeonychophora; order Euonychophora; family Peripatidae; genus Epiperipatus; species Epiperipatus broadwayi. The sequence goes on from JAQFVV010012600.1 coordinate 1,518,598, forward strand.
AAGTATTTCCATGCCCTAAAGATAAAATTCCTTTGGAGACTCATGATGTATATGAAATCGCCTGTGGAATTTGTTTACTTCATACATTGGACAGATCAATCATAGAATAAACATAAGAAAGTAAGAATACATTTTGGCAATTAAGTTAACTAACCATGCCATCAATTTTAATAAAACACATATTCTGGTAAAAATTGAACAATATGACCATAGATTACTAAAGGAAGCTATAGAAATTTTTAAAAGGTGTAAGAGCATAAATAAAAAGTGTGAATTAAAAAAAAATTAACAATATTTGGAAAAAGCTATTGGAGAATAAAATATTTTTTAAAACTTCTCAACCAAGAGAATGAAGAATAAATAACAAAGAAAAAAATATCAATTTTAAATCTTACAACATACGTTCTCATGATTTGAAATCAATAAATATATATATATATGCTTTGCGCACAGATAATGAAGCTGTTAAACATAAATAATATTATCCAAAAGTTACCGCCAAGCACTTTCTGTTCAGGACAGTTTATAGCCCATATTTATGGCTACTGGAATTTAGTTAAGAATTATAATATTAATGCAAATTTATGCAAATTCATGTGGAGATTTTACATAGACCATTTTCGAGGCAGAGAAAAACAAGCCTCTCTTCTATTGATTGCTTCTGGGTCACTTACTATGGGGTAAGCTTCCTTGACTTTGTGTTTAATATCGTTTATTTCAGAGCAGATAACACTGGCAGTGGTGAGTAGGAAGGCATGGCCAGTGGCTCTCTCATGCTCAACAAAAATTGAATTGCCTTCAAGCTTAGTTTTAATAATGTTATAGAGATATCTATGTTGAACTACTCTGGTTGCAATGTTGGTTTTAGTTTCTCCATAATATGTTGCCATGCAATTTCTTTGGGGGCAGATGATTTTGTATACAACTTGAGGGTGAGTTCGAGTTAAGCTCTGAGGAAAGTACTTGTTATTGCATTGAAATATCAATTATTTAGCTATTATATTTTTATTACATGGAAGCTCCCAAAAATAATACTATGAATATGTATATAATGTAAAGAGCATTTCAATAGCTCTAAACAAGCTTTTTTTAAATGATAAATGCTTGTAAGCATTTATCATTTAAAAAAACAAGCTTGTTTAAAGCTACTGAAATGCTCTTTATATTACATATTAATAAATGCAAGCTATATAGATCATGTGACATACAACATGATTTTATTACTACTATTATTTTGCTGTTGGGGGCTTTGGCTAAATTAAATTACAAAGCCTATTAATATCTGGGATATCTGAATTAAGTTCAGACCCATATGATTTTTTTCAGTTGGAAAGCTGAATTTAAAGACTTGTAGGAGTCTAAAAATTTCAGATTTTCTTTTTAAGAGTTAACTTTTAGATAAATGCTTATCTTGAGTTAGTTTTTTGAATCTGATGTCCTAGCTCCTCACTGAAAAGAGCCATAGCTCGAAACCAGTCTGGGGATGGGAAAAATCCTTGATAAATATCAATTGAATGCTGCATTTATCATTAAAAAAATAAGTTTGTTTAGAGCTATTGAACTGCTCTTTATATTACATATTGGTAAATGAAACTTATATAGATCATGTGACACACAACATGATTTTATCACTATATATATTAAGAGATATCAGGATTGTGATTTGTTAATGATAAATGCAATAAAACAACATTTCTGTGAAAATCTGATTTGTAAATTTAGTTTTTTAGTTTTTAGGGCATATATGGAATAAAATCATTTCTTTAATTTTTATTTTAATTTTCTACTTTTTAATTTTATATCGTCCCAAAAGTAAGAAAAAAAGAAAGCTTAAATACAATTTAATACCGCTAGATGGCAAGATTGTAACAAATACTGAATACTATGTAAAATTTCAAATTTTTAATTATTTATTATTTATTTGTGCTAGAATTGTTTGTATACTCGACAAATATAAATTGGCATTGAAAATACATATGTGTGCACAGTTTCAACTAGATTGGATCTTGGAAAGTGGATAAAAATTAAGCTATAACATTTTCCAGCCCGCAGACTAAAAAGAAAACAAGTTAAATATAAGCATATAAAAACTATTATTAACAATAAATACTTTATCTCAAAAATTAAAACAATACAATGAAATGTCCACTATCATAAAAAAAAGATGAAAAGAAAGTCAAAAATAAAAAGTAAAAAACAACAACAACAAAATTATTGTGGTATGTAATTAAAGAATGGTTATGTGATTTCACAAATATATAATCCCATTACTATATTTTAGTAAGGACTACAAATAACAGCTTGAAGTTCATACTGTTCAGCCTCTACTAATTTAAGAGAGTGAAAATAGTAATATAAAAATAATACAGAAAGAGTAGAAAGCACTGTTTCTTTTTTTAAGAAATACCAACAAGATAACATCCAAAAAATCATAAACTTGTGTAAATTGTCCATCATTACGCTTCATGATAATCTGATTAGAATAAAATATATAGTGAAAGCATAACTGCATAATCCACCATAATGCTTCTTTAATATAAACAAATACAGTGACATAAAATTTAAATGCATATTATAATAATATATAGTAGAACTTTTGTATTCATGTAAATATCATAAACTATTGGTGTATTACCTCATAAATATTCTCAATAAAATAACATTGTGCTCAAGAAAATGCAAAACTCTTGATCATCATCAATTCTAGACTGAAAATGTTTTTAATGGGGGGGGGGAGATTATAGTAAAGGTATCTAGTATATAAGATTTATGGAGAAGCATCAATATTGTTATTATGAGATAACAACACATTTTGTAACCAAGCTAATGCAGTTAACCATCCATGTGGAGAAGATAAATCTAATATTAGCTGAGAAAAGTGTTTAAACAAGTATGTATAATAAAATATGTTTATGTGATTCTTGTATTGTTTATATCACTGAATGACATAGGAGTCCCCAACCCTATGCCCGCGGGCACCATGGCGCCTGCAGACCATTTTATGTGTGCCCACCACTATCCGAACATGATAAAAAATTATTTATCTGATACAAATAAATTTAATTTTTAAAATTTCATATAAATTATTGTATTATATTGTAATCAAATTGTAGGGCATACTATACTTTTACAGCGTAAAAATATAAAGGTTAATTATATGTTAAAATTTTATTTTTAAAAATAAATATTTTTTTGTACATTATGTGTATTATTAACAATCTCCAACTATAAATTTACATTGAAAAAATAAATGGTGCTCGCCACCTGGTTGAAAAAATAAATGGTGCCTGCCACCTGGCCGGTATTATAGATTGTGTTCTTAAGTGCAAAAAGGTAGGGGACCCCTGACATAGATCAATTTAGCAGAAAGATATTTTTGTCTATACAAATGAAATAGAACTATTATCTCTACCAGTTTATATTTTGATGTTCAAAGGATTCAACAACATTAATGTAATTTAACTGTTCAGAAAGATTCCAAACACACAACTGAAACAATTAAGTCCTATTATTCTACAAGCCTCGTACTTAAGCCTTTCTAGTGATGTTAGAGAATTTGTAGCAGTAGGTGTTTTATTGACCAGAAAAGGTAAACTTTCTAACTGACAAAATTTTTTAAAGACTGGAATATGCTTACCAATTTGCCTGACTGTTGGTCACATGTCATGATTTAAAAATGTTCAGTTTTACCATTTTAAACACTGGTGCTTAAAAATCATATATGAGGTAAAACAATCTTAAACAGTTTACTGTATTGACCAGCACTCTTAGTCATCTTCCACAGAAAAAGCTTTTAAAAAGACAATAATCACCAACTACTTAAATACTGTTTGATGATATTTTTATAGTTTTCTTTCTTTGTTTTAGCTTTATTAAGATTAATTATGGATTGACTATCTGAAATAAATCTTTAAATTGTTTGGAAATATTCTACACAAAATAAAGTTTGCAATCTTCACACAATTCAAACCTTAGGTCACATGCCAGGAAAATTAATGAGTTAAATGTTACATTCAGAATTCTAAAGTCAAATTAGACATCAGAATACTGTGACCAAATGATATGTATTATTACTATTAGTCATAGTCTGCTATCACTTGCAATCATCTTAATTTATACTAACAGTTCAATATTAGACCTCCATCATAATTTATTTAATTAATAAATTTTATTAGTTAATCTTTAATCAAAAACTTTTTACTTCATTAATCAAAATACTACAATTATTTACTGATTATATATCATAATAATATCAGCAATAGCATGTGTCATAGCATCGGCCAGGAAGTGAACCCACTAACCTGGGACAATTCCTTGTAAGGCATCTGTGCTGACCACTCGATCACCAATGCTTGACACAATAGCAGCAATATTAAAAAAATAAAATAATCATATAGTCAGATGGTAGAGGTCATATCAAATTGGCGTTGAAGACAATAGTTTCAGTCACTCAACTGTTCAAACTGTATATTGTATCCCCCCCCCAGGTGAAATTTTTTAAGTACTGAGTCTGCTTATTATATATATATATATTTTGTTACCAAAAAAAAATGCTTCCAGCTAATAAATAATTAAAATACAATTAACATTTATTTCATCTACTTACTATAAAATACATTTACAATAATTTTAAGAGATTTGCACTATGCTACAGCTGGCAAGATTACAAATGCATAATTATGTTCAGCAATAATCAATGGGTTGAAAAAACACCATGACTTATTTTGGTAATCTTGCATTTCCAGCCTTGTTTGTTTGTCTTATGAAAGGTCAGACACCCTTCACAACCAGGAACTTCCTAATGTAAACTTGAAAGTACTTATTGTATTCTATAAATAGTGGTAAATGTGTTATTTTCATAGTAATCCCAGACCAATAAATTATTATTCTGAAGATAACTTCAGTTTTAAAGTCATATCCCCCCCTCTCTTACTATGAATTGTCATATTTGCATGGTTCACTTGAGTAGCAAGTTTTCTGATTGCAATTGTAAATTCAACTTTTGAGTGCTTGGGCACTACTGTGAGAAAGCTTAACATAAATGCAAAATGCATTTTGAATCAAACTTAGTGTTTTTGAGGATTACTTATGGCCTCATATTCATAGCAATAAGATATATGTGAATGGGTGCATGAATATATATGTGAAAAGTTTATTCAAATGTATTCCATTTTTTTCAATAGGGAGAAGCAGGATCCTTTCTTATTCATGGAGTTGGGATTGTTAGCTATATGCCAAGCTTCTTTGATCATTTCCTTGACATCATTTCTCTTGATGTAAGTGATATTGGCAACTGTGGGGCCCATTATATTTTGGTAATCAAGGAAAATAGGCTGTCTCCAGATTGTTTGTAGCTCTTTTATAGAGATTTTTTAATGTTGTGATAATCTTGTGGTCAGGCTAGTGTTTGACTTACTGTAGTAAATGCCTTTTCATCCAGATTGGGGGCATGCTACTTTCTATACAGAATGAGGAGTTTTAGGGAGTTAATCTTTCAAATTGTTTATGAATCTATTTATTGTGAGCAGAATACAAAAACTTATTCGATGGGACTGTGAGCAGGTTTTGGTTAAATTTTTGGTTATACGTGGAATGTAGGGGAGCAGTATCCTTGGCTTGTCATCTTTTGGCAGAATTGTTCTCATTTTGTTGATTAATTATTTGAATAGCCTAGTGTCGTTGAGTATTTATTTACGTTATTACTGTTTCAATGGTCAAATGTTGCATTTCGAATCCGATTTGTAAAGCTCTATAGTGTGAAGAAGGCTTTTATTAAAGATGAGCTACTCTATTATTTAACTAAAACTTGATAAGGCAAACAATAGCAATTTTCGTTTTAGAGTATATAAATTAAAAATAATAGAAATAAATAACTATCTGCATCGTTTTTTTAAATAGTGTTTTATTGCAAATTTCCGTTAATGATACCGTACGTTTACTTATATAAAACATTTCATTTCATTTCTTCTTTTTTTTTAATAATTTAAAAAATGATAAATTACTATTTAAGTACGTTTTTAAATTTCATATATACATAGTTTTATTTCACCATTTAATTTAGTCTCGCTGATCTTTTTTCGCTTATTTGCTTCTATCATTATTTTTCACATTATTCCCCTACTCCATGTGATTGTTTTCTTTTTTTTAGCTATGTAATATTAATAAAAATACAGTCTTATTTGTTAGCTCAAGTGTATCAGAACTGTAGGATATTAAAACCTCTCAAACAGATCATTTATTTTATCTAGCTAGAAGCATTTCCCTTAAGTAGTTCCCACTTTTATCTCTTCTTTTTAATCATGCAGCTATTAAATAATGAGATTTCATTTTGCTACAATCATAACAGGCTCTCTATTCATTTTCCTTTTATACTGTTACTACTTTCTATAAACTACTGGAAAGAAAAAATCCCTCAACCTAGTCATGTGATGACATCACAAATACTAGTTAAAGCTTGTTACTTTGAGTTTTAAAAAAAAAAAACTCAAATTAATTTAGTTTTTATTTTTCATTCTTTTCTACAGATATAAGACGGTATTAAGTTGAGATGTTTCTTTATCGCTTTTTTATACTTTTAAAAATTAATCTAATGTTAATATGAAGAAATCATAAAATCAACTTTCAAGCCCTGGCTTTTTTCTAAGCTACCATGAAGTTTGTTTATTATGATTATTTCACAGAATTTTATCAGTCTTTACTCTTTGAAGTAAATGATAATTTATGAACATAAAAGATATGAAGTATTTATAAAATGGTTATTTTAAAAAGAAAAAAGATAAGTAAATAAAATCATTTGTGCGTTTCTAGAAAACAACCATTTTCTTTGCTTGACAGGGCTACGAATTCGGCGGATATAACCAAAAAGCATCAAGATGCATCAATTTTTTATTTTAAATAATGCATATATATATAAATTTAGTGCTAAACACATGGAAAAAAAAACATTTAGCAAATAAACACGATTAAAATCATAGCTGCTGTTTTAGACAAATTGCTTAATATTTTAACAACTTTAACATATTTTACTTTTTACTAGTAACTATTTCCTCTTTTTTTTTAAAAAAATAAAAAAAAAAAATGAATTAAACTTAATAAACATAAACTTTATCAAATAATTAAATGAAAAAAGTTTTTATACAATGCATTTATATATTGGATCATAAACTAAGGTGGGATTCCATCTTTATGTTAAAAAGAGTTACCATGACAACAGGTTGAGATTGTTAATTATATTTATATTGGAGTCTAAGTGTTGACTGATTTTAATATTTTTATTTATGTAGTTATCTTCCTTTGTATATACATATACACGGTAGTTAAAATGTCTGGATTTACAGGTAATTTACCTTTTTTTAAAATTTTCTATATAAATATTTTTTGTTATTGTTTTTAGATCCAATGTGGATTTCAAGGATGCAAGGCGTGATCTAAATAAACTGGTTTCAAGACAGAAAACTATATCTGCATATAATAATTTAAGCGCTGATTCTTTAAAAAGAGTTCAAAGTTTATTGATATAGAACATTCTAAAGTGATTTGAAGATGAAGATCATTAATTTGAAAATTTAATGTAATTCATTACAATAAAGTATATAATATAAAGTGTTTCTGTATGGATCAAAATTTTTGGATAGCTATATTTAAAATTCTTGTAAATAAAAAATAAGACGCGTCAATAAATAACATTATTTTCAAACATTTTTCAAATATGAATTTACTCCCATAGACTAATGATTAATTACTTTTCCACAAAGCTTTAAAAGTTGATGGAAATCTATTTCTACCTTGCAAGAGTGTTATGTAATGAATATTATCAAGTTGCTAACTTAGTTGGAGGGATTCAGATGTTCAATGCTGATAATTTATAAAATGTATAGAGAGGGGGGGTGATAGTCTGAATGCTTGTGTTGATAGATTATTATGGCTTAGTATAATTTGAGTCAAGAGAAGCTATGATATAATTTTAAAAACTTGAAAATATCAACATCACTAGTCTTTTTTTAAAAAAAACAGGCAGTGTCTGCTCTTTGCCAAGAAGTGTGTCCACTGTTTTAACCTTCAAATATCCATAATTACTTCTTATATTTTGAAACATAATGTTTCACACTAATATATTTATCACTATTTTCCTTTTCAAATCACCCACTTTTCATTCTGCTCTAAAACTTCATCCCTACCTATCACTCTTAATATAGTTATACAGCAGATTACTTTCATCAACTAGTTAAAATGTTAAATGCTTTTAGAAAAATAGTAACTTAATACTAACAACTGGATTTAATTAAACAATATACATAGTTTGAATTTGTCTAAAAGCATTAATAACTTCAACTAAATGATGGAAATGGTCCAACATGAAACAACATATAAACTGCCATTGTCACAAATCTTTAGACAAACATTAATTCACATCTTTAATCTTTTATCATATCTATTTATTAACTTCAAAAAATAATTGGGACATGGTATCATATACAGGAGAAATACAAAATAATGAGAACATCTACTTTGTTTTTTTGTAATATGAGATAGGGGAGTTATCTCTATTCTCTACAGAATGGAATTATATAATATGAGAACAGTGCTCGAAAAAATCTTAAGCTATCCTTCATAAAAAAAAACTCTAAGTTTTCTGAAAAATGCCAAAAAAAGGATATTAATATTTCAAATAATTCATAAAACATGTGTTAAGACATTCATATGCCACTGAAATTTAACAGTACAAGTTGTATAAAATATATCATGATGATAATGCTGTGTTTGAAAAGAATGCACACATCATGAGACAAATATCTTTTCAAATATTTATTGAATTATGATCATCAATAATAATTTACAAAAAAAATATTGTGACATGAATGGTCAAAATCATGATAGTTACATGATCATGATTAAAAGTGAGAAAAAACAATGTGGATTTAAAGCTTCTTTTGGCTATCACAAAGGAAGTAGTTTTAAATAAAAAAGGAAATGATTTTTTATTAACTAGATCACATAATTTCATTCATCCAATGATCTTCTGCAACATTATTGCATTCACCTGATAATATTAACCAAACTAGTATTCCACTAATCATTAACATAATATAACTAGAGCAGTTCTCTAATATAGTACTATATGTAAAAATCTTCAGTAATTGGTGATTGGCAGATATTAGTGCAGTTAAATTATTAAGTCCAAATTAGTTTTTGCCTTTATTTATGAAAACTTGCAATTCAAGACAGTGACTAATGCACTGCCCCCAATCACTGCCCCCTGGTAATCATTGATTATGGATGCTACTAAAGCAGATAACTGTTCTTGTTTTTGCATGGTAATAGTTATATCAGAATTTAGTACAAATGCGATAGAAATCGATTATAAATGTTTTGAACGTAAATCTCATAAGTAATTGTTTTAGAACACATTAAGTGTTCATATATGTCCTGTACATCAAAGTTAATAAGAATGCAATGGAAATTGATTATAAATGTTGTGAATGTAAATCTCATGAGTAATTGTTTTAGAAGACATTAATTTTTCATATATGTCTTGTCTTGATTTTACATTGATTTGATCCACATTGGTATTGTGGGTAGAAGTTGGCTACAATTCTTTAAAATATATATCTTTGCCTCTAACATTGTTTACTAAAGAAATGTTTATTTTCCATGTATTGTAATACTATTTATAATAATTCAATCATTAGTCATTCAAGAAGTCATATAACATTCAAGCACTTAGTGACCTTTAATTCTTAGGACAATCATCCCAACATCACACTAAAACACATCAAATGATTCAATTATCACTTTTGATAAAACATTAATGACTCCACAGATTTGGATATGGGTATACTAATTAATTTGCACCATCAATTTAATTATTAATTTATTTATTTTTTCACAGATATTATTATTATTGCTATGATTTTTCCATTTCTTAGCAACATAATTCAAAAATACAGTGCTAATATGACAATTGTTTCTGAAAAGTGGCCCAACCTTTGTATTTATACAATATGATTGTTATATTTCTATAGCAGTAAAGCTGCAGTTAATATTAATTATAAAGAGTAAAATATATTGATTTCTATTCTAATTTTAAAAAGAATTGTATGTGTCAATGAACTTATATTTGACTATGATTATCTGATTATACTACTTTGTAATGACAAGAAATATGATAGTATATATGTATTTAGAAGATAGTATATATATATAAAGATTTAATGTAGATTTAATGCACTACCATCTGGTAATCACTGATTATTCAAGCATAATATAGATAGTAATAGAATAGACATGTGCCGTTATATAAGTAAGTGGAATATTGTTAATTAAAAGGCTTCAAATTCAGAAATATATCCAAACAGATTTAGATTAGCTATAATGACATAATAAAAATATGCCCACATTCAATAATTTGCTTAGAGCAGAAGAGTACTGTGATTAAAATGCCCACTAATATTACATGTTGTGACTGTCATTGTTCAGCATATATATTAAGAATTCAGTATAATATTTTCGTATTACTTTAATTATAGAGTTAGTGGAAGTCAACAATTTTGATACAGGTAAACTTATCAATAGCATTGACTCAAATGTAAGTAGTTTAATAACAAATTTGTAAAAAAGATGATTAAAAAATGGGTTAGTCAAGCGTTGGTGGCCGAGTGGTTAGCACAGCTGCCTTACAAGCAATTGTCCCAGGATTCACTTCCCGACAACGCTTTGACACATTAAAAAAATTGTTTAAGACATTTGTCTATTAATTATATGAAATATATGATGCACAATTGATTGATTGGCTACAACTTAGGGAAGAGAGAATTTACATTAAAACTTGATACTCAAAACAAATAATATATAAAGACGATGATAGATAACAAAAGTGTCTAATATCCAGAAATAATTACATCAGTAAAAGTTGTCACAAAACTATAATTTGCATAATTCACATAACTATTGTATTAAAAGTCTACTATTTTCATTAATGGATTTACATTTTCTGTTATGAATATTAACAGATATTATCTCAAATCAATATAATTTTTCTCTTGTTTTTAAATATAGAATGAAAAAAATGCAATAAAGTATAAATACCAGCAGTGCTATAAAAAGCCACCATTTTTCTTTGAAAATGTATAAAGAAATTAAACTGTTAAAATATATAATTAGATATTCTATTAGTCCAAAGTTTAAAATGAAATATGGGAGGGGGTGAAGTTTATCATCAAAATGAAGACCAACAGAAAAAGTATTACAGATCATAAAAGAGGTTAATATCTAGACACTTTTAGATTAGCCTTATTCATACAATGTCTAGTTCTGCAATAAGGATTATCATTTGTAATAATATTTGCTGTTATAATGACTGCAGATAAATGTCTATGCAGAAATAAAATCTCAATTCAGTACAATATATTTTCTTTGATTTAATTATAAAAACCATGGATCAAATACAAATATAAAGACCAAAATTTACTATTATGAAGCAATAAATAGGCTGAAATTAATGATTTTTTTTCTTTAATAAAAGAAAATTACATTAATACAGAATGAAACTTATAAAGCAACTTCCTTTACAGCAACAATATTCATAAGAAAATGTTGACAATAAATTGATTATTTTGAATGGAGAATATTTTTTAACCATTTCTTGCCTAGTCACTACTGAGCAGCACATTTTGAAATTAAGTATTATGATGTGTTTTTATTACTATTTTGCAGTTAGCTATGACATTAGTTTGGTGATTTGTATTTTTTGGTATAAAAATCAAAAGTAAAATTACTAGTATAAAAAAAATCTTGAGATGGTAGTACCATAATGTGTTATGTGTTAGTAAAGTGGTGTTAGATTATTTAGAAAAAGTACAAAGAGAAGTAGGAAAACATACACTAGAAACAGATGTGTGGATGGCAAAGGAGGCAATTCAAGGAGAAATGAGATGGTCAAGTTTTTATATGAAAAATGCAAAAATCAAAATGAAAATGTTCAGTAGATTGCAATTTATGGATAGTAAAAGAATAGTCAAAATAGTATTTTGTTGGGCTACAAGGAAAGAACTGGCAACAAGATAGGTGAGAAAGATAGCATGATATGCAGAAGATTTGGATAAGACTTTATATCTATATACTTGTACAAAAGGTGGGATGATTGTGTTAGGAAAATTGTTGAGTATTATAGTGGTAAGGAATGGGGTAGAAGAATAGATGCATTAATAAAAAATAGAAAGTTGAAGAGTGAAAGGAAAAAGAGTTTAAATATATATATATAGAAATAAACAGAATATTGGGTGTGAATTACTTTATGATAATAGCAAAGAAAGTAGTTTACTGTTTAAGACTCAAACAAGAACTTTAGTAACAAGAGAGTATACACATAAATGAAAAAATGTGAGTGATTTAGTCTGCAAGTTATGTAAAAAAAATATGGAAAATATTAAGCATCTGCTAATTGAATATAAGTGCTTACAAGAAAAAAGGGTACAAATAATGAAGTTGTGGGAGAATAAGTATAAACAAAGTGATTATACAAAAAGTGGGTTCTTGGTTTTTATGTTGAGATTGGAAAAAGATATGGAAGATCTAGATATAAAGGCCATAGAGTGGACAAAGATTATGTTGTAGAAATGGGATAAGCAGGATAAAAGAAGAATGTGACAAAAATTTAGGGTGTGGAATGGAAAGGGAAGATAAAAGGTGGCTAACATATTTCTCTAGTCATAGTGGCTAAGATTCCTGACATTAATAAAGGAGAATCCACAACACATTATATCACATTGCTTCAAATATCAACAATTTTGAAACTATCAACAAAACTAACAATAACATCATTAGTTGAATCAAAACACAAAGAAACTGACAACACCACTTATTGATAGAATATTTTGCCACAGGTTCTTGAGAGCATGCTTATTTCTTTTAATATTTCAGAAAGAAAAATTGTAATTTTCAGTAATTTATTTATATATTTGTTCATGCAACATATTTTTTAAATATTTATTTTAAATTAAAAAAATATGTGGTTGCAATTAGATTTTATTTGAAAATCTTTGTTTTTAAAAAGGCAAATCATTAAAAGTTTAATTGCAATAAAGTGGAAGTTTTTATTTTCTAAATAGAAATACCTTCATAAACACTGGTAAATAATTTTTTTGTAAAATGTTAATTTGTAATTTAACATTTTAAAACTTATTCCATTATTTATTTAGTAATACAGGCAAAACTACTGTATGTATTGCCTCTCACTGCAAGCTAGAGTAATCAATGAATGCCAGAAGGCTTGTGCATAAAATCCCCATCTAATGCCCATTTAATATAATCTCTTTTTATATGTCTCACTTCCCACCCCTCCATTTTTTTAGTAATTAGTTAAATTATTATTAAACATAAATGTATATTGTCCAGTGTTGTTAGCCGAGAGGTCATCGCAGCCAATTTGCAAGCAAATAGTTAGTTGCAGACGGTTGTGGGTTCGCGTCCCGGTCGATGCTATGACATATGAAAAAAAAAAACATAAATGTATAATCTTGACTTTAAACTGGCTAATGCTCTTACACAAAATTTATACTATGTGTTGAATAGTTAGTTTGGCATACATTTTCTGTAAATCGCAATTTACTTTTCTAAAACATTTATAATCTAACATAAGGCATATTAGTTTTTGTTTCTAGATAACAACTATAAATGGAGGAGAGGGGGGGGCTTAAAAACTGGCATTTGCGTGTTATGAAAGTTATTCAGGTAGTTATGTACATTAATAATGTTTGCAAAGTAAATTTTATTTCTACTTCTGCTATATTTACATGTGATAGTTATAAGTAGCTTGTTTTAAGGGTTATTCACTTTTTTATAAACAGATTATGCTTTTTCAATGCAAAATACATTTTTTTCGTTCTGTATTTATATCTATATGTGATAATTATATGTAGCTTGTTTTAAGTAGAATTTACTGTTTTATAGGTAGGTTATGCTTTTTCTATGCATTGCAAAATTATGGTAAGGGAAATTTAATTCCTACTCTCAGAACATTATCTGGCTTTTGTTGGAATTCGGCCTATCTGGCAGCCATCTTCTTTATTATTAAGCTGATAGCTTAAAAATTTAGAAATATTCGAATCCAAACTATCTTGCTTGTATAGTTATATAGATCTGATACAGATCAGTGATTATATATTTTAATAATCTCAGATCTATTCTAACTTTAAACACTTTTTCCCTGGCTAGGAATGTTAGTGGCGGTCATGTGATTATTTCGATTTATTATACTAAAAATAAGAGTCAGTTTGATTACAATATTCATTATTAGGTTAATTGAACATCATATATTGACTTTGTGAATACAATATTTAAATTCATCAGAATTAAAATAGAGAATGTATGGAAATTTGCTTTAGATAAAAATTTTGATTAAAAGTAAATAAACAGTTGAAGTCAGAGAATAATTTAATTTATATAAAATTTATTTTGGGGATTTAACTCTTTTTTTTTAATGTTATTTTTGTATATGTAAAAATAAAACAGTAATATTTTTAATGTATTGATTTACTACTAAAATTAATAAATAACTATCTTTGGTAATCCGCAGCATTTTATTTTCTTGGCTTTGATTTAAATTCATCTTCTTTTACAGAAAAATGATAGAAGATTTTTAACAGGCTTCCTTCAGCAGCAGTAATAAACTGTCAAACTCAGGTGACTAACGAGTCCTCAGACAGTTCAGGATCAGTTGCGCTCTAAAGAAACTCTGTTGAATGATATACTGAGAATGGAATTCTTAGCTTGGTTTGAACAATTATATTGAATACAGCTTCTTTCTTTCTTTTTATTTAAAAAAAAAAAATCTTTGTAACATCCATACTCGAGTGTTTTATCTCAATATTTTAATGAACAATTTTTAATATCAATTAAAAAATATTCCATATATAATATTGCTCAAAAGACGAAAACTTCTTTGTAAATATATATACATGATTAAATACTCCACGCAGAACCAAAGATTCTTCAATATGTCATTATAAAGAAACAGTGATGAAAAATATTATTAATTGGGCTAAGGAATTGTTGGTTATTAAGATTTTGAGTTTTCCATACTTGTTTTTCCACTAGCTTACAATACCTAGATATCCATTTACTGAATGGTAAATTAATTGACTTGATCAATTACTATTAATAAAAGACTTGCTGTCAAGCGTTGGTGGCTTAGTGGTTAGCATAGCTGCCTTCCAAGCAGCTGGACCCGGGTTCGCCTCCCGCATTTGACATATATATATATGATAAATAAATAAATTTACTTGTTTTCTACAACTGCAACAAAGATTTTTTAATTAAAAGCAGGTAGAGATTGAAAGAATATTACTAACAATAACAACATTAGTGTAGAATACAAGATCAATAACAATGGTGCATCTCCTTCCTAACCAGATCTAGTCCTAAGTAATTAACTTCTTGTGCAACTGCATCAAAGATAATGTGTTTATTCTAATATGGCATGAAAACATATGGATAATGATAAGTCCTGAAGAATATAAAGAGACTCATATTAAACTTTATAAAAATTTTAAGTTATCTGAGTTAAATAATAAAAAAAATATTATTGATCATGATAAGATTGGATATCTAAACTTAAAAAATTTACTTTTGCTTCAACATTCTGGGCAATGATAATTAAGTTTCTATCCTCTGCATGCAAAATTAGCTACCAAATTTAAAATAAAATAATGTGTATGTATGAAGAATAGATTACATGAGAGCCATGCACACATGTTTACATATTCTATTTACAATTCATTTTTGTTCACATTTTTTGACTGTTTGCATTTCTGCACTGCATACATTATTAATTATTCCCATAAAAAATCCCATTTTCTTTTATCAAAATTCTGTTTAGTCATTAGATCTAATGTTTCTTTAAGCAGTTTCCTGAATACTTATAAGTATAGGAAATTTGAACTCAGATTTTTAAGTACCCTTCAAGTATCCACACTATCTCATATAACTGATACACATAACCACACACATGTTGAAAAGATAAATAATCACCAATATTTGTTTCATGCTAAACCAGCCCTCATCAGTTGATCCAGATTATCATCCCCCCCCCACACATATATATATAATCAGTACTCAGTTTATATTAAGATAGCAAATCTTCATACTTTAATGGACAGGCTTCAGTCTACTCCAATCTCCAACTTTTCAGCCATCCATATCATTAAAAATCTAATGATGAAAACCCAAATCCTATGCTGATGCCAATAATTCCATCTATCCATGTAACACTACTTTTATTTCTATTTGTATTTACTCCAAATTTAATTAGTGTTAAAGTTCAATCTTAAATTAATTATATATTGTAGCATACATTATTTATATATAGGCTTATGAGTATAAACAACTCAAATGAAATGTTATAGAAATAACTATTTTTGAAACTTACTAATTATTAATTCATGTAATAGCTTTGCTTTTCACATATAACTAATAAGTACATTAGCAATAATACCACCATATAACCATGAGAGAATAATGGAGGCCATTAGCCAGCTACTCGTGTAAGGATGGGAATTATATCATTGCAATATGTCTTCCATTGATTACTGAAACTTACATTAGATGACTCTGGATATAACAAATCATTTGTTTCTAAAGTCATTACTAATCAATGGATGTCATAAAATATTTCCAACACAATCCCTTTATTATTTTCTGGATATTATTCATCAGTAGAAAATTCAGTTTTACAATACAATGAATATCTACTAATTGCATGTGCTTATACAATTAATAAATGTGGATTAGTATTAGCAAGCATGTTACATATTGATATAGACATTTTTTTTTTTTTTAGAATTTAAGTTGTGATAATCTTTCTACTCATATAATATTATACTCCCCTCAGGGTGGTTAATCAGTGCACCAACATTAATCTGGTCAATCCATATTGTTCTAGCATTATCTGTATACTCCTTAGCTAGCTAAAACAATTTCTCAATTCCAGAGACTTGGAATGGTAGACTAAATGCTAAACACTATACAATCTTTCTGATAGTGTAATAAAGCAGTATATAACAAATGTATTATCTTAAGAACTTTTAATAAGCTGGGTATGATCACATATTTGAAAGCTTTCAATTTTTGACTTACATAAAGAATGAAAAACTATGGTCACATGCCATTATTGTCATGTACTGTAATCATCATATTTATTGGTCTTTAATTTGGGCTCACTTAACATAATTGCTTATAATTATTTGTGTAAATAGTATTCATGAAAGGCATTGTTTTATACATTTTACAAAAAAATATAACTACTTTCTATGTTTAAATTAAGAAATTTTGAATTTATAATATTTTTAAAACATATATATATATATATTATATTTGTTATTCTGCCATTCTATTAATGTAAAAACTACTACAACAGAGTTTGGTCGAGAGGTCAGCGCGACTGACTTGCACTTGCAGGCAGTTGCCTGGGTTGCGGGTTCGCGTCTCGGCCAATGCTATGACCCTTAAAATATATATATAAAATGTTGAAAATTTTATTGTAACAAGTATAGTTTCAACATTTTCATGGCATATTCATTGTTAGTTTTCTGAGAACATTAATTTTTTGCTGATTTGAACGGTATTTGATTTTTGATTCAGTGCATATTCAATTTATGTAATAAACCACGCCTCCTTTATTTTATGTTTGGATCGTTTCTTTCTTTGCACATAATTTTGACAACATTTGAATCACAAAATCAGATAGCATTTTAAATCAGAAAAAAATTAATAATCTCAGCAGACAAACCATGAATATGTCGCGTTGAAAGTATATTTGGTATAATAAATCTTACTAAATTTTATATTTAAACTCTGTTTTGGTATTTTTTTACATATATGTACATAGGTAGTTTGAAAATATTTAAAAAGTTTTATTTAAAATCAAAAAAAAAAAAAAAAATAGCTATACTTGTCTTAAAATTTTTTTAACAAGTTGCAAATTAATGTGGTTGACTTGGATAGAAATTTAAGTTTGATATTTGCTTGTATTTACAAAGAAAAAGAGCAGGTGTGCATTTAGTATGATGTTTGTGCTCGTATGGAAAATCATTAAAAGTGATAAGCAGTCCAAAAACAAGCATATTTATAAAGCTTATCATTTTGGTCAATTTCATGCTGACAAAAGCTTTCTTAGTTAAAGATCTGATAACCATTTTAATGCACTGAATGGTTTGATACAATCAAAAAATGAAAGAGATTGGAGAATAGGATCCATGGATTATGCTCCTGTATTATTTTCAATAGTCAATCTTCTTATGATCTCCTAAAATTCCATCATTTATTTATTTAATCTTTTCATATGCAGTAAATATCTTCAATGCATGTTTTTTATTGGCCAAGCTGCATAAACATAATAAGAACCTTCTAACATGAGTGGTTGACACATCTTTCTACCATATTCATGATTTAATGTTCAAATATTGCCAACATAAAACTTAAAATTTTATTTGAAATATCAAGCATACTTAAAATTTTTCTCCAGACATACCTCTCAGTAACAAACCCAACCAATTTAGTCAGTAAATATATAGGTAAATATCCTTAACTATAAAGTAAAACAGGAAAGTCTGAGACGTTGACACTTACACTTGGAAAACTTGATATGTAACACTTTTTTTCCTTTGCTTTTCTTTTATGAAGAAGACTCTTCCTTGCTTTAGATTATTTAAAAGTAGTTCTACTTTTGACTGTATAAGTTCTATATATGTTAAATCTGCAAAACCATATAGATATGTATGATATGTGTGCACAATTTTTAATGCAAAATATCATACTTTTTAATTAGCTTTCATATGCTGAGTAGAATTTCTTTTGAAAACCAAGCCATTACCACAAAATCTGTTTTTAATCACCAAGCCAGCACTTTTTGAAATTGCTATTAATATGATATTTATATTAAATGCTTTTAGAGAAACTAGCAGATTATAATTACTCCGTATAATTGACAATCTTTTTTTTAAAAAAAGACAATTTGCTAAATGTTAAATGCAATTTAACATTTAATAACAATAATAAAAAATAATAATTAAAAACCAATTACTTTTCACTTCCTCTTGATGTGCTTAATAAAAAAAAACAACAACAACTCGCAAATGCTTTAAAAATACATATTGATACCGGTTTTCTTTAGTTTTTTATAAATACTGCGTGTCTACATTAAAAAAAGGTTGCTTGCACTAATAGCAATAAAACTTTTAAAAATAATAAGACCACAGACAGATACTATTAAGATCTTATAGAAATGAAATGACATCTGTGTGTGTGGTGATTAATAATGTCTTCGCTCTTAGAACTTAGGCTTAATAAGCTTTGTAATTAACAAATTTTTTTCCAAACATATAAAATATCAATTTTAGTAACAGTCTGTACGATTCCTTACACTGTCTGTGCAATTGATCTGCGCGATTATATGTAGATCCCTTGGTGCTTATACTCACAGTGTAATTTATTTAGGTCTGTAGTAGTTTTAATAAATAACAAAAGCATTATTTTTAATAACTTATTTATTTTTAGCTTAAAATATAGTAAATTTCATTTTAATCACGAATTCTTTCGTTAGATATATATATAAAATGAGAAATAGATAAATAAACCACATAAAATGTGCAAAATGCAAAAACGTTTAGAACTGTTACCAAAAAAAGTTCTACATTGAAGAAAAGCATAATATAAACTTAACACAAGAGATAAGTAAATTTGCAACATAATTATTATTATTATAATTATTTGCAACATATATTATTATAATAATTATATACTCCTCCTCATCACTATCAACCGCACACAGCTATGAGTATAAAGCCATGGAGCTTTGAAAGCGCTAAGCTTTAAATAGCTAAGCTTTAAATAAATTATTAATAAAGATAACTTCTTTAACGAGTGTTAAAAGCCATAATTATTGATATTATATATTTTTACTTGATATTTTAACAAGTGTGTTGAATTTTATTAGGCATGTACCTAGGGCACATATAATAACATCAAAAACTTAAGAAGGTAAAAGCCACTAATACTTCAGAAGCAGCATGTCTAGACATAACAAATTAAACTTATTTCTAGAGGCCAACTTAGTTTACAAATATTTAGTATATTTACAGTAGCTCCTATCACTATTTTTATTTTCTTCTCACTTTTTATCAGTTTCATTTGTCAATTGCATAACTGCATAACGGCATATAATATCTAGTTATAGATCGATTTGGAAGTAAGAAATATTTATATATTTAATTCGTTCATTTGTTCCTTTTGTTTATAAGCATTATCCTGTATTTTATCTTCAACTTACATCAGGTTATTGGACTAATGTTGTGAATAATTAAACCACTAAACATCATATGATCACCATTTTTGCATCCAGTGACTACTCTGGCTTGCTCTGCATGGCACTACTATATAGAAAGTTTTACCTGCTGTGAATAATTATGTTATTTTCCAATGAATTTTTTATAAATGGAATTAAAATAATTGGTCTTATTGATATTATCCAACAGATCATAGTATTAAATGGTATATTTTATTTGCAGTTATATATTAAGTTATTTTTATGATATAGTTGAATTATGAGATATGTTGGAAAAATTGAAACTTTATACAGACGAATTAGTGTAGAATATATTCTGAATGAGATATCTTCCCCCTCTTCTTCAGATATAATCAGTGCTATCACTGACAATGGAGAATGAGAATTGATCTGATAACATTTGATTAATGATATATCACTGACATTAAAGTGACATTCTGATCAACTTCTTGAAGATAATAAAAAAATATTTCTGGTATTTTAATATGCATGTTTAAAGATTTGTAAAAAAAGAAAAGAAAAATTATATAGTTATGCTTTATAGTTTAAAAAATATTTTGACAAAAGATATCAACAGATTTAAAACTTTTATTTTATGTTTTAGTATGATCATTACCATTATTATTAAAAACAACTTGAGAATTAGAGTGAGCATTCTAATTCCAAAGAGTAAGAAATACAAAAGGAAAAAGACCAGGATAAAAATTTAGAAAGCAAAGTTAAGATTAGAGTCAGAAATGTACATACATAGACTCATTCTTACAATTAGTACTCATAAATTATTGGTGACATTCAAATCCCAAGATTACAATCTTATATTAATCTGTGTAAATACTAATATTTAAAAAGTGATAAAATGTCCAAGTTTCTAAATTTAGACCACTACATCTTGGTTTTTTTTTTACTAAAAATAAGATTTGGGGTGAAATAAATTTATGAACAGAATATTTAAAACACTAAAAAATATTTTCAAAAGAAAAAAATTGTATTAATTTCATTACTACAAATATTAATTCTGTCTGCTCTATGATGATATATATATATACACACAGATACAACTACATATCATAGCTAAAGTTTGATTTCATTAAATTCCTAAATGTATGTTTTGATTTTGGACATTATATGTAAAATAAACTTTCTAGATCAATTATCAATTGAGAATAAATAAAAAAAAAAGAAAGACCTAAACTGATCCATGATTAAAACTGTTTGCACCAACAGTCACTTGAATGTTAACTCTTTTCTAACATTTGTATATATAAACGAAAACCAATCATGTTTATGGTCTAGGTGCAGGAAATAATTAACTATCTTATAAGTTTTTCAATTTTAAACTTTTTATCAATAGTTTCTGAAAAGTTAACAAAAATGAATTGAATTTTATGTTCATCTTATAAATCTATTCATAAAGTTTAATACGGATGCATAGTTTAATCATGTTAACTATCATATGACAACCAGCACTCCAGAAGACAATATTATTTAGTTGGCACTCGTAAAGATTATTTTTATAAAGCAACAATAAAACACTGGCTAGTTATTCTTTATTATTTTTGAAATTAATCTATAAAAAGGTTGGTTCTAATCATATAGCCCTCTGTAATATTCAAAATAATAAACTGACCATAAATCACTATAGTTTACTGCAGTGTGCTGACGAAGTGCATCCATAAATTACAGTTTTGTCCATCACTTCCAATCTTCTACTTTAGAAACTTTTGAGCAATAAAATTATTTTCTTTCCATTTGACAAAAAAAATAACAAAAATAAAAATATTTAATTTTTATTCAAATTCTTTGACTCGTTGTTTTAAATAAGATCAAAAAGTTAAAATCAAATACTTACAGGGAGATGGTTAATAAAAAGTAATTGACCAAATTAAAAATTATTGAAAATAAGCCAATCATAAAGAATGTGATTTACATATTCGTTCTTGTATATACTATAATTTTATTAGTATTATATTGCCTAATGTTATGTCTGATAAGCCTATATATTTAAATAAAGATTTATTACCTGAAAACAGAAAATTATTTTGTCAAACACATACAGAAGGAAAATAGTTATCAATTTGTTTGGATTAAAGATGGCAAAATTTGACCGAGGAAAGATCTAGGAGATAGGGCTTTTGACATCAGTTCTGAAAAATGATTTGTCTAATTTATAACATGAATTCTCTTCCAAAAATGTTTTAGCTGTAAAAAAATAAATAAGTTATTGAAAATTTTAATTTAAGGATTGTTCATATAAATAATCATACTGTGAGGAAACACTTTGATGAGTTATTAAGTCACTTACACACACATGATTATTCGTTTGATATAATAATTTTATGAGATCTGGATTAATGAGTAAGAAAAAGAATTGTTGTGTACTCGAAATGCAAGCACTCGAATATTAACAAACAAAACAATAAATAATAATAGCGATGAGTTATTGCTACATATACAATCCATCGAAATCAAATAAAATGTTATAAAAACATATTTATAAACAACAAAACATAACACTTATATTAATTATATAAAAAGCCTTTTTCGGCAAATTTATTTTTTGCCCTTTTCAAACATGTCTTCCAAAAATACTACGACTACATATACATAGCGACATCTATGTTAATACATGATAAGTAAAAAATAAAAGACAAAAGAATAAAAGAAATATACAATTAGTATAAACAATTCATATAGAACAGCTGAAACTGAATTGGACAGCCTATATTATCATATAACTTATACAACTCTACTATAATTTAAATCTTCATTTCGTAAAATGCATTCCAAACAATCATCCACATCAGCTATCTATCCATTCTTTTTTCATCAACCATTTATTATTCATTCCAATAGACGCCTTATATATATTCATACAATTAGTTTTATTATACATAATATAATTTGTTTCATATAATCTGCGTCTATTAACATCTTTTATATAATTTAAAGCCCTTATACTATCAGTACAATTAATTTTATGTCCAGTTTGCAAATAATGAACATATAATGCTGACTTATCATCTTTCCTATCGATAGCACCATTATGTTCCTTAGCTCTTTCGCTCAATTGCTTTGCTGTCTGCCCATAATAAACCATATTACAAAATTTACAAGTAATTTTATAAACCATTCCCCTTTTATATTGTATCTCATCTATTAACCTATAATTAGTTATTAACTTATCTAAATTTCTACTATTCCATCCCACATTAATATTTTCATCCAAATATTTTTCCTTTTTTACATAAAATTTTGTATACATTAGTAAATATGAAATTTTAATCCATTTTCTTATCTTTATTAAATTATAAAAGGAAAAGAGATGAAGATAGAAGAATGGATTAAATTTCATATTTACCTAATGTATACAAAATTTTATGTAAAAAAAGGAAAAAATATTTGGATGAAAATATTAATGTGGGATGGGCCAATAGTAGAAATTTAGATAAGTTAATAACTAATTATAGGTTAATAGATGAGATACAATATAAAAGGGGAATGGTTTATAAAATTACTTGTAAATTTTGTAATATGGTTTATTATGGGCAGACAGCAAAGCAATTGAGCGAAAGAGCTAAGGAACATAATGGTGCTATCGATAGGAAAGATGATAAGTCAGCATTATATGTTCATTATTTGCAAACTGGACATAAAATTAATTGTACTGATAGTATAAGGGCTTTAAATTATATAAAAGATGTTAATAGACGCAGATTATATGAAACAAATTATATTATGTATAATAAAACTAATTGTATGAATATATATAAGGCGTCTATTGGAATGAATAATAAATGGTTGATGAAAAAAGAATGGATAGATAGCTGATGTGGATGATTGTTTGGAATGCATTTTACGAAATGAAGATTTAAATTATAGTAGAGTTGTATAAGTTATATGATAATATAGGCTGTCCAATTCAGTTTCAGCTGTTCTATATGAATTGTTTATACTAATTGTATATTTCTTTTATTCTTTTGTCTTTTATTTTTTACTTATCATGTATTAACATAGATGTCACTATGTATATGTAGTCGTAGTATTTTTGGAAGACATGTTTGAAAAGGGCAAAAAATAAATTTGCCGAAAAAGGCTTTTTATATAATTAATATAAGTGTTATGTTTTGTTGTTTATAAATATGTTTTTATAACATTTTATTTGATTTCGAAGGATTAGTACAACATAAAAAACGAAAAAGAAAAAGGTATTTTCCGTTTTCTTCTGTTTTAAGTATTGTTAATATACAATCCAATATATATATATAGTTCACTTGGGTTCACTTCCCCTGATGCACTTCACAACTGGCTGCTTACTAGACAGTTTTCCCAAAACTCTTGGGCTGGGTTCAGCTGCTGCACGTGGACACAATGACTTTGCACTAGAGCACTGCCCCATCACTTAAGTTTCTTTCAGCTACACTCACTTCCGTCTCTCTGCAACCATCCACTTGGAAGTAGAACTACCACTTTGTTGCTCAAACTATTTATAGTCCTCAGTTGGCCTCCAACAATCCAAGGTTCATCCTTGATGTTATCAGTCTTGAATTCCTCTTTGCATTTTCATACAATTAATTAATCTCTTAGGAATTTATTTCCATATAAGATAAGTTTTAAGGTCTATACTATTAATTAGTATTGTAACAAGAAGTATTTGTAATTAACAAATATCTCTGGGCATTTATCGAACATTGGGCAATGTTCAATTTCAATGATCGTATGCAAATACATAAATTTAATCATTAATTAAATTTAACACTTATCAGTTAGTGATCTAATGAAGAATAAATATATTTCTCTGGATGTCAATGTAAATATTTTTACAAAACACTACAGGAATTATATGAATTAGAATTATATATATATATATATCAATTATGGATTATATGAATTAGAATTATATATATATATATATCAATTATGGAGTCTAGGACAAATAACCGAGCAGCAGGAGTTTTAGATTATTATAAATCAGATCTTTATATGACTATTATTGATTGTACATTTTGATTCTTCTGAGTTTATTGTTTTAGACTTTATTGCTTTGAATACATCATGCCAACATTCAGCTGATATTATTAATGATGAACTTCATAATTTACTGATAAGTTCAGTATTATTATTTGTGACTTAAACATATATACTTTGGGAGAAATTACTTCTACTACTCGATGTTATTTGAATATGGTTTCACTTTTGGATTTATTCAATGATTATTTCATTCTATGTTTTTGCTTACTGACCATATCTTTGCTTGCTATATGTCCTGAAAATATTATTTTGAAAATATCACTGTTGTAATGCTGTATTAAGACCACAGAGGAATGATTATTAATTTTAAGAATAATTTTTCTCCTAGGAAAAAATGTTTCAAAATATTTTCCTTAATCAGCTTACATGACTAGAATCTAATCTTTGATATGCATAATTTAACTGTGTCTTTTCATTGTTTGTTGATAAGATTAAATATCTTATGAAATGCTATTGTTTTATCAAATATATAAAACAATTTAAATAAAGAGATTGGATAACCAATGAATTGATATCAAAAGTAAACTGAAAGAAGAAATTGTGTAAGATTTTGCTTAAATTACTTGCTAATGAAGAATTTAGAGCTCAATTAAAAGTCCGTGATAAAAAAATAAAAAAAGATATAATTAAACCTAAAACACTTTTCTATTCCACTCAAATTGATTTACTATTGTTAAAAAATATATTTTTAAGGAAAGATTTTCATAATTTTCTACATTAAAGATATTAGTCAATAATCTATTGATGTCCTGAATAATTTCAACCACCATATCCTGTTGAATCCTTAATGAATAATTTTACTAATAATTATAGGTCTTTGTGTGTTTTTGATTAAGACAAATATATTATGAATTCTTTTGTTTTTAACTTGCTCAGAATCCAATTCCTCCTTTGAAAATGTCATAATGAGAATTTCCACCATATTTGAACATTTTACTTTTCACAAATAAATCTATTTCCTATATCACACATCAATAATCTTTACATTAATTATTACAAATGTAAGCTTTCAAACATAGAAATTCTAAAAGTAAATATCTGAACTTTGCAAAATGGGAAAATAATGTACTAAATGGAATTATTAACTATAACAATGGTACTTAATGTTTATGGACATAATTTTCTTTATTCAAAACGTTTATGAAATATTTCTTATTTGAATTCCATTTTTAAATTCAAAGGAAATTTGGGGATTAGTTATTATAAAAAAAAATACATCCTAAAATTAAACATTAAATTTATTGTTATTCAAATTTAAAAAAAAATCTTTACTGGTATTGGTAAAACACCATTCTTGTTATCTAGTAAAAATTGTTTCCACTTTACCATAATGGACTTTTTATGACTTTTCTTCTTAAAAATAAATGTTTTTGAATAAAATTTAATTGTAGCCATATATGTTTTTGTTTCAAAATAAGTATTTTATAAAAATGTGCATAAATAATATTTAATATGTAAACAAATTACTGAAGATTACAATTTTTCTTTTCAAAAATGAAAATTCAGGAAATCAGATGAGGTGAAGCACTTAACAATCAGAAATTGTCATTTCTGTTGAGATCAAAAGAGCAGGTTTGACTTCTTTGATATGCAAATTATATGGTAATTTTCTGAAAGTCTATCTGATGCTGACATCGCTAGATTTTTTTTCAATTAATAATTCTAAAATGCTTTCTGTGGTCAAATGAAATTATACATAGTAACTAATATTATAAATAAACACAAAATAACAAAGAAAATATATAGCAATTGCACCACTATCATAATACCTAAACAGTAAAAACTATATGATGTCAGTGCAACTAGCATGAATATCATTAAAATGTTGAAGAATTTGAAATTATGATATCTCTATATAAAATAAGACATTAAGCATCACATGATCACATTTCCTATACTAGCACATTAATTGTAGATAAACAGAGCAAAACTCTCCATACAATATTGCCACCTGTGCTAAACAGAGTAATCAATAGATGCCAGAATGCCAGAAGGCATCCACTGATTACTCTGTTTAGCACAGGTGGCAATACTGTATGGAGAGTTTTGCTCTGTTTAAAATAAGACATAATAAAATATGTTGGTTTGGATGGTATTTTTTTCTAAATATTAATTGAAAAATATTTTCATTCTATTATCACTATTATCCTTTTTTGTTTTATCTTTTATATGATGAGATATATTTCCATATTTTATTACTTCACCTATTTATAAAAATAAAGTAAGAGGATGGTTGAAAAACTACAGTCTAATTTCTGTTTTATTAAAATTATCCCAAATTTTGTAAATAAATATATATATATATTCATAAAAATATAATTTGTTTTCAAATAAGAAATTTGCTTTTTTTTTTTTGTTTACCAGAAAATTCTACAGAATTGGCAAATCATGTTTCAGTTATCATTGACTTTTTAGAAAAATGTTACAGGATTATAGATGTAATATATGGATTTATGAAAAACATGATTATATTCCTTGTGATTTACTATTAATTGAATTTAATTATTTGGGTATGAGGTATAGTATGTTTGAATGGTTTAAATCTTATTTAAGCAATGATAATATTTTGAGTAATTCTGAAATAATCAGATATGGAGTTCCTCAGGATTTAGTCCTTAGACCATGGCTGTTTGCTGTTTATATTAATGATTTCCTTAATCTTTCCCTTCTTTCCAACATTTTTTTTTTTCATTTTGTAGATAATACTGCTATGGTTACTTCAGAAATTGCATATAATCTATTGGAAAAACTTTTAAATGAGGATTTGCTAAAAATATCACAATGGATGAATAAAAATAGATTTTTAAAAATAGTAAATATATACTATACTCTTTGAAATACCTTATCTTAGTCAACACATATATCAAAAAATTAGTAGAATTACAACAGTAACCTACCTTGGTTTGATTTCGGATGAACAGCTAAGTTGGGATAAACATATTCTTTCTCTTCAAGTGAAATTGAAAAAATTGAATATTCTCATTTATTTATAGAATGAGAGATTTTTACTCGTGGATATATTTAAGCAGATTACAATTATAAAATAACGTATTAGATGGTACTGCAGCATACTTTTTGAAATCTTTACAAACAAGTCAAAACGTTAAGAATTATTTTGTCTAAATCTTTTGATTTGAAAACATTTGAATCATATAAATTCTGTGTGACTATTGTAAAAATAAAAAAAAACAATAAAATTGATTTTAAAACAATAATATAATTAGATCATTGAAGCAATATGTTTTAAAACTCATTGCAAGTATCAAATATATTTTCTAGGCCCAAAATATTATAATATATTTATGAGGAACATTAAAATTCATGTTAATAACTTACCAAAAAAAAAAAAATTATAAAATTAATTATGGATTGGATTGTAATTGATAATAAAAAACTTTAGTTTGTAATAAATTATTTTATATTAATATTTTATGCTTGAAAATTCACATGTATATAATTGTTAGGCTCCATGCATAATTTTTCATAAAATCATCATCATCATCATCATCATCATTATTATTATTATTATTATTATTATTATTATCGTTGTTGTTATTGTTGTTGTTGTTATTGTTACTACTATTATTTTCATATGACATTAAAGCTAACTGTATGCTCACATGAAATGAGATTTCATTACTCTAAATTTAATTTCATGTTGCATACAACATTATTTTTGTTTAAGCTTATGCTATTTTCTATCTGCAGACATCAATGCATGCTTATGATTTTTCTTAAAATAGCAATCTAAAAAATGCTATATAATAATTAAGTTTCTAAATTTCACCGCCTTAGGTGTGATGCACTCTTAGTATTCTCAGTTGGTTTGCCTCTATATATATATATATTAATTAAGTTAACACAATCTTAAATAGATAACTGCAATAAAATACTCTCCAACATTTACTTATACAAAGACAATGAAGGTTACTTATCTTGCTAATGAATTTACAAATGATTTCCCTTCCTTGTTGTATTTTCTGATTAAAAATAGCTGGATATCCATTATGAAACAATTATTAATGGTCAGCCACTTAAAAAAAGTCTAAGCTTGTTTGAAAACGACTAGTTACAATAAAAAATTTCAAATCCAACTAGATTTGAAGTTCAATTGTGGCATGGGAGTTGGATATATTAACCAATGATCTATGATCTCATTTTAATATATATATATATTCATGCTCAAATATGAAAATAAACATTTATCACAGTAGTCGAGCATTGGTGATCTAGTGGTTAGCATAGCTGCCTTCCAAGCAGCTGGCCTGGGTTCGATTCCTGGTCAATGCTTTGACATATGAAAAAAACATTTATAGTAATAGAAAATTATTTTTCTCTCACCACAGTAACACCACTAATGTAAGCTTTAATAATCAATAAATGCCAGATGATAGTGCTTAAGAAATCCTTATCCAGTGCTATCCGATCCGATATCCCCAAACTAATTTTTAGCTTATGGTTTTTAGTGAGGAGCTTTGGATCTTGGAGCATTATGTAAAGCATTATGTAAGCTGGTTTCACGTAATGTTTTGTTGATCTTAAACGTTCATCACATGATCACTTATACCGTTTAATATTCTTTTTTTATTATTTTGAGCTATTTCTTTGATTTCTCTATTACATCAAAATAAAAAAAAAATAACCTATTTTTGATTTTTGAAGACAAACTGCATCAATCAGTGATTGGATTCAATACTTCCTCAAAATTCACATTTTTATTTACTATCTGCCTTCAATTATGCTATTATGAATAATGATTTTTTATAATTCAATCTGTTGGTACTTGTGAATAAATAAAATGCAATATAATGCATAATAATTAAATATATATATATATGGGGTACATTTTTGACTTGAAGCATAAGTTTTTGTTCATACAAACTTTACTTCCATTAAACTCCCATACATTACTGTTTAAATATTTTAAGTATAGTAGCACTATCATATAATGCACTGTTCTCGCTATTACACGTATACATACGTGTATGTAGCACATTCTGCGCACATGTGATGATGAAGCACTATGGCACATAGAACTGATGTTAACTCTTAATGAAATTTATAAACTTTAAATAATGTTTAGCTACAGCATTTGGCATTAGCGGATCCGAAACTATGGCCTTCATTATTACTTACATATATATATACCTGTGAAAACATATCGTTGCCATAATCATATTTATATGTATAAATAAATTTCTATTTTGACTTTTAAGTTTACTTTTGCCACAATTAAATTAATGCCCATATTCTTTTTAAAAATCTTGTAGGAGCTATTAAGAAAGTTCAGCTCCGTATCATAAATCATATTTTTTTAAAAAATGATTTATTACAATGCCTTTTATTAAATTTATATATACAATCACTTTTTCAGTAATATACACTTTTTGCATTTTAATTGGTTATGAGAACGGGGAGTCTCAGATCTATTAATCATACAATTAAATAGATTATTTAAGTAAAAAAGAACTACTTTTACTTCGAAATGTTTATTTTTAATTTTATTATAAATAATACATTAATTTTAAAACTATAAATTCTCACCGTTATGTCTATTCTTTCACATAGTTTATAAAATAAAGCTCTGACCTCCCCTCTTTTTTTTTTTTTTTGGTTACTTTATTACTAATTCAGTGAAAAATTTAGTCTGTGCTTAACAGTGTACTTAATGTATAAAATTTGGAATGTGACAGACGTTTAACAACTAAGTAAAATAGGAAAATGCTTTGTCAAGCATTGGTAGTCGAGAGGTCAGCGACAGCCGCTTTACAAACAATTGTCCCTGGTTAGCGGGTTCGCTTCCCGGCTGATGCTATGACACATGGAAAAAAAAAATAGGAAAATACTTTTTGTAAAAATGTAACATTTGTTATCAATGGATAATTATTTATTATTCAATACAGGTTTTGGATATATTATATATAACAAATAGTACGTGTAATAATTAATAATACTAATTAATTCATCACATGAGAAATAAATGTAAAATAAAAGACTGATTATTCAGTAGTATAAGTAAGGGAAAAAAGTTAAATTTTTTGTGATATTATTGTTGATAACTCATATTATTTAATTTAAATAATTTGTAAATATAGAAGCTGTGGAACCAGCTATATACCGCGTTATATTATTTTCATAAACTTTATTCATTTTTCATGGCAGTTGTTTCGAATTTATTTTATTTAACTCAACTTTCTACAACTTTCATGAATGCTTTTTGATACTTTGCTGAATCATCCATACTATTTCATTATTAATTGTGCCAAAGTGATGTTTTTAATTTCTATTCAATCAATGTATACATTAATTAAAAATATTGAAATAATGTGTTAAAACAAGTGTGTGGGGGGGACAAAAAGATAACTCATTGATAATTTAAATTACTGATAATTAAATTCATGCATATTATTTAGCAAGTGAATCAAACACTAAAATGTATTTAAAATTTAGATACTGATGACAACTGACTTCATAAAATTAGGTCATTTATCGTAAATCTAATAGTAGATGAAGGAATTCCATAGCTAAAGGTTCCTGGATCAATTCCTTGTGGAGATAAATATTTGTAAAAACCTCAATTCATCAGTTTAATAAAACTATTCTGATAAATCTGTCATTCGATGCTTGACAATCATATAACTTTCCAAGATATCAACCATATATATCAGCGGGTAAATCGCTTTTATATGCTACTATTTTTATTATAAAAACTATAAGCAAAAAGGTATTACTAAATTTCCATTGTCTTGCAGTCTCTTTGCGAAAAATACATACAGCGTGCCCAAAATATTCATCGTATTTAAATCAAAGTTTTCTTGCTGAAGCTTGAAAACTCATACAAGTTTTTAACATGTATAAGCATATTTATAATACAATTTCATTTAAAAATTGTATATATCAAGTCATAAACAAAAATAATTAACAATAAAATAAAGTAATTCAACATGAAAAAGACAATTCTTAATATATTGGGAATAAGAGAAAGAGCAAATCTACATATTTACACATAATATATCATGAATTCATTATCTATTTTCAGCTTCAGTATATATTTTTTCCTTTCACCTTTAAATCTTTTTTTTTTTTATCATATATGGTCCTTTTAAATTATGGCAGAATTTCCATTGTTTTTAACTCTGTCTTTTTTTTTATTAAGAGAAATTTATTATGCGATACAAACCTACATTTTGCTATTACATGCTATTACAGTATAATATAAATTGTTTATTTTGTTATACTATGGGGATGTAAATCATTCAGCTTTAATGTATTTACTTCTATGTATGTAGTTGTTTCTCCGACAGTTCAATTCTGTAGATTTATCGATCATCTTCTTTACTTGATATCATTTTAAACAAAATTATTATTTAATAATTCACAGCATTTTATATTGTGAATTATTCTTTTATATGTGTTTAATTTAGCACAAATTAGACAAAAATAAATAGTTGCTAATACAAGCAGAATAAATAAATAGAAAATTTAAGAATTAAAATTTACAAAGTACTAATTTGTTTATTTATTTAAATTTTTGTTAAACTGCAATGTTGATCTAAAAAAAAGATGAAGTCACAAATTATTTACAGAAATATTTGACAAAAATAATAATGATAATAACACCTCTGAGTGAAATACCAGAAAGCGATTAGGAAGGATCTTCAAAAATACCTAAAGTTTTCAATGGTTTTTATTAACTACATAACATCACTGATTGAAAGTTTCCAAAAATTGTATAATAAAAGAAATGGCCCTAACTGTGTTAGTAATGTCACTATTTTATCTATGCATTAACAATCTTGATATATCTATTGTAAAGGCTGAAAGGATTCATCCTTAACATTAATTGTAGCCTCATATTTAAAAAAAAATTGAGAAAAGGACATATATATATATCTTTGGAGAAAAAAAAAATTCCTTCTTTCCATTATATGAATTTTAATTTGTTTATTACTAACTCATGGGAATGTTTATTTTGTGGCATTTTTATATATTTCACTTATAGAATTTGATGATTTATATGATTTCATTATTTTTTTTCTTTTAGCTTGCTGCAGGAAGATGTTGCAAAAAAATTTTCCTCTGTTCATAATCTTCATTTGATTTTGGTACATATTTGTTTTGCTGATGTTATTATTTATTTTATTTTTTTTTATTTATCTTTTGTGATATGTATATGTTATTCATGATTCTGAAATTTGGCAATGGTGATGGTAGTGTAAAGATTAAAAATAAATAAACCTATATGGATCATTGTAAAAATCTTAATTTATATTTAAAAGTATTTGTTTGAAAATATTTATGTTTAAGATATTGATATCAAAAAATATTAAATTGTGTATACGTTATAGATTTATATATTTTTATATACATTGTAAACTGTCATGATTTTTATATACATTGTAAACTGTGATGTGAACCTAGAGCATATGTATATATAAAAAAAATTTAACCATTATAAACCAGTAAGAATTTTGAAAATCAATAATTATGCTAACAATAAGATTAATATCAATGGCATGAGAAAGGCTAAGCTAGATGCCATACTAACCAACAGGAGATTATTATTGACAATTGCTATTGAAAGAAAGATAAATTTTGCTGCTATCAATCCATTCATTTTCCTTTACCTGACATAATTGCAAATCTTTAATTGAGCTGATTCTATTAAAGAATGGCAGAGTAGAAAGAAAGTAGTAACCTGAAGAATTTGATTCACCTGCTTAATCCTTCCCAAAATTTGCCATCTGTTGGAAGAATGGGAAATAATCAACAGGCATGCCTTTAAAAGATTATCAACTTGAAAACAATATCTATTCTTATCCCAGAAATCAATATAAGGATTATAAAAACAGAAAATAATTGTGTCATATTCAATTGGTCAATCTCATCCTAACCAGGACAAGATGACATTTCAAGAAAATCAACCTCAAATGGTTTCCAAATTCATGCATTCATTATTAGAAGCCACCTTACATAGTGATTCAATACATGCAGGAATGAATAAAGCCATATCAGATAACTCTTAATTTTCAAAACAAAAAAAAATTAAATGGCAAGTAATCTGATCATTTTTTTTAAAAAATTAAAGTGCATAGAATTGATTTTAAAATCGGATTCATCAAAATAAACAATAAGACACTAGGTATCACTTGGTATTAAAAATTTGTTAGTGTTTTAATTTATATGCATTATGTATTGAGATGATTATATGTCTCATGGCATACTACAATATAGTAGTGTGTGTGTGCATATATATATAAAATTGAAAGAAAAAGTAGAAATAACCACAAACAAAAATTTTTTATAGATATTTTCCATATTACACTGGAATAACAGTTAAGAATTAAAATGATTATACATTATTTTAAATCAAGCATTTAATTAGGTCTAATTAATATTTTAATAATCCTTGTTTTGGAACAAAAACAAGATTTTTATGTTATAATAGATACACTGGTAAATATAAAATTCTACTATCTATTTTGATTACATTAAAGTTTGTATAACATATTTTGATAAAAATTCTACAAAGTTGTTTTTGAAAAGATTAAGGCGAATTGAAAAACTCATTAACTTTTTTCAATCAAGATAAAGAAAACTCAATTTTAATTACTACAGTTTTTTTTCAATTCCATACTGACTATAAAAAGGCTGGAAAAAAGATTAGAAGATAGTTTTACATATTATGACAACAAGATTACTACTAAAACGAAGATATAATTAAAGGCAAGGCAGTGCACGTCAGATGTTGTTAGTTCACAATGATAGAGTTTGAATTGACAAACAAACTTCATTTGCTTTGTTACATAGTGATAGTAGAATTCAATGTTTAGTGTTTCTGCAATGATTGGATGTATAAGCTAAGTACTTGTCAGTGTGTGTTGGTTTCCATTGTTGTTTTGACTTAGCCTTGAAGAAGTCTTGTCACAAGAACATCTAAGAATGCAAATTTTTGTTCTCATTCTGATTCCATTTGTGAATTTATTTGGAAATTGTTCTGCTGATATGAATTCATGACTGTAATTGTGTCTCACCATGCAGCAATACCATGAATTTATCATTGACATAGTGAAGCTATGCTTTAGGCAGATATGGAGTAATATTTTAAGCTGTGGTTTCAATTTCATCCATATAAATGTTGCTAAGCAAGGGTGACAGTGGTGATCCCATGGCCATTACTTGATTTTGTTAGAAGAATTCTGTGTTATATTGAAAGCACATTGTTTTTATATAGAATGTTGATAATTCTATTATCAATAGGTAGAGTTGTTATAGTTTGCTGATTATTATCATCATATAATGTTTTCCTTACAATACAGAATGCCTCATCACATGGTACATTTCTAAATAAACTTTCCACATCAAAGTTTAGCAACATGTCAGTTCTTTCCATTGAATCCCCGATGATGAGTTGTGTCCTATATGCCAATGAACTAAAAACATCAAAAAGAAATTTCACCAAATTCTAACATGGTGAATTTCTAGAATGAATAATCGGCCTTAATGGAAGATTGTCCTAATGAATTTAGGTAGTCGATAAAGGTGAAGAAATCTGCTGAAGTAGGAAGTTAACTTTCTTTGTTTTGAATCATTGAAATATCTGAAATGCTTTTGGACTATATGCTTGTCACTTTATTTCTATATTTAGAATTGGATATTTTGCTACTTT
Organism: Epiperipatus broadwayi; assembly: GCA_028023455.1. Taxonomy (NCBI): domain Eukaryota; kingdom Metazoa; phylum Onychophora; class Udeonychophora; order Euonychophora; family Peripatidae; genus Epiperipatus; species Epiperipatus broadwayi. Next base: position 1,554,630 of record JAQFVV010012600.1, read on the forward strand.
TTTGTATTAACCTGCTATGATAAGTTCTTGTATTTTGTTATCACAATCAGTTTTATCCATTACAACTATAGAATAATTACAAATGTATACTGTTTGAGAAATTTAATAGCTTTCCTCTCATCACATGAAATGTTTGATTTCTGCTTTTTATGTATTTCAAGTGTTTATATTTCTCCAACATAATTCTGCTGCTTCTTCCAGAGGCAATTTTTGGGTAACTTTCTAAGTGACTGTCATTATATCCAATAATGGGGCAATAAATGGTATAATGGCAAAGTTCAAACCTTTTCCAAGAACAGATAATCCAGCATCAATAAAGTGCTTAGAATTAAGATTTTTTCACTAACAAATTTCACTAATTACAGTATGACTTTTGACCTGCCCATGTAAATTTACAAGCTTCTTGTTCTGATATTTTTTTATCCTTCTGGGTAATGTACAATATGATATTTTTGATAAACTCTAAAGACTAATGTTTTTATAATTTCTTAAATCAGTAAAATTTAAGTTATACATAAATTATTAAATATGCACATATACACACACAACAATATAAAAAATTACTAATTATACCTATCAACTTTCTTGATCATGCAAACTTTGTAATATAAGTAATCCAAACTGTAATAAAGCTTATATGTTACAGCACATATACATAATTTTATGAACTTATTGCACTATCTGTTTTTAAGTTACTTATTTATTTATTTCTACCAATTCACCTTTTGAAAATAGACAGTGCATGTTTGTATTTATATCATTTATTAGCAGCAAATTCAATTTTATTAGTTACAAAATTACTAATTGTAGGACAACTATCACTTTAAATTCTATTAGTAGAAATTGATATTTCAAATAATATATATTTTGCTAAGTGTTTTTAACATGTAATACATATAAGTATAGTCAGTCTTTCAGAAAAATTGCAGTTTGATGTATTCTAGAAACAAATATTTGTATTGTAGTGGTTTAGACCCCATTTAGAATAAGATAATCTGACCATGCAATGTACCAGGAGGAAAATGAAAGAATGGGAGGGAAGAAGCGGAAATGATAATGAGATGGTTAAATTAATTTCACACAAGTAAGAAAATTAAGGGGTATCAACATAATGAGCTAGCAGCTTAATAACAATCCAAATTCACCATTAAGTGCCTTATTATTCATTTGTTATTTAAACCCACTGTTAAGAGAGATTGAAAATGCGATGCCTGGAGTTTACATTCCATGACTTAAAAAATTCATAAAGCTATTTGCTTATATGGATGACATCCTTGTCATACTACCTTCACAAAAACATCTGCCATCCCTTTACCATATACTAGATAAATTCTCTAATGACTCACAACTAAAGTTCAATCCTAATAAATCAGCCTCTTGGAGAATCTCAACAGGAAAAAATATTAACTCTAAATTTGTGGCTGAACCCCAAGAATTCCTAGGATTCCCCATACATATGTCTCAAGCATCTATGTCAAAACATCTTCAAAACTCACTTCTTACCTCTACAACCCAAATTGTTCAGACACTGTCCAAAGTACATCTTTCATTGCAGGGAAAAGTTGCTCTTCTTAATACGAAGGTTATATCTAAAATTGCTTACTACCTCCCTGTAATGACTATAACAAAATCATTCATCAGAAAAATAAATAAACAATGTTCTAAACTATTTTGGAAAGAAAACATAAACTCCATTAGCATGACAAAAATGCAACTCCAACGCAAGGTAAATGGCATGTCATTGCATTCAATCCTCTCTTTAAATTATCAAAAATCCCACACACTAATACGTAACCTAATATTAAAACATGGCACCATAATCACATCTGAAACAGTACAACCAACAGACACACTGCCTCCTCAAAAAATATGCTGGCTTGATAAAATATTCCAATATATCAAACGGCATCAAAACATCTTCAATAAAACCTTTACCTTCAAAATCACCATCTGGGAAGCGCACCTAATATTAAATCCAATCATCAACAATATAAAACCCACAATAGGAATCAACAACCACAGAATCACCTCCTTATTCAAATTTTTAAAGTTGAAACCCAAATTTCTAACATTCTTGATTAAGGTCAACCTAGATGCCATACATACCAACTATTTTTTACATTATAAAAGATTTCTAAACAAAGTGGACCCTATATGTCCAATCTGCAAAACACAAGAAGAAACCTTTGACCATATTATAAAATCATGTACCGGTCTTACAAACATAAGGATGCTCATTTTTCACGGTTCAAAGATTGACTATTATAAAATACTCTCAATAAAAGACTCCATCCAGAATAGACACTTCCCAATTATTAGACTATCTATTTTTCTGACTCACACCATCTGGAGTGTTCAATGCAAGACAGTTTTCACCTCTCCACTTCCTAACCCAGACCTCACATTTATCAACCTCATCAACAAAATTAGAAATAAAGACTTAATACTCTCATCAAAATTTCTATATGATGAAACCTGGAAATTTTTCCAAATACCAAAACTATCCAAAACATAACTTACAGATCAAATTGATTTATAAACCTCAGCACCAAAAGACTCATCACTCAAAACTATTGACCTTTAAAACAATATGTATCTAAATACCTAATATATACAATGTAATTCATTAATAAAATGTTTTGAAACTAAAAACCTATTTTAACCAAAGAGTGGAAACATATATACACTGTTGTCATAAACAAAATTTGTTGGGGAATTTATACATTCTATCGAAAATTATAAATTAATATAAGTATGAAAATTATAAAGAAACGTATCACAGTCATGATGAATTAATTATATATTTGTTTTTAACTAATACAATAGTTGTTTAATATTATTTGATATTAAGGTTAAACGAATTTATATACTTTAATGATTGAGAATAAATAATCTATCTATATACAGTAGAAAAAAAATATTTTTTATTTTGTGTTTTTTTTTTGTTTGTTTGTTTTTTTTTTTTAAAAAAAAAAAAAAATCTGGAAAGCTTAATAAAAATTAATTTAGATGGGGGGAGGATGTTTTTTTTTTTTGTTTTTTTTTTTTAGTAAAATAAAGCAATATTTTGTTATATCAGAAATAAAATAAGTTAAGAATAATTGAAATATTAAAGTCGGATAATGGTAATGGTAAAGAAACCACAATCGTTATTTTTATTTGTAGATAGCATTTATGCAATAGTGTGCAGGACGAGAAGAGGATTTTGGAACGTGAAGCAGAGAGAGCTGAAAAAGAAAGTTGAAAGGAGACCGCATTAATAAAAAAAATCCCAGAAAAATAATAAGTGAGAACACTAACACATGAAATGTTTGATTTCTGCACTAACACGTTTTAACAATTTAAGAGAATTTATTAACTATATTTAGGATTAAGCCACTAAACATCATATGATCACCATTTCTTATGCTTGCTCAAGCTATTAAAACAGGCAAAACTCTCCATACAGTAGTGTCACTCAGTGCAAGCCAGAGTAATCAATGAATGCAAGAAGTTTTGTGCATAATATCCCTATATAGTGCCTACTCATCCAATATCCCCAGACTAGTTTCTAGCTTGTGGCTTTCATCAATGAGAAGCCTTGGATCTGAGAACACTGCATCTAGATCTAAGGATCTAATGCAGCCCTTCAGCAACCACCTTTTATCTTTGCTTAACTATAAAACTATGAGTAAAATTAAAAACAATAATATTTTCAATCCAAGTTTATTAGCTTATATAGTCATATAGGTCTGAACTCAGTTCATCAAAAGCCATGAGCTAAAAACTAGTTTTGGGATATTGGATGAACAGGCACTAGATCGGTATTTTATGCACAGATCTTCTTGTATTCATTGAATACTTTTGCTCACACTGAATGGCACTACTATATGGAGAGTACTGCCTGTTTTACATTTAGGATTAATTAGCTAATCTAAATATTATTTTTCATCTGTTCAAAAAGCCACTGTATAGTGAAATTTCCTTAAATTACTATGGCAAATCATACTGTGGTTGAAGATTTTCCATGAAGGAGTAAAATTTTTATTAGTATACTAATTGGAAACCTGAAGCCATGTAGCCTTCTATCAACTTAAAGAGTGAATTGTTTCTTCCAGTACCCATAACCAATGTAAGAAGAACAAGCTGTTGTCTGCTGTCCTCTTGCCTAATTTTTATAGATCTATCCAAGATGGATGAACTATCTATAGGTATAGTCATTATTCTTATTTAGAATTAATAGAAAAACAAAATCAACTAGATGATGAATTGGATTTTGCATGATTAGTAACTATTATACACAAAATTAGACCAAAAGTTTAATCCTATTTTGATCAATAGAAGAAAAAAATTTCAAAGTTGTGAATATATTTGGTCAGATTTAATTTTTATCTAGCTAAAAGACCTTTAAACGTATTGTTTCCACATATTTCAATATTTATTTATTTATTTATTTTGATCCTTAATGTTTATTGTTATTATATTTATATCTGGTAAAATGAATATACTCACAGTAAAGGTAGTTTTTTTTTTTTAAATATTTAACTTTATTACTGGCTAGCATACTTTCAATATATTTATTATTTCATATTCATGGCATATAAATATGATATAGTAAATATATTAAAAGCATGTTGGGTTGTAATGAAGCTAAATATTAATAAAAAAACTACTTTTTTTTTCATGTGTCATAGCATCGGCTGGGAAGCAAACCCTCTACCCCAGGACAACTGCTTGTAAGGCAGCTGTGCTGACTTCTCAACCACCAACTTTTCTCTGAATATTATCATTTTACCAGATATTACACTGATGGAGAAAGAAGAAAACCAGTAACAATGTTATTATATTTATGTACCTTTTTTTTAATAGTAATAGTATGAAGGTGAGTATCAATCATTTATGAAGCATATCAGAGTTCCCGGTGTTAAATTCAGTCAAATTTATGCAGATGTTTTTCTGATATGAATACGCTTTAGTATTTATTTATATTTGTTTTATTAGTATAAGGGTAGATTGTAATAATTGTAAATACTTTAATTATTGTAAATAATTGTTTTTGTTTTCTTAAACGTATTATCTTCAAACCTAGTTGTCTGTTCTCTTGTACTCATTCTAATAAATATTTGATCACATCCCTGAGAAAACTACAAGTTTAACTGAGCAGTTAGGGGGAAGATACTGATCTCAGGATAATATTTCCAAAGAGGATCTTATTTTAAAGCATTCTCTCCCCAATTGTAAAATATGGATTGATTCTTATGAACCACTTGAATGTATGATGAAAATGATTGATTTAGAATCAACATAATCAAAAGGGCATTTAGCGCAATGAACTTAAAGAATGATGACATTATTGAAAAAAGAAAGGTCAGTAAATGAATATGATATCTTTTCATATTTATAATTTTTGTGGCATAGACTTGTTTTTTTAATTGCTGTTGTAAATTTAAACAATAAAATGAATAGGATTTTCAAAAAGTGACCAGTTTATGATGTTTTACAAAATATTGCTTCAATTTCTTTTACTGTAAAATAACATTTAACTTAAATGTTTTCTTAAATCATTGATTTATTAGATTTATGCATATATTTAACTTTTAAAACTTTTGTTACAAAGTATTATCAGGATTTGCTTTTTAGAATATCATTATTGTTAAATACCAATCTAATATCACGCGATTCTTTCAGTTTATTTGAAAAAGTAATGGTCTATTGGTGTGAAACTTCCAATAGAAAGCAGTGAACAGAGAAAGAATAAACACTCTTGTTGTAATTAGTAAACTATTCAAAATATTTTTATAAAAGTATTTAATATGTTGTTTATTTTTGTTATAAGAAATTATTGCATAGATTGATATATAGTATTCCCATTATACTACGTTTTCATTTTGCAGATACTTTCCTGAAACCAAAGTTCAATGGTTCTCATTTCCAAATTGATATATTTCTCATATATCTATGCCATATTTATAAATCCTGATCTATCATTGGTATGGAAGTTATGATAAATTCAAGGTATCATTTGATTCTCAGATACACTACAACAAATTTTAAGGCCAGTATGTTGAGAATTGCAGCTGGGTTGGACATTTTGCCAAAAAAATATGAAATAAATGGACTGCTGAAATCTTAAATTGATTTGTAAGAGATTGTAAAATATCCAGAAAGAGACCACAAGTGAAATGGATGTATGAAATAAGAATATTTGCTGGTGTCACATGGAGAGGAGCTACAGATAAGAGAATCTGAATTAAACTTGGAGAGACCTTCATCCTCCAATGGATAGATAATAGTTCAAAATGATGAGAATGATGGTATTCTCACATTTATTGCATGTTCATTTTCGAATCATTCTATCACTATTTTAAGCTGAGAAAATCTTTACTTTAAGCAAAACATTTACAAATATTAAGAATACTTGTTAAACAAAAGTACATATATATACTGAATATATCTAAGGCATATATATTTATATATTTTATGTAAGTTAGAAAGCAATGAAATATCCAAACACTGTCAATATTGTATTGTGATTAAACATCATACTCAACTGCAAAGTACATCAAAATGATTTTTTTTCCTATGATCTAAATTGTATTCATTTGTTTTGCAGTTGACCAATCATGTGAGTGAAATTAAAATTTAACATACATGATGCTTGGAGAGTTCATTGCTTCTTCAAACTTATATATTAAGCGATGCTACTTAATTACATTCTTACATATGTATGCAGTGGGCGTTTAGAGATAAATACAATATCAACATATATGTGAATTTATGTGTAGATGTCTGTAAACACACACACACACACATATATATATAGTTAAATGGCCTTAAGGTCCTATATATTATGGGTCAAAATGACTTACAGTCAATATGAGGATGACAATAAAATTAATAAACAAGGACTTTGAACATGCCATCATCAGATTTTCAATGATATGGATGGCTGAAGAGTTCGAGAGTGGATAAGGTTAAAACTTGTCCATTAAAGTTTGATATAAACGATCAAATGTTTATATATATATATGAAAAAACAAAAACAAGTTAATCACGTAACCTGCTATCACTTGTTATTTATGTCCAAAAGATGGCGCTATACCAAAACCGCCGAACAAGTGTAAGATTTGTTTTACATAAACGAAAAAAGAGTCAGAAATTAACTACCTCTTTCATTTGCTCACCCCCAGATCAGCTGATTTCAAGCTGGTTTGCTATCCTCAGTGGGGGATAGAGTATAGAAACTAGATCTAAAACAATGACTCTCAAGTGTTTATGCAAAACGTTTCTATCAGATTGCAAGCGTGAATTTTTCAGACCGGTAAAGTCTTCAAACCCAGCCTAGCAAGCCAGATATTTATATGGGTCTGATCTCAGTTCAGAATCACCATATAATCAAAGTCTCTGCAATATATATCATTGCAAGAAAACTCTAAAGGTACATTTATGAAAAAACAAAAACAAGTTAATCATGTAACCTGCTATCACTTGTTATTTATGTCCAAAAGATGGCGCTATACCAAAACGTTTTGCATAAACACTTGAGAGTCAGTGTTTTAGATCTAGTTTCTATACTCTATCCCCCACTGAGGATAGCAAACCAGCTTGAAATCAGCTGATCTGGGGGTGAGCAAATGAAAGAGGTAGTTAATTTCTGACTCTTTTTTCGTTTATGTAAAACAAATCTTACACTTGTTCGGCGGTTTTGGTATAGCGCCATCTTTTGGACATATATATATATGTAAGTAAGTATGTGGAAGATGATGAGTGCTGGTTAAGCATAAAATATGTATATTTGAAATCATTTATCTTTTTCACATGTATATGGTCAAGTGTATTAGTTGTATAAAATAAAGCGGATGACTGAAGCGAGTTTGAAAGTATGGGGGTTCAAATTCCATCTAATATATATATATATATATTAGTCAAATTCATTTATTTTATGAATTGATGTGGGAGAAAATAGTTGATAAAATTAAAAGTAAAAGCCAATAGATTAGTCAAAGAATGTACTAAAGTCAAATTTGTTATACTGAATCAACTACAAATCAATTACTAGCGTCCTCAGAATCACATTTGTATTCCAAGCAAACGACTCTACAGCAAAAGAAAATTACTGAGGAATTTTTCTTTATTATCACTGGCAGTCAAAGACAAGATGTTTCGTAATTGCATTAAAAAATGTTTTTAAAAAATAAAATAAATTAGTTAGTTTGTAAGAGATTACTAAAGAATTGGAAAGAAAATGTAGATTTTTTAGTTGTAAGAATAACTAATAACATAATTATTGGTATATGCAGTGACGCCCATTAATTCACAATCCAGGCTTGCAATAAAAACTTTACGTAGAGCTTTTCCAAATGTGAATCGCAAAAAATGTAACTAATAAAATTTCTTAAGATCGCAAATGTAGTATAATATCTCAAAAACTTCTCAACTTTATAGAACATGAAATTATGTAAGATCTCATTAATATAAACCGTAGGCAGTAATTTACTATATATATTAAGAAGGTAAACTTTAATATTCTGTTATTGATGATGATCAAACGTTTAACTGTAGCATCTTTTATCTAATTACTTCTCCCTGTCAGAAATATTACTATACATAAAAGTCTACTGAATAACTGTAATACATGCATACACACACCAACTATTTGTGTGGATGAGATTATTAATAATTCTTAATAAATATCTCAAATTATTTTAAATGGAAGGTGGCGAATTTGTGAATAAAACGTAAAAATAAATTAAACAATGAAATTAAAAACAAAAACATTAAGGTTGAATTTTATAAGCAAAAAATAATATTTATAAATGACATCTACCTTCTAATTTTATAATCTCGATTTGAATTCAGAATCAGATAAACTTTAAACTATTTTATAGTTCCTAGCAGCCTTTTTTCTTCTAAATATATTGCCCACATTAGCTAGTAAATACTATCTATCTATTCTTAATCAAAAAGTAAATGAAAAACCACTCAAAGTCTCTTGGTCTGACAATCAAAATTAGATGACTTCTTCAATATTCCTTAATAAAGAAATAACGAAGAAGCTATTGGCCTGCAGTTTATCTATTTAAAAGCTGTCTGTTTTAGCTAACTCTGTTTTATACAGGTATATTTTAAAACCTACAGTAAATGTCTGAAATCTCAAGAGTACGTTTCATTGCCCCCTCTCTTCGTCTTGCAAAATAAATACATTTCCAAAAAATTATTTAGCAAAATAAACAACTTTTTTACAAGAAATTTTAAAAGTTGTTTATCCGTTTTATCTGAATTATTTATTAATCAATTTACTTTTAAAAGATCCTAACTAACTATTCCACAAATTTCTAAGTAAGAGATTTGCGAATTAGTTTGCAAATTGCAACAGTGTAAAGTAGTATTTAAAGTATTATTTATATATATAAACTACTGTCCTACTTATTTATCTCTATCTGATTGATAAAAACTTAGCACATATATATATATATTATTTGCTAATATCTAAAAATGAATTAATTTTAACATAATTTTTAGTGTCTTTGAAGATCGCTACACTTTTTCAATCGATCCAAAAGTTTCTTGAGATCTATAATAGTTTTTTTTTGAAAATTCTTAAAAGAGCAACTATTCCAATTCTTTCGTTTGCTGCTCCAGATTTAAACCATGCTCTACCTTTATCTCTAATCATATAGATATTAGTAATTTCTGTGAATTTCCGAATACCGTTTTAGTGTTCAATGTCTCAATAATGAACTATGTTCGTCTAGATAAATTTTTTCATGGTCGTTAAAATAATGTAAGATTGAACTTTGTGACTCTCACTGTTTGTCTGAAATTTGAATTCTGCCTAACAATATATGTTTTATTTTTTTTATGCATGCCAAATGTACTTATTACTTAAAATGAGAGCCAAACTAAGCCGTGTAATCTTTTCATTATTTGTTAGCCATTAAACATATAAAATTGATAGCAAACTTAAGTACAACCCCCCCCCCCCGTTTTATTTCTTCATATAATCAAATGTTCTTTGTGCCTTGATCTACATTACAATATGGTGAACCAGAAAAGCTCTTTGCTGAGCATATTCATAAAGTTAATCATTTTAAACATGTCTTTAGTTTCCTGTAATTTCAAAACCTCAATGTGCAAACCTAGATTTATATCACACATTGGTTATGATGATGATGATGATTATAGTCATTTCATTACAGTATATATATATCATTTAAAAGTAGGTAATGTAAAAACACCCTTTAATAGTTCATTGCAAGGCAACTTTTTTAATACCTCTTTATAGAGAAATTGTAAAAAAAAAGACATTACTCACCACAACTATCCATTGCTCGACTTAAAGCTTGACTACCTTTTTATTTCTTGAAAATAACTAGATGTCTCTTTTCTGACCAATATAAGATGTTTAGCTGAATTGATTATGGCTATCGATCAGAAAGAAAAATTCTAAGTCTAATAAAAACCTGAAAAAATAATGCAAGTTTACGTGGCTTATATTCTAACACAGATTATACAGCATGATAGGTGGATGCATTCATTATCCTTTATTGTGAACTTCTTATATATTGTAAAGTGCCATTGGCAAAATTCTTTGAATGTTGTTATGAAATTTATTAATATAAATATTAAAATAAAATTTATTGAAATCAATATATTTTTATGAACAATACAGCTAAAAAATTATTAAAAAAAACTGTCAAAGTGTGAAAAAGTGTTGTTTTTCATTTACATCAATAAATTTATCATAATTGAATGTTCCCCAAGGATAATAGTGCAAATGATAAAGCTACCTACAAAATCGACAATTAAAAACTAAAGTACCAAGGTTAGTCAAATTAAAATCATAAGAAAACGTAATTAAATCAATTGTTATGAATTTATTTCCTTTATGAATAACAAAATCACGTAATATATATATATTATTTACAATAAAAATAACTTAAACTTACAAATATAAATAATAACAGAAATGCAAGTTTAGAGACTAATACAAATTTATATTAAATGAATTAACACTTGTTTCTATATTTATAAAGCATTATAAAAATATTTCTACTAGATTCTTGATCTGTTACTTTGCTGTAGCTACCGTCTTTAGTTATTCTTCAATAACGACCTGATATTTTAAAATATTCTCTTCTGATTCTTTATATTTAAACCAGATACTTTTGATTTTAAATTACGACATATTTTTAATATAGATGTTTCCATGCACTCAGCAAGCGACTCATTAGAAAAAGTTCTTAGTTAAAAATAAAAAGTGCATGGATGATCGACTAAATAATAAAAGAATATCAATAATAATAATTTTAAAAAGGCAAAATATGTTACAGAAATAAAATCTACCAGAACTCGAGATATATAAAAAAAAACCAATGAAATCTTAAGAGAGTTCTGAATTGAATAAATAACTTTATCAAAGTAAATATATACAAAGGCATTACATTCAAATTTTTCATCCATGTAAGTAGATATAATTTGTTATAGATGATGAGGGTGATCATATATTCGAACACAATAACTAATCAAATGAAAAAATAATTCAGAAATCTAGTTTTCCATATATGCGATTTCCATAATGCAGTTTTCAGCTACTGCATTGGAAAAAATATATATATAAATTAATCAAATAATAGTAATTTCGAGATTTTAAAAATGCACATGAACTGTACTTACATAGATGTTTGTTTTATAAAAAGTTTCCAATGTGTATATAGACATCCATAACACCTATGAAGATGTGTATGTGTGTTTAAAATAAATAATACTTCTTAACTATTCATTAACACAGGTATCAATGACATAACTGAGTTAATTACTATTGAAGAGGGTATTATTGTATTGAACCCTTTCTTAGTGCTGCATGGACTTAAATATTTTAGCATTTTCTGGCACTTTTCTTTGTCTCTTACATCAACATAAAATATATGATAAAATAATTATTATCAAAAAATAATAAATTTGACTTCATTTGATAGATATTTTTGATAACTACTGAATATATGAGCACAGACTTTTACACAACCCACCACTCTCCACACTATCTCATAACACTGATACACCTGAAGACATATATGTTGAAAAGATAAATAATCATCAGATTTTCAATTGGATGGACAGTTGAAGAGTTGGAGTGTGGAGTAGATTGAAGCCTGTCCATTAAAGTATGAGGATTGGCTATCTTAATATATATCTGAGCACTTATAGCATATGAGTGTAAAGATGGTAATCTGGACCAACTGATGATTGCTGGTTTAGCATGAAATATGTATATTGGTGATTATTTATCTTTTCAACATATACGTGTTCAGGTGTATCAGTGTTATGAGATAGTGTGGAGATTGGTGGGTCATGTGAAAGTCTGTGCTCATTACCCTATATATTACATATATAAACCCAAGTATATAATAAGGCTATGTGTTTCAGTTATTTACTACTGAAATAAATTTTAAATGATCACATTTTGTTTCTGTAAATATTAAAAAAATGAGATCGCAATCAAAACAAGGACTTTACATATCATCATTTCTATAAAGATTATTTTCAAATCCAGTCACAAGATTTACTGTTGAATCATTTTAAATCCATCCACAAGATGGATTGTTGATTTATTTTATTTATTGAACACCCATGGTGATGAATGATCATTTTAAGTATTACTTACTTTTACCTATTGATAATGCTGGTGGATTTATAATTATATTTATAGTTGCTCAAAGGAGTTAACTGGGCTGATCTCTCAGAGATCTTTGTTGAGCTCATGCTTTTAATATATAACACTTCTTATATATTTTGGATATAGAACATTGCTTTAATATCATCCATTAATATTGTGAATATTTTGCTTTTATATTATATCTAATATCTTAAATTTCATTATTTGAAATGATTTGCCATCACTCCAGATTGATCCCATTACATCCCATCCCATTACAATATATAGAGAGACTAATGTGATTTATGCTGTAAAAACTGCACCCAAAAAGACTCTCCTTATGTATATTGTGATGAAACTAGGGCAAATTATAGAATCAGAGGGGATCACACTCATAAATGTATAAGAAATCTAAGATTAAGTGTAAATCATTTAATTCATCCATTTTTCTCAATCATGATAGAGAACATCGCCATAGCTGCAATCCAAATGCTGTTAGAGTGGTATGTAAAGAGAGAAATGATCGCTAACATAAAATAAGAGGTGTATTTCATTACACAAAATGAATAAGTAATGAACCAAAAAGGTAACAGTATTCAAATTAGCAAAAATTAATGTTCTCAGCAGTCTGACCATGAATATGATGTGAAAATTTCCAAAGTATACTCAGTACAATAATGTTATTAAAAATTTTATATTCACACTGTATGAGTATTATTTTACATTTATATACATATATCACTTAAAAGCTAAATAAAGAAAACATCCTATGATTTTCGTGATTAACATCTCTTGTATAACAATCCAAAACAAAGCAAAACTCTCCATATAGTAGTGCCATCTTGTGCTAACAAGAGCAATCAATGGATGCCAGAAGGCTTGTGCATAAAATCCCTATCTAGTGCCTACTCATCCAATATCCCCAGACTAGTTTCTGGCTAGGCCATAAACTATATTTTCATAAAATATATACTAAATGTAGACACCTCAAATGTCACATGATGCTTTGTTTGGTATATATTATCTTTAGCAAAGATTCACCAGTTAATATAAGATTAAAGTCATTAAATACCTAAATATTGGCTATGTCTTAGGTCTGTGAGTTCAAAACTTATAGGAAGTTTAAATTTAAGACTATTAGTTTAGACAGTAAAAAGGCAAGAAAGACTACTGACTGTGCAACTGTATAAATTTCCAAAATCAATGTCTTACACTATTGAAGGTCAATAACAATACTAGATAGTTTGAGCATTTGATAGGTATTATCGTATCATATCCATTAATTATTCAGTGATTATGGAATAAAACAATAAAGTGAATTATTGCTCCTGATTTAAATTATTGGCTAACTACACATACGATTGTCTTCCAAGTAAAATAACAGTATATCTTTTTAATCTGCATTACTGGAAAATAACCAACAGATATGCAAAAGAATAATATATTCTTTTTTTTTCATGTATCATAGCATCAGCTGGGAAGTGAACCCACTAATCCAGGACAACTGCTTGTAAGGCAGCTGTGCTGACCACCAATGCTTGACAACTAATGTACTTTTAAAGAAGGTTAAATAGATGCAGTCATTACAAAAAAAAGCAATTCTGAAGTTTTCTAGAGTATGGTTCAAAATATGGTAGTAATATCTGCATTTATTAATTTATATCCAATAGGGATTAAAATATTTAAAATAGATCATTTGATAAAAATTGCACTATTCAACACATAAAACACCACATAAATTTCTCCTCTTATTTTCAACATCTGTATTAGGAGCAATAATTTTCTCTATTTATTTTACTCCAGATCCATTTATTGTAAGCTTGATTAATCAATGACCATATATGGAAATGCCACATCCAAACATCCAGTCAAATTTTGGTTCTTACTTTACTGTATAAGAAGCATTAGATATGTGTCTACATATCGAATACCTAACATTACTTATTTTATGCTCATAATTCCATTTATATTTTAAAGCTGAATTTTTTTCTTAAAAAGACAATAAAAATATTTAAGTGTAAAATAAATTCTGTGGCTTCACTTAAATATCTGAGCATCTATTTCTACAAATGTGATGTTTTCTATTATATTATGTTTGAAATTTGATAAAAAAATACAGCAAAAAAAGCACTTTCTTACTAAACCTTTAAATAAAAATAATAAAACAAAATATTACTTTTATTCTCAAAAATATCAATAAAAATATAAAATGCATATTATTTCAATTAAAAAGAATAATAGAAATAAACAAAAAAAACATTTAATTATAGATAAATAAAATTAACATTGATTTTATAAAGGCTTACATAGCATTCATTAATATGCTCTTTGTATGTTTTATAATAGTGGTAGAATGACTGAATCAAAAGCTATAAGTCAAATTGCAGATCAATTCTATCAACTCCCAGTATCTGAATATTATATGATCTCCCAGGTAACGTCTGATTTTTACTAAAAACATAACTTTAAAAGAGTTAAAACTACCTGACATTTCATTCTGGACTTTCAAAAATTCCCTAAAACACAAACAAAATGATATCAATCAAACTTTTATTACTAAATCTAGTTATTTGTTAATATACATTCACTGTAAAATAAATTTCTCTAAATTGTTGGGTACAGCAGTAGAATGCCAGACTTTGAAGCTCAAATTTCATGGATTATCATCTAGCTCTGTTATTTCCAATGTTCAAACAGATCATGAAGTTCTGAACAATAAACTACTGAACATCACATGATCACCATTTCTTATGCTTGCTCATAATGGTTATTAAACCGGTGCAGTGCTCTCAGATCCAAGACTCCTCACTGATGAAGGCCACAAGTCAGAAACTAGTCTGGAAATATTGGATGAGTAGGCACTAGATGGGGATTTTATGCACAGACCTTCCTTCATGCATTGATTACTCTGGCTTGCACTGAGTGGCACTACTGTATGGAGAGTTTTGCCTATTTAAGAACAATAAACTACTTGATTATTTTTTATAGAATATTTTCATTTTATAAATTCCACAATATTACCACTTTTATATTTCAAACATATAATTGTACCTAATGGGAAATAATATATAAATGGTTTTCAACCAATCATCTCCTCAGTAAGTTATGCCAGCTCATACTTCAAATAGGCATACTATAAGAATCCTTTACAAGTCAGATTTTCTAGTCATTTTACTGAGCTTTCATACAATGTCTCCTTTTTTAACCTATTAATAAGACGAAAAATATTACTGATTAATTGTTTAAATTAATAATAGTCAGTATACTATTTTTTTAAAAAAATATATTTTTTAAAATGTTTTTTTATTTTTCTGAATGAAATAACATATAAATATTTCATTATTATTTCATCTAAACCTTTTCTGCAGCCATTTCAAGAGTATTTAAATATACTTATAGGTATTTGAAAAATGATGAAAAAAAATTAATATTATATATATCTAACATTATATATTTAATTACAAATATTTTAAAATAAATATATATATTGTTAATTAGATAAAATATTTTTGCCCCAATTTTCCAATATATATCATACTAAGTTGTTCCAATTTTCAATTACACACATAAGAATATTAGCATCTAAATATATAAATAAAAGTGATAACATTTCTGAAGATGGCCATAAAAATGATTGAAAAGAAATGTCCAATGTATAATTCAATAGAATGAATGAACGTTTGTAATATGGAAATTTTTTTATAGGGAACTGAACCCAGTTTCAATATGGGATACAGGACTTTTAAATATTTAATAAAATTAAAGTATATAAATTTATCTTACAAAAACTGCTTTTTAAACAGCTCTTTTTGACAACAACATTCTTTATAAATATATAAATAAGTTCTAAATATCTTTTAATAGTAACATTACAGCAATGGTTTATAACCTATTTTGGCCATGAATATGAGGGAAAACTTCGAAAGTAGTAGGCCTAGATTAATTTAATTTAATTGTTCTTGTTACTACTGACAGCTTCTTCTTCAGCGAGTTAAATCGCTTATATATGCTTTTAATAAATTAGAAATTATATTTTTTATTAGATTTGAAATTATCATATTCCTTTTCATTCTAAAAATAGATTTTAATTTCTGTATTAAAAATCAATATATATTTTATTATTTATATATGCTTGACTATCTATCACCTTTGGTTTTTTTATTTTCCATTCAATTCCCTACATTCGTGTGCATTTTTTATTTTAAAAAACCACAACTATTGCTCTCATATTTCAAGATATTATTGTGAAATATACAGTAACAAATACAAAATGTATAATATATGTATGTATTAAATAAAGTCAGAAGAAATGGTATTTGACATTGAAATATTTTATAAGATAGCTTGGCCTAACTGAATAGACTGATTTAATAAAAATTGATATTAGAAGCTATTTGTACATTTCTCACCATGACTACTATTATATGCATGCAGTAAAAAGGATACACTTTATCTTTTAATAAAAATAATAATTTTCAGAATGCATAAAGAAGCTGAAGGGTCAAATGAAAAGGATCTTCATGCATAAATAAATTGCAAATAAAACAAGTTAAAATCCATAAAATTGAAAGCAAAGAAATATTTTTTCTTAATAAAAAGTAATTAAAAATCTTTCAAGACTTTATTAAAAGACTGAAAATATCAATATATGCTTTTTTTAAAACATGGCCCTTTGTAAAATAATCAGGTACAAAATACTTCATATAAATGAAGTTTATAATAAGTCAAAACAATTTATAAAAATGTTTGTATCAATTAAATTGTAAATGATCAATTAGAGATTATCAGTGTTAATTGCAAGTTAACCATTTTATTCACAATGATGTCTATTAATTGGTTAAAAGTCTAAAGATAAACTAGTCAATAAATAATCAAAATTACCCCAAATTCACAACTCAACCAGACTAGCCAAAAAAAAAAACAACAACTTTAAAACATAACTAATGCTTACCTTGCTACAAGCAAAAGCAAGTGTAAAGAACTACAAAATAACATATTTAAACTAAACATTATCCACAATTCCAGTTACCTTCCATATAACCTTAACATTAAAAAAAACATTTAAATAACTTAATTGCTTCAGAATCATAAATTTTTAATAATAAAGATTCTTTAATTATTTCTATTTCATTTCACTCAAAGACAATTTTAGCCTCATAAAAATTATTAGTGTGGCCTGTATTGTTTTTGTGGATATATAAAACAGAACTAAGATATTTATTTCTAACCCTACTTTTATATACCTTTATTCTTTTATTCAAGCTCAAACTACTCTGATCTATATATATATTCTTCTTACAAAAACAAAGTATAATATATACTATTCCAGGAATAGTCTTTCTATCAAAAATTTCCTTTGTATAATTTAATAAATTAATCAAAGTAATACCCCCTTTTCAAGTAATTTTCTATTTCCAAAAAAATTACTATTTTTACATACAATTTTATAAAAAGACAATTTAAATGGCAAAGAAATAAAATAATATTTTTCTTTATTCTTTACATTATTTCAAATATTATTACACTTAAATTAAATACTTTCAACAAATTTATCAGAGTAGCCAACACTCGAATAATCTTTACAAAATTGACCTTACTGAAACAAAGCTACCCCACTAGAATTATTTAATCTCTTAATTCTATAACAGTAATTCCTTAAATCGATTACTTTATGAGATACAGATTGATAGCTATCAGGTTTAATTATAGACCTTAAGTCTTTACTCTTAACATAATGACTACATACCAAACAATTATTCTTTACATTTTTAATCATTAATAAATCTAAAAGTCTAACCCCCCCTCTTTCTACAACATAGTTTATAGAAAAATCAAAACAATTAAACTCATTTACTAACTCTTTTAATTTATCACTCTCAACAACAAACAAGTGTCAACATAGGTTATATTAGTTCTCCTTTAAATTGTTCAGTTTATATTAATTATTTGAAAGAGGAAATTATTGTTAAGAAAAATTGACTATATTTAAAGTTTATTTGTTAGATATGTTGATGATTGTTTGCTTGTAGTTGAAAATGATAAATTGAAAAAGTTAATAAATAAGTTTAATTATTTTGATCCTTGTATGAAATATTTTGTAGAAGGAGGGATGTTAGATTATATTAAGTTAAATTTTTTAGCTCTATTTGTGATTTGAAATGTAAAGAATAATTGTTTGGTATGAAGTCATTATGTTAAGAGTAAAGACTTAAGATCTATAATTAAATCTGATAGCTATCAATCTATATTTCATAAAGTAGCTGCTTTAAGAAATTATTGTTATAGAAATAAAAGGTTAAATAATTTTAATGAGGTTGTTTTGTTTCAAAAAGATGAATTTTATAAAGATTACTTGAGTATTAGATACTCTGATAAATTTGTTAAAAATATTTATTTAGCAGTAACAATATTTGTAATGATGTAAAGAATATAAAAAGTATGACTTTATTTCTTTGCCATTTAAATTGTCTTCTTATAAAATTGTATGTAAAAATAGTAATTTGTTTGGAAATAAAAAATTGCATGGAAAAGGGGTATTACTTTGAATAATTTATTAAATAATACAAATAAATTTTTGATAGGAAGACTATTCCTGGAGTAGTACATATTGTCCCTTGTTTTTGTAAGAAGGTATATATAGGTCAGAGTACTTTGAGCTTAAATGAAAAAATAAAGATACATAAAAGAAGAGTTAGAAATAAATATCTTAGTTCTGCTTTGTATGTCTGAGAAAAAGATACAGGCCACACTATTAATTTTGATGAAGTCAAGATTGTCTTCTTGGAGAGAAATTAAATTAAAAAAAATTAAAGAATCTTTATTATTAAAAATATATGATTTTGAAGCAATTAACTTATTTAAAAGTTATTTTAATATTAAAGGTGTATGAGAGATAACTGGAATTGCTGATAATGGTGGTTTTTTAAATATATTATTTTGTAGTTCTTTATACTTGAGAAGTTTGCTTATAGTAGTGAACCATTGGTTGTGTTTGACTTTATTCTTTGGGGGGGGGGGTAGTCTGGTTGAGTTGCGAATTTGGGGTGTTTGATTATATATATTAATGGGAGAAAAAAAAATGACCATAACTTTTAGTTTAGAATAATTCAATTCCATTCAATAAATTTTTTTTTAAAAAGTTAAAATAAAACCATCTTTTAGTTATATTATTACTATTTTGATACAATCTTTTATTGTCTTCAGTATTGTAATGAGCATAGACGTTCGTTACATTGTTTTTTTTTTTTAATTTATTAAACATGAAAGTAAATTAAAAAGTTCGCATTTAAAAATTTTCTTTAAGAATTAAAAATTGAAATTAAATATCATCTTAAACTCTTATATATTAATTAAATCGCACAGATAATGAAAAATTATTAAAATAAAACTTTATTAAAGAAAAAGTATTTTAAAACTAAATTTTAAAAAGATTTGGAGATGAAATTATATCTTTAAATTTATCTTTAAATATATTTTTGATTTGGAAAACAGGTTAATTAATCAGAAATGGAAATGATTGTTAATTAGTTAAATGTAAACCAGCCTTCGGCATTTAAATGTAAAAACACCGGTCAGATAAGAAAACAATAGAAACTGTTAGCAAATAAGAAGAAATCCCTATGGAATCGGACCGCAGCGAAAGGACCATCGCATCGGTGACGTAATGTAAATTCAATCCTTCACATTAATATAAAAGGAAAATTTGGAAATTATTAATCAGTGACTGGAAATTGATTATTACGATGTGACTATATGTAGTAGTACGGAGTTGGAGGAATTGACAGACGCACGGTCAATTCTTTCAGCTGTTAAAGAAGGGAGAAATGAACTATCGTTTCCTACATTGAGGACCAACTAAATTAAAAAACCTCCGAATGAATAAATAAAACAACGGCTAAATGGATACCAATTTTAGGACGGCGTGGGAATTTACGTTCATGGCAAGCAACGGATAAAGTTGGACGTTTTAAAAATCGTAAGAACTTATATATTCACTTGAAACAATAAGAACTCTAAATTTTAAAACTTTTTAGTAAATAATGCAATAGAATCCTATCTGACCAAACTAAATTCTTCATTAATAATGTTATTTGATGTATTTTTTTTCTTATTTATTTTGTAAAATCATTTCCATTTATTTATTTTTTGTTCTTTAAGTTTTATTATGATTGTTGTTTTCCGTTAAATTAATTATAAAAATGTTAAACTTAAGTCGGGCGTGAATGGCTGTATAGATTTGTAAAGTTATATTAGGGGAGGGTAATCTTAGGTTATTTATGTCGTTGTGAGATTGGGTCAATGGATTGGATATATTGATGTAGTTAGTAGATGTAATCGGAGATTCGCTACTGGCAGAATCGTTTATATATACGCCGCACTCACCCGTTTGCCTATGGAAGGAATTATAAGACGGAGAATGCAGTTCCTTTCTATGGAGTTTTTTTTTATTGTTCTTCTCGTTAGATAGATGTAATATTCCTATCTGATTGAGAGTCAATGTCTTTCTTAATTCTTTTGGTGCTGCCGTATTTCGTATTACATTGAATACATCGATATATCAGATGGATTGATGACAGTTTGACGGCGAATTTTAGCCTAAGGTTAAATAGGGATAGAATATTTTAATTTCAATGCAAATCTATGTAGTATTCATACTCGATTCTAAATAAAAATGCATTAAACTTAAGTTGTTTATAGACGCTTGCATGGATTGTTTATCGGTTAACTATGTTTTGCGTTTTCATATTTGATCAAAATATATAGACATTCGATAAATAATGATACCTTACGGTGAGTATCTAGAATGTATTTATTCGGATGTCTTTTAAGTTATTGGTGACAATGCAAGTATCTTATGATGAATACTATTGGGTTACGTAGAAATTTCCCTCCGCAATTGTCAGTAATCAATAATTTTGTATTTTGATCGTTTATGTTTACTTTGAAATGTTTTTGACCGTGAAATCTATGTAACCGATCTATATTCAACATTATAAACAAGCTTTCCTAAATTTATCTGTGCGAACTTAATTAAAATGTAAAATTAGAATATAATAGTAGTTAAAGGTAAATTAAAGTCAAAAATCAAAGTTAAAAATAATGTTAAATGTTAAAATGTAAACTAATACTAAAATAATTTTAAATCTTATATATATGTGCATAAATAAATGTTTGTATGTTAATTACTGGCAGTGGCTTATTTTATTTATTTTTTAATGTTGAAATCTAATTAGATAAGATCTTATATTATTTAATCTCTGCTATTCCACTGAGCTAGTGACATGGGCTAACGACCGGAATCAAAATTTAAAAAAAAAATAATTTTTTTTTTGACTTACGTATCTGCCTACTTTATAAATTTTTCTAGGTTCAAATGCCTAGATGGCGCCCCGTAGTGCAGTTTACGTAAGTACCTTTCTCCGGATCGATACAATGGCGAACCAACTCGGGCCGATCTTTAATAAACCACAAATACCCTGAGCAAATTTTGTCAAAATGAAATATTTGTATCTGTTTACATAAAGTCGTATACTTTAAATCTGATAAAAGCACTGCCAGAAAGAAATAGCACATATATTAAAAACCAACGGAAAGATATAAAAAATTTTAAAACTAATTTTTGTTAAAAAAAAAAAAAAGTCAAAAGGTTGCAATAAATATGTTTTTTTGTTGTTGTTGATATATATTACGCTTTAACGTGTATAGGCGCACAGCCCCGTAAGTTTATGATCGAAATGTGGTGCCTTACGATGAGTACCTTTGGGAATTACTTCAGTGTAACCCTATTTAAGCATTTTAATCAGTCATAAATAAGTTGGTGGTATTTATAATTGTGCTGCAAATATACACGCATAAACCCATTATCTTTCAAAATATATTTACTTCAATGCAACCTTCCTAAATAATTTAAATAATTTGCTTGTCATGCCGTGAGTAAAAATAAAAGGTATAAAATAAAATAGAATTCTCGGGGGGAGGAGGTGTAAACGTAAATGGTCCTTAGGTAAGCGATAGTCAACATTTTCTTTTTCTTTTTGTATATAGTCTTTTTGTAAAATTATTAACCGGATGTTTTGTAAATGTCTTCGTCAATCATGTACCGTAATTACTAACCCTAAGTAAAATATTTTTTTTTTTTGATCATTTTTTTTTAAGTAACTTTACTGATAACGAACGTCTATGCTCGTTACAGTATATAAAATAGAATGAAAATAATTTAGCTATAAATTAAAATGATGAGCTCATGGTATAGTGCATCAGTTATGTTATGGCAATGATTTGCAGTTCAAGTCCAAAATAGATCAATCTTGAAAATTTTTTCAGATCACAAATAGGCTTAAAATATTTCTTACAAGTAGTTAACCTATAACTAATCTAAATAGGTATTTGATAGCTAGTAAAAGCACATCTAGATAATACTGGTTATGTTGTAAATGTTGCTGGTTAATGTGGCTGCTCAAACAAGTATCAATTCACTGTCTATAAAAATAAAAAATATGAAAGTAATGGAAGAAATCTTCATCATTTTTAGAAAGATTATCATACACCTTGAGTGTGAGACCATGGTTAGCTTTACTCAACAAATAGAATCTTCTAAACTTTAAGAATAAACTAAAGCAGAATATGCAAAACTTATAAACACTATTACTAACTTCATATATTATTGGGTGTAAAATGTATAGATAAATATTATTTTACCCTGTATCAAAAAACATCCCACCCAAAGTGTGATCACCAAATGAATTACAAAAAATGTATTATATAAAGCAGTAATAAATCCTATTCTTCTTTATTAATTCATTAAAAGATAATCAAATAGTTAGTTACTTGAGAGATCATGTGTTCATTTCAGCAACCATTAGCTCTAGAATTCACTTTTCCATTGAACTAAAAAATTTTTAAAATTTCTTTATGTCATAGTTTTCTGTAATTTATAAGTTTATCAAGAGTCATCTTTTTTATTTCTTTTCTAATATCCACCAGTTTGATATTCCTTATAAACAACTATTATTTTTCATTACACATTACCATATTAGATTATTTCATCTCTACTTCAAGCTGTCTATATACACTTTCCCAGATTAACAGTTTTAGAATCTAACACCTACTTTATTATTTGAAATGGCTCTGGTGAGATTTTCCTCCATGTTTGAACATTTTATTTTTACAATAAAATATTTTTTCTTATGTTATGTATCAATAATTTTTATATTATTTAATATAAACATAAGCATTCAAATAATAGACATTATAAAAATTAATATTTGAACTTTATAAAGTATGAAAATCAAATACTAAACAGAATTTGTAACTGTAACAATGGTGCTTGGCATTATTGGATGTAATTTTATTTATTCAAAAATTTAAAAATTTTCTTTAAAGATATTGACAAAAAACAATTCTTGTAACCCAGTAAAAACTCTTTCCACTTTGCCATAACAACTTTTAATAAATTCTTTTCTTAAAAATAAATGTTTTCAAATATTTCATTGTAATCACACTGTTTTAGGGAAAGGTGATCATGTGATGTTTAATGGTTTTTCCTTTAAAAAAATATTTTACAACAATTTTGTGTAAATAACCTTCAATTAAATTAACAATTACTTTTTTTTTTCAAACAACATATTCGGATATTTGCCTTCGAGCTAAACTTCAATCAGAAATGTTCATTTCTATTAAGATCAAAAGGGAACAGATCTGATTTCTTTGAAATGTATTTACATATTGTAATTTCCTAAAAGTCCATCTCATACTAGCATCTTCAGATTTTTTCCCAACTAATAATTTCCATGATAAAATAGAATGGTGTATAATAATCAAACATTATAGACAGATTCAAAATAACAAAGAAAAAATATAGCAATTCTTGCACCATCATAATATCCAAATCATTCCAAAATATATGATTTTATAGCTTCTGAACAATAACTCATTAAAGTATCTGAGTAGTTTAAGTTAAACTAAGGCAAAAAAACAGTTTGATTTGAATGGAATTATTGACTAAGACAAATATTTCAATGCTTGAATTTCGTGTCATTCTAAGAAACTGACATGAAAATTTACCACTTAATGCCATTATTTCTAATTATATTTCTTTATGGTATTTTCATAAATCATTGAACTACACATATTTCCACAGTCTTTACTATAATGTTTATATTGCCCAATATTAATGTCAATCACTTTTCTTTCTTTATTTTTTATAATGCATTATACATTTATGTCTTTATACACACACATATATATATACCAGTCAAAATAGTATGCTCACTTAACAAGATTCAAATCCTAAGCAAAAGTACCTCGAATCTGATGATGCTCAAGATACACAGGTCTGGAGCAATCCTGAATTCTAACCTATTTGCCTATTCTTCGAATCTCTGACTCAATGAACAACAATTCTGATGACACAGTAAAATTATTTTAAATCCGTGCCCAGAAGCAAAGCAAAGCGAGCATAAGATCAGATTGATGATGATGATCGAGGTCGGAGTAGCCCAGTTATTACATTATTATAGTTATTTATTAATGCTAAGCTCTTAGCTAAAGAAAATAGTTCTAAATATTAACTAGAAAATAATAATTCAAAAACAAACCAGGATTTATATGAAATAGAAATATTTATTAAATATTAAACAAACGCATATAGATATTACAAAAGATTTAGGAAACGTATGTATATTTTACCAAATAGTTACACGCTTGGGACTATACTATTTATTTACAAGACTTGGGAATTTGTTGTATAAAATCCCCTCTATCACTCATTTAATAAATATAATTTTACAGATACAATTTTATAGTGTTTTATAACTTATGCGGAGTTAATAAGCTAATTAAAGAAAACGTTTCCTACGGAGCGTTATGGATGCCGAAAATAAATATAAAAGATCGTGACAGTTTTAATAGTAAATGATTTATTTGATAACGGACAAAATATATAATTTCAATCATGTATTTCTTTGGAGAACCATTATTTATACTTTTATTCACATTGTTTGGAAAAGACGACTTTTTGGAAATAAGAAACAAACAATGCGCTTCATTTGCGAGAGTAAATTATGCAAGCATTAATATAAATTAGATTTACGTCTATAGGAATCTATAATAGTTTTTAAAAGAAAGCATCTTAACTCAATGAACTAAATGTATTTTTATGAAATGAATCATTATCTTTAACATATCATTGCGACTTACTAAAGATTTAGACGGAGGATGATCAAATTCAAAAGCAAATTAACGGTACTAGCATACAATAACGGAATAAGGCCTCATGGCGATTGGATATTTTATCATTTAAAAGAATACTTGAGACGAACTTAGATTTGATATGTCCACACATTCTGGTGGAGTGATATCAAAGGAGAGGCTGAGTTTGAGACCTCAGATCATTATGTACTGTCATCTGCAGCACATAATCCTCATAAACCTTACAGTCCACAGAGAGAGTAATGTCTCTGATTATGAACGATTTTGATAAGTAGGATGGGAGTTTCAAGCTTTCGATGTCCCCAATAACAAAACGATCAAGAAATGAAAAAGGTAAAATATCAAAATAAAAGAAAAGGTATGCCAGCAACGTTTATATAATTTTATAATATTATTTAAAGTTTGGAAATGGTCTAACCTCTTGTGCAATAATCTGTTTTCAATTCTGAGTCATTTAACTAATCATAATGAATAATAACGATTCTATTTATAATATTATTAAACAACATTTATATTTAAAGAATCGATTCCCAAATACATATTAACTGGTAGAATTCGCCCTTCAGGCACCAGCAAAAAAGGAATGGATTAATTATGTGAAGGTTCACGATCTTTTTAAATAGAAATTAAAAGACAAATTCAAAGCAGCCAATTTAGCAAAATTCATCCACGGTAAAAGTTTTTAATAAGAATAATGAATTTAAAATGAAACCAAAATCGCGAGCAATTTCTATTTAATATAAAAAAAACTTTATTGATAAGTTTTAAATAAAGCCCACCCTTTTTCCAAGTAAAACAATTATTTTCCCCCTTATCGCGAATTTAGCGATTTTGGCATATTAAAGAAAATAGAATATATTTATACATTAAACAAAATACATAAAATCTTAATGGAATCGCACACATTTATATATATAATTTAATTAAGCATGAAAGGTAAGTTAAAATACATGATATTAATAAAATATTACTGAGAGAGAGTTTAAAAGCAAAATTAGCAGAAGCTTATAAAATAATATATAAATTAAAGATATGAAGATTGAACTATAGACTACAAATTACAAACGTATTGACTTATGAAGGTTACCTAAGGAAAAACAGCATAGCAGCATCATTAGCAATCAGCAGTTGGAAGCAATCATGTTGTATGGTCAGCCAGATGGAACATGGCAGTGGCAGGCAGACAGTTCATCGAGAGAAGAAGAAAAAAGTGCTAGATTCCACTACTCACACTTCATCGCGCAGGATTTGCACCAGCTTCTTAAAGTTAAGGTCTTGAAACGCTGACGAAAATCTCAACTCTCTGAAAGATAACTAAAAACTGAAAGTCTAAAAACTAACTTCCTTCGTTCTGTGGTTCCTTTTATAACATTTTAATACCGCCCAGAATGCAATTTCATATACCAACCTTATCTCTGTAATCCCTTTAAAAACAACATTTAATTAGCAAAAATATTTTCAATAGATAAGGCTTGAAGTACCATTTTTAGCTATTTTAAATCATTCGACAACAACTGATAAACGATTTGTTTTCGATCTGTAATTAAGATTTATAAGTTTTAATTATAGACAACGATCTGACTAGTGATAAAGATAATTTCAGTATTTCAAGCCTTCCCCATTTTTCCTTGTTGTTACATTCCAATAGTTTAATTAAATATTTTAAATCAAAATACATATAGATATAACAACAAAAAAAATTACAATTATATAAAGAAAATGTTTAGTTGTCAGCAATAAACATTAATAACATTATTGCTTCATTCATATATATATATATACGCATCACGCACACTGCTGTTTTATTTTACTAAATAAAATTAATTTTACTAATCTTTCTAATGATTTGGCATACAGTGTGTGAGTGAATAGCATATATTTATAACAAGGTCTGAATTGCGGACCCCTAGGAGGTTAGTATAGATGGTGACACATGAAGCATCGATGATGATTAGACATCAATTGCTTCAATATATATATATTAGCTCTACAGAAGATAGCTGGTGAGTTCAAACTTTAACATTGATCAAATAAGGAAAAAATATAGCATTATAAAATTAACTAAAAAAAAAAAGATTTATATATTTGTTTTAGTTTTTGTTTATCATATTATTTGATGTCATTCTCCAGGTTTTAAATCTACATTGTAAAATACTTTTAATTCATATATACTTCAATATGAAAGATTTTATGTAAAGAAATAAGTAGTGTTGTATTCACTTAAATAACTTGTATAATAATCCAGTAAAATATTTCATCTTTTTTAAAATCTGAAAAATTGCATACTAACAAAAAATTATATCTTACTTTTTTAAAAAGTCTGAAGAGGTTAGTATTTTCAAATAAGTGGCAAGATGTTTGATAGATTTAGTTCTTGTAATCCACTTTGAAGCCATTTGTGTGATTACTTTGAGAAAATATATGGAATAACAATAAACTTGATTTTTATGAAGTTTATTAAGATTCATGATAATTGTGTAATAATTATTAAAAATCAATAATATATATGATAACACTTTTATTTTATACATATATGTTATTTTTAAAAATAAAAGTAATAATCTCTAGCATAACAATAGCAACAAAACTATGGACATTATGAACATCATGTCATGTAAAACTAATCACTAAACATTATTACCATCACCGTGTTAACTTCATTTGAGATATTTTACAGCAATTTTGATATTTTAAAGTAGAATTTAATAGATGTGTCAACGATTAACATTTGTTCATTTATATTTTTAAAAAATTTCCAATCAAAAAAGACTTCATTGATTTTCTGGAATTGCTCACATTGATAGTTTCCACTGACAATTGAATAATGGAAATACCCTTTGTTCTCAATATGAAATCATTTTTCAATATTTGCAAAGTTCAAATATGATTGTTTAGAATTTTTTTATTTGTAAATCAAGTCAAATTTATTGAATTCTAATACAAAATAATGGTTTCATTCTAAAATTATAAATTGAAAGATTACAAAAAGTGTTACTATGTATAGCTGTCACTTATATAAAAACTAATCATACTTTTAAAATGTTGGCTTTCTATTTTGTGTTATTTTTCAACTTTAAAATATTCCACTTGTACATATTTTCTTTTTAGCTGTCATTACTTATGTGTTTACCTCTTATTGATCTTTATCTACTGGATTAATTATAATAACTTAATACATATTGTTATTAATTTTATTTTCTCACAATATTATTTTTGCAGATGTCTTTAAAAAAAGCATCATAAATGAGCAATAATGCCATTAATCTTTATAAATGCTTCAACAAATATCTTCATAAAAGTACTGACGAATATGTCAATTAATGACAATTTTCTGAATAGTTTCTTATGATTTCCACTGCTATTTTGTCATATGTACTCTATAGATCTATCATTATTATAGGAATATATTTGCTGATAATTTTTCCTTTTTATTAATTTTCTATTTCATATTTATATTCTAATAGATTATAGATGACTATACATAATTATGTCAGGTCTTTTGCTTATATTTCTCTCATATTCTAATAAAATAAAGACGTGGTTTTATTGCTGAGCACCAAACTTGCAACTACCAGAATCCATCCTAAGATCTTCTGATCCCAAGTCAGATGCTCTACTAACCTCTAAACTAATGATATTATCAAATAGATATTATACTGAAGTTAATATCACTACACGTTTTTTTCTTCATATAAATATACCACTTTTTAAAATTAGTAAAATTCTCTTTGGGTAGATAATATATCACTGAGAACAAAAAGCTAAAATAACGTTCTCTGCAAATATTGGTCTACATTTAATACATTTAAATTTGTTGTATTAAGCCTCAGGGTGGCCTTTGAGTATTCCATCATCAGATTTTCAATTGGATGGACGGTTGAAGAGTTGGAGTGTGGAGTATATTAAAGCCTGTCCATTAAAGTATGAGGTTTGGCTATCTTAATATATATCTGAGCACTTATAGCATATATGTGTAGAGATGGTAATCTGGACCAATTGATGATTGCTAGTTTAGCATGAAATACATATATCGGTGATTATTTATCTTTTCAACATATATGTGTTCAGTGTATCAGTGTTATGAGATAGTGTGGAGAGTGGTGGGTCATGTGAAAGTCTGTGCGCATACACCCTATATATTACATATATAGACACAAGTATATAATAAGCCTAAGTGTTTCAGTTATTACATAGTAGAGATGTCTACCCATCCCTTGTATATGTATTAAATGAATTATGCCCTTTACATGAAGGGTCAGATTGACCTTAGGTCAACATGGGTGTGACAAAAATCTCAGTCTCAGGGTGGCCTTTGAGCATTCCATCATCAGATTTTCAATTGGATGGATGGTTGAAGAGTTGGAGTGTGGAGTAGATTGAAACCTGTCCATTAAAGTATGAGGATTGGCTATCTTAATATATATCTGAGAACTTATAGCATATATGTGTGAAGATGGTAATCTAGACCAACTGATGATTGCTGGTTTCGCATGAAATATGTATATTGGTGATTATTTATCTTTTCAACATATATGTGTTCAAGTGTATCAGTGTTATGAGATAGTGTGGAGAGTGGTGGGTCGTGTGAAAGTCTGTGCTCATATACCCTATATATTACATATATAGACACAGGTATATAACAAGCTTGTGTATTTCAGTTATTAAATATTTTTTATAAATATAGCAAAAAATTTCCCATAAAATTTATTAAATTTACTGGTTTATAATGAGCAATTGTAAATAACCAAGTTATTTATTTGTTTATATATATTGAAATATGGCTTGGAACAAATTGTCAGCCTTACAAATTTAAATATCACAAATTTTAATAAAAAGTGTCAAATAAGAACGAAAACTTTAAAACAATCTTTGTTACTTATTAATATTTTGCTCTGAAAAAAAATCCATAATTCTCAGCAAAAAAATATTTAGTTGAAATTTGAAATAAACATTTTCTTTTTTCTTTGTTAAAGTGACACTTTATAAAAATTTGATTTTGAAGAAAGAATTCTCTTTATTATTGTTATAATTTTAATTTTTTTTATGTAAAAAAAAAAAAAAGAAGAATATAAACCCTATTGTAAATCCCCAATTTTTGAGTTCCCTAAGATTTCGATAGCAGATTAAAATAATACTCATAACGGACGTAAATAAAATTTATTCCTTTGATTTTAGAATTGAAAAATTTAATCTTATTTCTTCCCTCCCCCAGCCTTTTTTAAAATCCTTTTATATCTCTCTATTTTTCTTTTATTATAAAAGATTTTTAAATTTTTGAACTAATATTTTAAAAGCATATATATATAATATCTTTAAAAATAGCAATTAAAATTTTAACTTTAACATTATTTCTAAAAAAAAAAAAATCTAAATTTAAATGCCTGCCCATTTCTAATTTTATTTCATCATTTGATTATTTTGATTAAAATTTTATTTCACTATTATTTACTTATGATATAAAATTACTTAATGCATATCTTTATTTTTAGAATAGTACGTTTTTAAAAAATGAATCGATAATATACATATATAAAATTTTATTTTTATTTTTATCACCATTAGCAGCAATTGATAAACGAAGATAGCCCTTCAAACTCCAAAAGATAAAAAATGTCAAAAAATAAAAGTAAATATAAATTTTACAATAAGTATATAAACTAATTCCATGAACCACAAATAATTTGCTGTCTTTTACCTTTTTTTCTACAACTTCAATATCTTGTCTAGTTGTAGCTATCCATTGTGTTCTATCATCAGTCATATCTTCTCAATTAAAGCAATCATCATTGTTTTGTTTTTTCATATGTCAAAACATTTCCTGGGAGCGAATCCACGCCAGCTTCTTGGAAGGCAGCTATGCTAACTGCTAGGCCACTAACGCTTGACAGCAATCATCATTGTTTACTTTAAAACAAATTTTATTAGGTCTAATAAAGGTTACATTTTTGTATAAAAAACACAATTAAAGGAATAAAAAAAAGCAACAACACGCATTTGAAATGATTGAGACTATTGTTAAACAATTAAAATTTGAAAGACTCAAATTATATAGTATTGACCAATGTTGACAGTTGATGTGATTATTTATGTATATTTGAGTGGTTGTGAAGTTTGTATAGTTTCCAAGTCTCTTCAAAAATAAATTTTGATGACAATAATTGATCTCTCTTCTTAATTTTTTCCATTGTTTTCAAAAAGCAGGTATTTTGATCTGGGTGAGGCTGTGTATATGTCATTTTACACCTCACAAACCAGATTGAATATGTTATAAAAATTGATAATCTGATGACTGGGAATTGTTTAGTTTTGATGCTTTTTTGCAGTGAGATTATAGTGTAGTAATCTGTCTTGATGTTGTTATATATTATTTGTCTCACTGTTCCCAGTGCATTACATGTTGTAATGATGTGGTTGTAGGACTCTTCCTCTCTATGACATCTGGGGCACATCGGATCTACTTTTGTGATATGCCGTCTATGACAAAGGAAAGATAGAGTTGGCATAGCTTCAAGATTTATTTTGATTATGAAATCAAGGTACTTGGGCTCCAGAGCCCAATGTTTAAATAACGAGGTTATCCTGTTGTTGGTTAAGCCCAGTTTTGAGTTTTGGATGTGTGGATCTGGGTTTATTAACTGATGCGCTTCCCAGATGTTTATTTTTTTTAAGCCGTTCTATTGTAATTTCATCATAGCGCTGTATATTATGAGCTTTTGTATAAAGCCAGCTATTTCTTTTTGGAGGTGGTGTATCTGTTGGCTGTACTGCTGCTAGTATTTGTGTGTAGCCATATTTGATTCCTAGATTGTGTAGAAGGGTGTGTGTTTTTTGTATGAGTATGGCTGGGATGGCATGTAGTGACATACCATTATATTTGTGATGGTACTGC
The DNA here is from genome assembly GCA_028023455.1 of Epiperipatus broadwayi. Lineage (NCBI taxonomy): Eukaryota > Metazoa > Onychophora > Udeonychophora > Euonychophora > Peripatidae > Epiperipatus > Epiperipatus broadwayi. Next base: position 1,587,362 of record JAQFVV010012600.1, read on the forward strand.
ATTTTGTCTATGCTGATGGCCACTGTTTTATTCCTCCAGAAGAGACTTGTACATAGTCTGTTGATTTTTTTAATGAAGGAGTTAGGTGTGGACATAACAGGCAAATAGTAGGAAATTCTACTCATTACCTTCATGTTCAATAAAGCCACTTTTCCCTGTAGAGAGAGATAAACGCCTGACAGGGTATTTGTTAGTTTTTCCGGTGCTTGAATTATGTTATCTTGGAGTTCTTTCAACATGGCTGTTTGGGATTTGTATATTGGAAATCCCAGAAATTTTTGAGGATCAGCATGATAGTTTGATGCTATTTTTTTTCCTGTTAGGATGTACTAGGTAGATGATTTTCTGGTGTTGATTTTGTTACATACACAAAATCTACCTTTTCCACAAAAACATGAACATCTAAAACAAATCTATCCATACATCAAACAAAATATTAATATTTATTTGGAGTTTGTTTTTTCCAGGATTCTCAAATATCCTGACTTCAAATTCTTCTTCAAATGAGCTACAATGATTTAGTTTTTTAGGTTAACCAGCTTTATGAAAGTTTGATACAAAAATATAGATTTCATTACATAAAGTTGTGAAAGTTTTATTCCCTAACCATATAAACATTACTTGAATTTCTTTTACTTTGGTTAAATATCAGCACAACTACAGCATGTTTAATATATATATATATATATATATATATATATATATTAAACATGAAATACAATATATATATATATATATATATATATATATATATATATATTGTATTTCTGGATGTACATATATATTGAATTAAATATTTCCATGGATTTTTGTTATAACAACGAATGGAAATGAGATAATATCCATGTAAATAAAAATAACTTTAATCTTTGATATTATCAAGAAATTATCAATCATTACTGATTGACAATTCCTAAGGACAAAACAGTTTTTTTTTTATTAAATCTATAATAATTCTTTTGTTTGATTATGGATTTAAACCCAGAAAGCTATTTTTATAGGTGTGAGAATGTGAAAGAATAGCATCTTTCTTGACATTCTGCAAATAATATTTTAAACTTCTCCAGAGAGTTGTATATGTTGAATTAAATATTTTCATGGGTTATTATAATATAGAATGGAAATGAGAAGATAAAGTCCATGTAAATAGAAATAACTTTAACCTTGGATGTTAAACCACTAAACATCACATGATCAACATTTCTTGAAACCTTTGATGTTACCAAAAAATTATCAATACTATCAATTGACAATCTCTGAGGCCAAATCATTTCTTTAATATATATATATATTGTAACGTTTTCCGTTTTGCTAGGCCTTTACACGCTAATATAAACTGCGCGTGAGTTGATCAAGCTATGTCAAAAAAGAAGAAAGTTGTATTTCTATTCTAAAAACACAGCTATTTTTCCTGATCAACTTCAGCCTATTAATTGTTACGAATTGTGCTATTGACAAAATCAACTTTTAATTTTATTTACTATGGGCGCCAGAATTCCTAAGAATCCGCTGAAATATGTCGCCAGCACCTCTCGCAAGTTGTAAAACAAAAAAAAAATAAAAAGATTTTTATTATATTTTTTTTTTTTAAGGGGCGGTAATTCTACCGTAATGAGAATTAATGATTTTTACGATTATTAGTCCTGGGCGTATTGAAACATATTGGCAAAGGTAACTTACGTTTAAATCTTATTACACTAAAAATAAATTTAATAATAAAAAATAATAACTATTATTAATAACGCACAAATGAGAATTGATATTAGAAATATTTTTAATTTTGACAAACTAAAATACTTCATGTTAAGTAGCTAATTAATACCTTGGAGAGAACACATTTAATTCAGGTGGGAAATATCCAGAAAATATAAATATCAGTTAAAATAAACAAAAAGTTCTTGGTTAAATAAGAGTCTCTCATATAGAAAAATTAAAGTCACTATCGGGATTCTTTTATACGTATATTTTTACGAGTAGTTTTAAATAGTTAACTTTGTCACAATCAGGATAATTATTCTTACCGGTAAGTTTCATGAATTCAGTAGTAGATAACTATGCATAGTTTTTTTGGTTATAATGAGCTCGGCCTTTTGGTTATTGCTTGATCTTGTGGTCCATTTCCCCAGTCGGTCACGAAGGCTTTTCCTGGTGTACATCCTTAGGTCCGATGTCTTCAGAAGCTCCGGTTCACTGCGACATGCCGAATTCCTTCAGCGAAGAGCGATCTTGGATATATTAATGTTATCCAAGACCAACTAGAGAAACAAAACGAACAAGACGTTCCTTCAACCGGATCCCTCCTTTTTATATCCAGTTTTCAGGACTTCTGCGCATGCTAGTACCATGCCTTTTTAATCTTATCCAGTCTTTATAAATTTTATGTAATAAAGTCTTTATTTTCTTCAAGTTTTCGGCCATCTTTAATTAATTTGAGTATTTCTACTTTCAGCTTATCTTTTTTTACTTGCTTTTGGAATTCTTTTGTTCTCTCCAATTACTGTTATTACTAATCACATAAAAAAAATAAGAAGAATAATTCAACCCTCATTGTACGTTTTTTTTTTAAAAAAAAATTACTCAACAAAATTTTAAATCCACTTTTATCTTTTAGTTTTTTTTTTTACCCAATGCCAATATATTTGTAACGTATATAAATAAACGTTACAATACCACCAGTGCCAGGAGATGAGAATAAAATAGGGGTTTACACTAATTTTATTCTTAAGTTTTTAAATTCATATTCGTATTTTTTTTTTCTGTAGTAGCATGCTGATATATTGTGTAGACTCATTCACAAGCGATGTTCGGCTTTAACGCCCACTTTTAGGTCTAACACGGTGGGAATGGAAAATATTTCAACATTCATCTGTGTCCTATCCGCTTAAGTGTAATAGTAACGATAAGAAGCCCAAGTTATAAGCACTAACGAGCGTTGCTCATCGTTTTGAGTCTTACAGGCTCGCGGCAACTTGGTCTGCCTTCCCCTTTATTGGGATCCCTGCTAGAAATAGTCTGATGGGCATATAAAGGTGGTCTTATGTTAATATACTGCGTACTAGGACTCGGGGCTATGTTTTTCCCCTCTTCAGTAACCGCCTACCCGGTCAAATACTTGTGACTTATGTCTACATCAGCCACGATCGTGTTTTATTTTAGACATATCAAAAAAAATATACATACATTTTTTTCTTTCTGGAAGTCATATTAAAAAAATATCTTCTTTCATATTTTAATAATCAGGGTTTAATTAGTTAGTTAGTTTTTATAATTTTTTTTTTTTTTTAAAAAAATTACTATTTATTTTCCGGCTGTGAGTTTCTTTGGGTCATCATTGTATTTTTTTCTTTTTTCTCCCCCCCCCTCGGTGGTTGTTGTTAAAAGATGGGCCCGGGGGGGGGGCCCCTTTTATTTTTTTTTTTTTTTTTCTAGGTGGTCTTGGATAACATTAATATATCCAAGATCGCTCTTCGCTGAAGGAATTCGGCATGTCGCAGTGAACCGGAGCTTCTGAAGACATCGGACCTAATGATGTACACCAGGAAAAGCCTTCGTGACCGACTGGGGAAATGGACCACAAGATCAAGCAATAACCAAAAGGCCGAGCTCATTATAACCAAAAAACTATGCATAGTTATCTACTACTGAATTCATGAAACTTACCGGTAAGAATAATTATCCTGATTGTGACAAAGTTAACTATTTAAAACTACTCGTAAAAATATACGTATAAAAGAATCCCGATAGTGACTTTAATTTTTCTATATGAGAGACTCTTATTTAACCAAGAACTTTTTGTTTATTTTAACTGATATTTATATTTTCTGGATATTTCCCACCTGAATTAAATGTGTTCTCTCCAAGGTATTAATTAGCTACTTAACATGAAGTATTTTAGTTTGTCAAAATTAAAAATATTTCTAATATCAATTCTCATTTGTGTGTTATTAATAATAGTTATTATTTTTTATTATTAAATTTATTTTTAGTGTAATAAGATTTAAACGTAAGTTACCTTTGCCAATATGTTTCAATACGCCCAGGACTAATAATCGTAAAAATCATTAATTCTCATTACGATAGAATTACCGCCCCTTAAAAAAAAAAAAATAATAAAAATCTTTTTATTTTTTTTTGTTTTTACAACCTGCGAGTGGTGCTGGCGACATATTTCAGCGGATTCTTAGGAATTCTGGCGCCCATAGTAAATAAAATTAAAAGTTGATTTTGTCAATAGCACAATTCGTAACAATTAATAGGCTGAAGTTGATCAGGAAAAATAGCTGTGTTTTTAGAATAGAAATACAACTTTCTTCTTTTTTGACATAGCTTGATCAACTCACGCGCAGTTTATATTAGCGTGTAAAGGCCTAGCAAAACGAAAAACGTTATAATATATATATATGAAATACTGTAAAAAGAAACTACTCCTCATACATATGTTATAAAATAGATGCCCACTTTTCAATCAATAAATGTTTTAAAAGCATGGGTACAAATAATTTGATGATTTAAAAATCAGGTTCTCACAATAAAATCAAACAGTTCTAGTCTAAGCATAGTCAATACATGCTAGTTTATATAAAGAATAAGCTTTAAGTATGGTCAGACAAACCATAACTTTAATACATAAAAAATATTTAAAAAATTATGCTGCTATAATAGCAATATGTAAGCTAAAATCATGTGATTGAGTCAAGTGATGTTTTATTGGTCAAATAGAACTTCATGTTACAAATAATAGAATGAGACTTGGTTCTGAAGACTTTTAGTTTATCAGTCCATTACTGTATCACACACCTCAAACAGGGCAACTATTTTAATGAATATTGTAGATTTAAACTAAATTATTATATAAAGCTAACAGAAAAGTTGAAAGGCCATCTGGAATATTAGCTTCAACTCCTCATACAAAATATAAAGCAATAAAAATTTTCACCAAGTAAGTTGATTTTCCTGTCAAAAGACTTTACAAAATTCTGTAATAACATCTATATTCAATCTTCAAATTATTTTACATCTTGAATCATATTGATCATATTAATAATTGCTACATTATCAAAAAAATTCCCACAGATAGCTAGCAATGCTGTTTTAATTCATAACTGCATATTTAGGTCACATCTTATTTACTGTGAATTTATATATCTATGTAATATAAGGTATCACTTGAGACTGGTTGCAGTTTTAATATAATATTTTCAAAAATATTAATATAAAACAGACTTTTTAATAAATGACCTTCAAAACATCCATGGAATTATTAAAAAAGGTTCAACCTCAAATAGATACATATAAAAATCACAAGGAATATACTGTAATTAATACAACAAAGTTAAAGATTAAAGATGTTAAAACTAAAGTTCTGTCTTAATCTTCTGAATATTTCAATAGTGATTTCATATTGTTTTTTTCTGTAAAAAAAATTTAAAAATAGAATTCATTCTCTTGTTTAAACCTACATCAAAAAATCAATTTTATAACAATAGAGCTAAAGGATAGATTGATATCATTGTCTTTTCTTAGTTTGTTAACATTCACATAACTCAGTGGGGGTACGATTACTTCTTTATGACTATTTATTATATATATAATATTTAAATATATGTACATTGTCCATACAAAACTTAATGTAATTACAATGGACTTAAACAATCAAGCTCCCTACATCTATCCAATCTATCTTATACAACTGAAACACGTGACCATATGTGGTCATGTGTATTCATTGTATATGATAGATTGGATATATATGTTTGATTCCAAAAGATGTATAAAATATAATTGATACTGGATAATTTACAATGCAAAAAAGTTCAAGAAAAAAATAAGTCATATCTTTCACTGAGTATTGTAAAAGTCTTAAGCAATTATCTATATTAAAATATATACTCAGGAAAATGATATAACTCGTGTATCAGCTATTGCTCTTTTTTTCTACACAAGAAAGCAAAATATATAGGTAAAATAGACTGTTTTCATATCTGCAAATAAGATTAGTGTGAGATGCACATTATAGCTATACTTACTCAATTGGCATGCTGAATATATACAATAAGGAGTATCAAAGTAAATTTTAAAAAAGCAAATGCTGAAGTCAGTAATAAGTGAAAAAACATTATCATTCTATGATGTGTTAATAACATATTTAATATCTGAAAATTATAAAATCTGAAGACTCATTAATCAAATAATTATTTAGTCATGGAACAAGTGCAATCCTTTCATACAAATATTCCAAGTAAAGAAATTTTCAATTACCATTCCAGTCTAGCATAATTCTGAACATCCACATCTATACACTACTAAATGACAAAGGTAAACATAATCTACATCTTAAAGATTTATTTATAATTATTCAAAAGATCGTTCACTATATCTCTGTGACTTAGAATATGTTCCTTTCAATCTAGTCTTCTCCTTAAAAATATGTAAATTATTGATCTTGAATCCTCTGAACTCTTCAAAGCTGCAGTAGTCAATTTTCTTTCTAACTACTTAATCGAATCATCTTCAGTCCCACATCTCAGATCCCTCTAACCTTCTGACATAATGGGAAAATGAAGAAGATAAGATTTACAATTGTTAGACAGTGAATGTTTAAGCATTTTTAATTTACATTACCCTCTACTAAATAAATAAATAAATAAGTGAAAGCTGAGCGTTTTCAAGGCATATTGTCTCATATTCATAGCTACAAAAAAAAAATAATGCGGAGTATTACATATAATTTGCATATTACGATCTACACACTACTCCACATTATTTATTTTTGTAGCTATGAATATGAGGCAATACCCCTCGAAAGCACTCAGCTTTTACTTATTTATTTATTGATTTATAGAATACTTATATAGCTTCTCCTGCCAGTGCCTCAACGCCTTGTAATTTTGTTATAATTAATCTGAAAGAAGTAAAACGTAGTATATTACCCTCTAGCTAATATGATTTATTCATATTTCACAGATTTTTTCAAATGTACATATAATTATGTCATTACTTTAATGTTTAAACACATTCTCTTATAATTTTTTATGAGAGATTTCCTTTTTTTCGATATTCATATCTTTTTTATATTCAACTAATCTTTATTAAAACTAAATGGATTTATTTCCAAACTCGGATCCTAATATATCCAATTTTTTACGTTTTAGACCGATCTCTTTAAGTTTAATAATATTCTGTACAGAGAAAAGATTTTGTCTAGAAAGATTCACAAATTTCACAGCGTATATTTGACAGTTATAGTCCAATATAAAATAACATTTCAAATAAATAATTCCAAGTATTAGAAAACTGTTTAAAATATCGACAAACTATTTTATTTTTTCATTTCATGTTCAATTGTTTTATTTTGATTAATTATTTATTAAATCTTCAAAAGATTACAAAATTTATTTATACAATTCTACAGCAAATTTTAAAAAAAATCTTATTACACATGAATATAATACTATTAAGACTGAAATATTTATATAAGCTAGTTTTAATGAATAATTAAATACTATACTGTGTTTACATCTAAAAATAACTCGAAAAATCTATTTTGAGATTTAATTTAAAAGCTATAAATGTCTTCTGGTAAATGACATATAGAAAAAATAATCTAGACAGAAATAGTGAACTTGAAATTATTAAAAACAATTTCTTTAAAATTAGAATTTATAATCTTTTGAGATTAGTACTATAAATAATTTATAGAGTTAAAGTATTTTTGCTAGATATATAAATATTTTTAATTATGACCTGTCATACTGAAATCCATGATTGCAGATGCAAGAAAAACTGTGACAATGACTTCTACAACATCTTTCAGTTAATCAGAGATTGCAGTCATAATAAGGCTCTCTTATAACAACCAACCATAGCTGATATAAGCTATTCTAAATAGATGTCTATTTAAAGCTGTGTCAGACAATTACTACATGCATACAGATGAGGATCCTAATATTCACTGCCAAAATTGGTACTCTACCCAGATGATTCTAAACTTTATGTCTTACCTAATCTTCCTCAAATCTTTCTTACATATTTATTTTCCTGCTACATAGTATAGTAATGATCATATAATTCATTAAAAATATTTCTATTACTTTGAGCTTCACAATAAATGTTCTAAGCTATAACATATCATGATGTATCCCATTAGCATGTCTACCTATTGAATGATCAATTCATGATGAATCAGTAGACTCATGTTAACAGATTGTTTGCCTCCACATTTGCAAGGTTTACACAAAATTTCCACTCTGTGCTTTCAATTGAGTGATCTAAAATTACATAGATAGATAAAATACCCAGTCATCATTGTAGGACTTATGATCAAATAAATAAATAAAAAACCTATAAGCTAGAGTCTGTTAAGTATAATTCTCATTTTTAATAAGCCACAGTGGTAAATAATGGTCAGAGATGTTTTATTATGAAATATCTATGCAACGTACATATTTGCACAGATTAGGCTTAAGTAATTCCCAAATGTCATAGATCAGTTTTATTTTTATTTATTGATGTACACCATATAGTTTTACCTTATCTGTGTGAATCCTTTTTCATATCCTTATTCATACAATTCATCATCATCATCAACCATTGTCAATCCACTGCAGAAAGAAGGTCTCTCCAAGTTTAATCCATTTTCTCCGATCTTTAGCTTCTCTTCTCCACATCACCCCTGCACACTTTATTTCATTCATCCATCTCATATGTGGTCTCTTTCTGGGTCTTTTACAATCTCTTGGAATCCAGTTTAAAATTTCAATTGTCCATCTATTATCATCTCTTCTAGCAATATGTCCAGCTCAACTCCACTTCAATTGTTTAATTTTTTCAATGAGGTCAGTAACACCTGTTGTTTTCTTACCCATACATTGCGTTTTAGATCTCTTCTTGTTAATAGTTCTTTGAGTGGTCTGAAGTCTCTGTATTGCTCTTCTATTAAGTGTCCAAGTCTCAGATCCATAAGTAAAAACTGATAAAACACATTTGTTAAAAACCTTTCTTTTCAAACACATAGGCATATTTCCTTTTAGTATCAAGTTATTTCTACCAAAAGTACTCCAACCAAGTTTAATTCTATGATTAATTTCATCCATTATGTTTCCATCTGTAGTAATAATATGACAGGTATTTGTAACTGCTAACTTCTTCTAATTCATCATAATCAATCTTTATTTTCATATTTTGAGCAAATCTATTAAACATTACTTTAGTCTTTTTAACATTTATCTTTAGTCCTACTTTCCTACTTTCATCTGATAACTTCTGCAACATTTCCTGCAGCTCTGAAGCATTATTTGCAAAAACAACTACATTATCTGCAAAATCTAAATGACTTAAATAATCTCCATTTACTTTCACTCCTTTAGTTTCCCATTTTAATCCACAAAAATGCTTCTTGCAGCACTGCTGTAAAAAGTTTTAGAGATATGGAGTCACCTTATCTTACACCTTTCTCAATATTGACTTTCCTAGTATCATTATTTAATGTAATTGTTGCTATTGCATTTTTATAAATATTCTTTAAAATATGACAATATCCTGGATCTATACCTTAATGATCCAATGCTTTAATCACTGAAGAAATGTTTATAGAATCAAATGCCTTTTCATAATCTACAAATCCAAAACATAATGGCAATTCATATTCATTTGTTCTTTCTATAACTTCTTTCAATACCTGGATATGATCTACTGTACTAAAACCACTTTCAAATCCAGCTTGTTCTCTTGGTTGGTGGAAATCCAATGTTCTCTGTAGACGAGTTGTAATTATCTTGGTAAAAATTTTATATAAAACTGATAAAAGGCTTTTAATAATAATTTAGAAATTATTATATTTCATACAACTATAATAAAGACATTTAAATTACTAATATCATCAACATTTTCAACTATGGTCAACACATTGCATGATGAACACTTTTCCATGTTTTAAACTGGTTTAGATTATTGAAAGCCTCTCTTCTCTATATCATATTTGATCCAATTAAAAAACTTCTTCCTCTTTAGATCAGTTTTCTAGAAATATGTCAAACTCATCTCCATTTTAGCATTTTTAATTCTCTGAGAGATATCAATGATATTTCATATTCTCTTTTGTTTTTAGTTTCTTAAGACAAAAAACATCACATGATCACCATTTTTCATGCTTGCTCTTAACTGTTATTAAAACAGGCAAAACTCTCTATATGTATAAAATTAAAATATCCCCAAATGAACATAAGAATTAGGCAAAAGGTTTAATAAAGAAAACTAATAAAGATTTCTAATCAAAATCCCAGGTTGAAATAAGTCATTTTAAAGTAGAAGTTGGCAATATTAAAAACTAATCAAAAAAGAATATAGAGATTTGTGTAAGAAACAAAGTAAGTTGAAAAGTGAAATTAAGAAATTACAGAAATATAAAAAATGCAAAGCAATTTACAATATATATAAGATCAGATAAAAACTATTGAACAAAAATGTGAGGGAAAAGTTTGAATGCAGTCATTCAGATAATCCCGTAGAAGATCTGCAAGAAATAGAGGTTATAAGTAAAAGACAATAAGAAAATTGCAATGAAAAATTAGAGACTAATAATATAATAGTAATTCAAGAAGTTTGTAAGTATTTAAAGTTAGAATGCAATCATTCAGATAATAACATAAAATACCTGCAAGAAACGGAAGTTATACATAAAAGATAAAAGGAATGTAATGAGAAATTATGGCTTAATAATATAATAATTCAAAAAGTTTGTGAGTATTTACAGGTAGAAGAAAAAATATAAATAGTAAATTTGATGAAATAAAAGTTGAACTTAATGAGGGAGAGCTGAATTAATGCTAGACTTGAAGAGAATCAAGCTGATTCAGATCAAGTGAAAATTGAATTTAATGAATCCCAAATTAAAGTAATGAGTTAAACAATAAGTATAGAAAATCTAAAACAGATTCAAATGTCAAACTTATTGTATTAGATACTAAAATAAATGAAGCAAAGGTTAAATCTAAAGTTGAACTTGAAGAATTTATAGAAATTAATAAACACAGTAGCACTTATTTAGAGGATCTTTTAAATAATAATGAGATTATTATAAATGATAAAAATTATACAGACAAGATTCTTGTTAATCAAGTTAGTAAAGTTTATCAATTTTTAGCTCCTGTGTCAGACAGATAGTTTTAGATTATTTATTAAAGATGATTACTCACACATATATTTACAAGTCGCAAAAAGAAAGTAGATTCATGTAATATCTGTTCAAAAAGATACAAATATTTTAGATTTAATGAAGTGAATGAAGATTATAATAAAGTGAGTTTCTGTGCATTATTGGAAGATCGTTCAAGAGCATTATAAATTTGTTGCTGGTGAAAGAGATTATCACAGTGAAAAAACATGATTGGTGGCAAACATTTGAAAGTAAGTCAAATATAGTGAGAAAATTTGGTCCATCTTAATTTATAAATAATGACAATAGATCTACAAGTGCTTATTTAATATGTAGTTGTGATAATTTAGGAAAAAGGTCAGACATTCTGTAAAAATATGTATATCATTGATCTTATTGATTTTAACACTACTAATCATTGGTAGAGATTTGGTTATCAATACAAGAAGAGAATACAAACATAAATTATTATGTATTTAATAATAATAACAACTATGTTGATCATTTTGTTTGATATGAAGATGTAACATTTAGATATTATTCATGATATAAAGAATTATAATAATTATGATAATGGAGTTATTTTTACAAATATCCAGTTAAGTTGAAAAAGAATAAATTAATCAAGTACCATTTCTGTGTAATATTCATTTTAAATAATAGTTTGCTTATCAAAAAGTTCAGTGAAGTTATTTACTTTATATTTATTATTTGATAAATAAATTAGGTGCTGATTTGTCTTTCTTTTATGAAAAAATTTAATCAGGAATTAATAATATTCATTAGTTCCTTTAAGTGAGAATTGGTTCCTGGTCAAAATTCCAGGTTAGTGATCTGCAAAGATATAAAAAAAAGTTTTTTTTAATTTGTATAAGGAACCATTCCCAATATAAAAAAAAGTCAGTGAGAATGCATTCTCTTAAAATCCCCTGAAAATGGTAAAGGTACAGTTTAATGCCTGAAGTCTTACCTCCTAAACAAATAATTTTGTATTATATACAAATGGAATTATGAAGTGTAATGAATATAAAAGTTAATTTAATAAATGCTAATTCTCAATGATGGTAAAAGTAATGTTTCTAAGTAACAAAGTTACCACAATTAAAGTTAGTAAAGTGTTAATATTTAATGGCATTCTAAGCTAAAGTCATGTTGCATCTTAATTTAACATGAGGTAAAATTGATTAGGTTTTAAGTTTAATAGTTGTAAAAAAATAGGAAAGTTTTATAGTTTAGATACTCACTTCATAAAGGCACATATAAATATTAAACATATATTGCAGACTTATTTAAGGTATATATTGTGGGTACTTATCACATAACATAATTACAGTGAAATGTAAATAAATGAAGATTTATTCATGATTAAACTAAAAATGAACATAGAATTTAGAGTTATATTTTAAGATATTTCTTATTGACCTTTGTAGCTTATATATATATATATATATATATATATATATATATATATATATATATATATATATATATATATATATATATATATATATATAAATCAAGTTATATATAATGTGACATTGCCTTTATTAGCTTGTATTTACAACTATGTAATATAAGGAGCATATCAATAGCTCAAAAAAAAAGCTCAAAACCAATTGGTTTGGGGATTGGAATGTTCCAGATAGAGATGTTAAATATTTTCTCTTACTGCAATTATCAATTAAGAACTTGTTTGAGCTATTGGTAAGCTTCATATATATATATATATATATCAAATAAGCTAAAAAAAATTTGTGAGTGAAGATTAAATGTAGTATTAGGTTTTGAAATTAAGATTAATAACATTACCTATATAACAAAATTGTTAGCTTATTTTAAATTCTAAGATTATCTAAATTAATTTACAAATAATTCAAATGGTTTAACATGTATTTAGATACCAATTTTAGAAATGCATTGTAATGTAAAATGGTCATGTGCATTGACAGACAATGTATCAAAATTTATTTTTATTTATTGTGGTAAAATTTTGAGAGTAATATTGGCTATTTTATTCTAGGAACAATATAATAAAACTAATAACATATTATGTTGGAAATATATTAATAAAAAATATAATTAGTTTTAGTGTTTAGCAATAGGAAAACAAAGTATGTAATGATAAATTTGTTTGCTGATTTTCTTTTTTGCTACAAACATTTGCAAAAATATTTTTAACGTGAATAAATAGTGTGTTTTATTATTGTTAAAGAAAATGTATACGTGTATATGTATTTATATATTGGCATGGCTAGATAGCATTAAATTGTAAATATATATTATTTTAAAATAATTTATTTAAGATAGATATGTGAAATATTGATTATAGTAGATAAAATAGATAAATAAAAATGAATGTCTATTTTACATGTGTCTTTGAATATGTTTTGTATTTATTTTGTAATTTTTTATTGTTTTAAAATATATTGTGTAATATTTATTTTGAAATGTGATTGATTGAATATATACTTAGATTTCACTGTTAACAGGAAAAAAAAATATGGAAATTAGTTAAATTAAAACTTATAGTATAAAATACCATAGAAACAACATCTGTATAATGACATAAGTGTGACATCATTGAGAAAAAATTATTTAGGCCCTTGAACTCAGATTAGATCTTCTCATTTTTGTTTCAAAAGATAATCAGCATGAAAGTTAGTACTCATATATAACTAAATTATCTAAAATAAAAAGAATAACATTGTGGGATAAGAGTCACAAATGTCTGTACAAAAATCACAGTCTTTTGGAAATTTAGATATATAACATTAGAAAAATTCATCTTCTTGTGATAATAAGAGGTATACCAGAATGAAGTAGTGTGATATAAATTCACAACTACATTTTGAAAAAGTTAATATAAATATACATAATGTTTGGATTAAAGTTTTGTAAAATGCTGAGTAATGAATACTTTATTAAAATTAAAAGCAAATTATCAAACATAATTTTTCCTGAAAGCTAATAACTTATAATTATTACATTTACCATTAGAGTAAACAGAAGATGGTGTGGGAAATTTCAAGAAAAATAATGAAAGATTTTGAATTGTGAATTACTTTTTTGTTTTGTTTAAATAAAATGTATATAAATAGATGATAAAATTTGGTTGTAAATAATAAATATTGTGCTTCTGATGGTGAATTGCAACTTAGTTAATATTCCTTGTAAATGTAAAGATATATGCATCAGTTATGTAAAATTGAGTGCATAGGTTTTAAGAATTTGAAAGGCTGAGTTCAAATTCCTTATATATATATATATAATTATTCAAAACAATACAATAATTAATACAGTAAAACAATATTTTAAAAAAACAAATGTATACCAATTTAATAGAAGTACTTTCAACTATCTATGTAGTCGTTGTCAACTAGATTCAAATTGTATTAGAAAAAACCGTTACAAATGTAAACAAAAAGTAATACGTCATACATCAATTTTCCCACAATTCATTAATTTTTATATTGGCGGCCTGTCTGTTTATCAACTGTTGCTTTTCACTTTTTATTAACATAGCTTCTTTAATTTTGCGTTTATTATTATTTCTTTCAATACACAAAATCTTAACTTTATTAAAATCAAAATCAAAACCATAATTACATGTTACATTATGATCAAAAAATACTGATGGTGATACATCATCATTTCTAACATTCTCTTGTCTTGATTTTTGCACTCGTTTATATAACAACAAATGCTCCTTTGATCTTTTCTCCAATGTACATCGAGATTCCCCAATATATGCCTTTCCACAAACACATAGCCATTTATATATTGCACAACTTTGATTTAAAATACTACACCTATTTTTTGAATTATTTATTAATCTATTTAAATTAGGAGTAGTATAAAATGCAACTCGACATATATTTTTATATATCTGTTTTATAAATTTCACTTGTTCATTACAAATAAATGGTATTGATATCCAAGTATATTTTATCTTATCAATATCTATAGCATCTAAAATATTTCTATTATTATTAAACTTAGTAACAATATTATAAATTAATTTATGATCATATCCAACATTTAACAAATCCATAATAAATACATTTATGTTACTTATTTTATCAGAACTATATTTACATAATTTATTATTCCTAAATAAAAATGATTTTAAACCGGATAATTTATGTGCTATTGGCACATTTGAATACCAAGGAATATATCCTCTTTTTTCAATATCTTTTATTACCATACAATAATCTAATTTATTTTTATTACGGGTAACTTTAATATCTAAATACTGAATTGACATTTTTTCTTCAAAAGATTTACTCCATTTTAAACCTTCTAAACTATTTAATTCATTGAATAATACATTTATAATATCTAAACTTCCACAAACAAAAACATCATCAACATACCTGTAATAAATTTTAATACCTTGGCAATATATATTATTATTAAGAATTATATCTTCATATCTTGATACTACAAAACTACATATTTGTGAAACTACAGGAAGTCCCATAGGCCATCCGTATGTTGGATATGATCATAAATTAATTTATAATATTGTTACTAAGTTTAATAATAATAGAAATATTTTAGATGCTATAGATATTGATAAGATAAAATATACTTGGATATCAATACCATTTATTTGTAATGAACAAGTGAAATTTATAAAACAGATATATAAAAATATATGTCGAGTTGCATTTTATACTACTCCTAATTTAAATAGATTAATAAATAATTCAAAAAATAGGTGTAGTATTTTAAATCAAAGTTGTGCAATATATAAATGGCTATGTGTTTGTGGAAAGGCATATATTGGGGAATCTCGATGTACATTGGAGAAAAGATCAAAGGAGCATTTGTTGTTATATAAACGAGTGCAAAAATCAAGACAAGAGAATGTTAGAAATGATGATGTATCACCATCAGTATTTTTTGATCATAATGTAACATGTAATTATGGTTTTGATTTTGATTTTAATAAAGTTAAGATTTTGTGTATTGAAAGAAATAATAATAAACGCAAAATTAAAGAAGCTATGTTAATAAAAAGTGAAAAGCAACAGTTGATAAATAGACAGGCCGCCAATATAAAAATTAATGAATTGTGGGAAAATTGATGTATGACGTATTACTTTTTGTTTACATTTGTAACGGTTTTTTCTAATACAATTTGAATCTAGTTGACAACGACTACATAGATAGTTGAAAGTACTTCTATTAAATTGGTATATATTTGTTTTTTTAAAATATTGTTTTACTGTATTAATTATTGTATTGTTTTGAATAATTATATATATTTTATTATAATTGGAATACAGACATTGATTAATAATTTATATATATATATATATATATATTATATATATATATATATATATATATATATATATATATATTGCATCTGGTAACTAATTGTCTAAGGAAACCCCTGAAAATAAATCATTAGTATGATTATGAAATAGATAATTTAATGATCTAAAAATATTTAAATATTTATTGTACTTTAAAAAGATAGTTTGAATTCAATAAAATTCTCTTTGTAATTTAAAATATATTCCAATAAATTAATGAATCTATTGGTGGATATTCCACTCTACAATAATCTAGGATATGGGAGTCTTTATTTTATACTAAGACATTATTATAGTTAGCTAGTCCAAGTTAGATAAACATCTTATACATTTATTTTATAGGTTATAATTTTATTTAACATTTAATTTAATAAACATTTAAAAAGAAATATCAATGTTCATTCCATGCTTTCTTACAGTCATTAAAGACCATTACATTTGGCTGCTCGGCTGAAGCATAATAAAAATGATTATACATGAGTTGATTGTTACATTCATTACACAAATGTGGCCTGAATATAACCGTTTAAACTGTGTGTTAATTTTGATTACTTCCAAATATTTTGATGAAATAGCATTCACCATTGTCAAGATTTAATTTTTCAAAAAAAAAAAAAAAGCTAGCCTGATATTGGCTTTTTTTGAAGTAGGGACTCTAATATAAACAATGAGGATTGCCAATTCCTCAACAAACTTTGTGATAAATGCTTAGCCAGAGCCAGCATATAAAATAACTCTGTCAGGAACCTCCCCAAACCCCTGACCATGGTTTCGTGCTTTGGCACTCCTCAGAGAGGTGCCAGGGTAGGTTCAGATACTAGATCTAATATATTTATTTCATAGGGGGCAATACTGAATTTCTTAACATTGAGGGGTGACTTAATATATATATATATATATATATATATATATATATGAATGTGTATATAGGTTTGTATATTTCTCAAAAACAGATGTCATGATTTTTAACACTAGAACCCTGCAACGAAGAAATCTCTTATATAAATTTAGAGTTAAAATGTTCTACAATATAATTTAATAATAAAAAATCGAATGAATTGTCCCTTGGGAAAATATGTGGACGTTTGGGCACCAGAAGAGCCAGTATTGCTCTGCGATTTATAGATCCTTGGCTCTCAAATCCATCATCCTCCCACTGCACTAAATAATTCAGAGCTTAAAATATGATTCCTTTATAATACCCTCATATTATATATATATATACTTATGCGTATAGATAATATATAGAACTTGTTCCAAACATATATAGCTTCTCTTTGTATTTGTATTTATAAATATAAATTGATATTTTAAGTGAGTTGTTTTTATTTTTAAGTTTAAAGGGAAAAAAAAACATTTTATTACTTGTAATATTTGCAGCTTGAGTGAAGATGGTCATAAAATATATTGGAAAAAATATCAGGCCTTTGTTAATATTCAGTCAATTATATAGAAAAAAATTGAGTTGGAATTTTAAAAAAAAAAAAAAATAGTAGCTCCATAGGTCACACTAATATAAAGTTGAAAACTTATATCTATATATATCAAAGAGGGAAATATATATTGATTATATCATCGTAATAAGTTATCTACATTTCAAAGAGTTCATACAGAATATCATTTTGTTTCTCATCTTTAAGTAAAAAATTGTATAACAATTTTATGAAAACTTTCTTCTTTTTCCTTATCAGCATCCTATCATTCCCTTTCCCCCCTTCTATACTGATTTATTCATATCTTCTATTAACTAGTAAGCTGATAGGGTGAGAAGATTGATATTATTCTGCAATAATGGTTTACCGTCAAATATTTTGAGCACCACAAAGGGTAATCCTAAATATATAAAATCCATTTGAAGTACTAAAATCCAATATCAAACAAAAAAAGACATATTAAAAAATGCAAAGTGGATATTATATTTTTTAATATATAAAAAGCCATTAGCTCTATCATGTGTTTAACATACCCTGTGAAGGGATAAAGAAAAGGTTTTCGTTTTGTGATCTAGTATTTTACTTTTTATATCTATATAATTATCAGTTACTGAAAAAATATGATAAATATCTAATTTAATATGTATCTGTAATTCAAAAATTATTTTCTTTGTAATAAACTATATATATATATATATAGAAAGAGACCACATGTGAGATGGATGGATGAAATAAGAAAGTGTGCAGGGATGATGTGGAGAAGAGAAGCTGAAGATCGGAGAAGATGGATTAAACTTGGAGAGACCTTTATCCTGCAGTGGATAGATAATGGCTGATAATGATATATATATATAAGGCAAAAATAATAATGAAATAATTTATTGCATGGAGGTTCATAAAAAGTTCAAGCATTGGAAGGGACAGCAGGAGTCAAAATTTATAAATCTTACTTTTCAAATCTATTATTCTATTACTGTACCAAACTATGCATGGCATATATATATATATATATATATATATATATATATATATATATATATATATATATATATATATATATATATATGTATTCTTATGTACAGTTTTCTTAAATACTCTTCTAACGACTTAGTTACCCCTACCTCAATTAAATATTAGCAAAACCATTTTTAAATCGTATTAACTTTATTTTGGTTTATGCTTCAAATGTTAAAAATATATAAGTATAATCCTGTGTTTATATATAAATATATGTAGAAGAACCTATGGTAAAGAGAGTGTCATATCTTCTGAAATGTCCTCAATTTAGCATTGAAATGGAAGTTGAGTAAACTTTTTTTTTTCAGGTGATTGTCTAGCTACTCTTACCTAGAGGGTAATAAGGAAATTTTCCAAAACCTTCATCTCCCAATAATTTGCAAGCTCGGTCAGTAATGCTTTAATTCAAGAGGATCACCTACAGTAAGATAGGATTTTAAAGGACATTTTTCCATTTATTTGAATCACTAACTTTCTGCTTATGTATTTTTCAGCCTTGATAACAATTTGAAATTATTGATTATTATTAATATTGGGATTGTCTAAGTATTGATTGGTTTTAATGATTATATATATATAAACAAAAAAGACTTATAAATCCAATAAATAATATTATATTTCAACCAGAGGACTGGTTTTCATCAGAAAGAAAAAAAAATACACGGTCCTCTGGTTGAAATATAATATTATTTATTGGATTTATAAGTTGTTGTTTTTTTTGTTTTTATATGTATTTCCTTTGGTTAGTTTGTTATATATTAATATTTTGATATATATATATATGTGTGTGTGTTATATGTAAATCATAAATGATTATCACTTCACATATAGTCCTGCATTTATTAGTTATTATGTAGTAATATTAGATTATTAATTGACAAAGGTTTTAAAATTAATAGAAATTATCTCTGTTTTGTGAAGTTTAATGTCTATATTGAAGAAGGTTGTGATTACATACATCTGGGTGCGCTTTGAAATTTCACTCTGAATAATATCATTAGATATGCCATCTCTAGAAAAACTAAGAAAATAGGCATAAAGAATCATTTTACATTTGTTGGGTAATTTAAGATGTTAGTATATTAATAGTAATGTAAAGATCATTGCTTTCAGTATTTACATTTAGTTTGAAGTATTGTATTTATTAGTTAATAATATATATATCAAATCAATGAATAAGACTAATTATAAATATTTTTTTTTTAAAAAACATGACATCACTTGTTATAGGAGTGATCGTCAAGAGGTTTATTTTTTCCCCGTTGCTGAATTGGAACTTTTGAGATAGGATAATACCCTGCTGAAAAGTTTTAACAATATGATATCATGATTATAGTATTTAAAGATTTGATTTTAAAACTGGTCTAAAATATAGAAAACTAAAAATTAATCATTCTCATAATTAATATTTCTTAATTACTGTATGGGATTTAATAAATGTGTGTGTATATAATGAATAATGATTTGATTTCAAAGACAATCTAAAATACTAAATGTCATTATAAATTAATCATTTCTATTAATTAAGATTACTTAATTACTGAATATCATTAAAAATATTTCAATAATTTATTAAGTCTCAACATTAATTGTAGAAATTGTTTCATCTCTGATACTTTCAACAATTAAAACTTGCAATTTAAAAAGCATTTTAAAAAATCTATTATCTACCACATAATCAAAACATATGTGAGAAAAATATTTTCATTCAATTAGACCTAAGATATTTATTTAACAGCAGTAATGAACTGATTCAGAACTATTTTGTTATCAAACCAATGATTTGAATATTTGTAATCATAGAGAAGGAAATTAACCTTTATGCATGTCCGTTCCATTTATGTATAAATCTCTGCACATTCAGCCACTAGTAAGAGTCTTAAAAACACAAGCACTTGGTGCTTTTAAACTCTTACTAGTGAGTGAGTGTGCGAAGATTTATACATAAATGAACAGCATATGTCTGAAGGTTAATTTCCTTCTGTGTGATTATATATATATATAGATTCATCACTCAATTATAGATTTACACATCTCAAAATTAATATCACATAATCACAAGTAATTAAAAATGAAATATAATCTCTTCCCTGTGACCTTGAACTGAATTTGTACAATTTAATTGTCAATTCTAATATCAGGCACACAATAGACTCATGACCTGAGATAAGCCAAATCAGTAAGGATTGGTTTATATATGAATACATTCTAAACACAAGTGATTAACTTATTGTTAGGTGAATACACAGAGATTTATATATAAATGAACAATTCATATTTGAAAGTTAATTTCCTTTTGTATAATTATATATATAGATTCAGCACTTAATTGTAGATTTACATATATCAATATAAATAATCTTACAATCGCAGGTAATTAAAAATGAGATACCATCTCTTCCCTTTAATATTTGAAGTAAATTTGTATCATTTAATTGCCAATTTTAATATCAGACAAACAGTAGATTCAAGCCCTGAAATAAGCATGGTCAGTAAGGGTTGGCTTATATGTAAATAAGTTCTGAACACAAGTCGTTCACTTGTGTTTTTAAAATTGATACTGGAAGGTGAGTGAAGGGAGATTTTTGCATAAATTAACAGTGCATGTCTGAAGGTTAATTTCATTCTGTATGATTACACAACAAATTAATGCAAAAAAATGGCAGAATGATAAACTCAAGTACTAATTAACACTCAAATTGTTTTGTTTTGGTTTACTAACATCATATGACCTTTTAATTTTTTAACTATTGCATTATTTATTTATTTTATTGAACCACTATACTTCTACCATTTTGAAAATCTCATTAGAAACAATATTAACATTTAATAAATCAAAGATGGCATCAAAATCAGGCCAAACTATTAGGGGGAAAAAGTAAAGAAAGATTTACCCTTTTCCTAATAAGAAAAAACAGATTTATTTACCAGTAGTCATGTTTTGCTAATAACTTGCTATTCAAACCAATAGCCTGAGACTTTCTAACACTCTAAAATTTTAAATGAAGATAATTTGTGTGTATATATTTTAATCATAATTATCTATTACACCTTGCAATAAATAAACAACAGTAACAACTGTCTGCCAGTTATAGAAATTACAATGCAAACAATATAATAAATGGATATTAAATGTCAATAACACTAGCTCTCTTAGCTATTTTATAGCATGTAGTAAATTTCACTTATTTTATTGTTGTCATTTACAAGTTGTCAATAAATTCTTATCTTGCTAATCAATGCATTAGTGGTAGGATAATGAACTTGAAATAAAAATATTTTGATAATCAAAGATTAAACTGTTATTGCTTAAATATTACTTGATTTCTCCTGGAAAATTAATTCTTTGGTTACTTTAATGAATGTTTCATTGTGATTCCAATGTAAAACTATCATTAATGTGTGTTTAAGGCAAACTTAATTGTAAACTCAAAACATTGTGCAACCAATTAAAAAATGCAGTTGAATAATTAATTTCTTAGAGATCAAATGATGTTTGAGCATTGGAAATTTGAGCTTCATTTCAAGAATCTTTAGCACTCAAAAAACATCCACTAGGTATGCTAAATCGCTAAAAAATGTAAAATTTATTATATATGGGAGGTTAATTAAATTAAGAATCTCACTAAGATAATGGTATAAAAACAGTATTATTAATTAATATGCAAATACAAGTATAGTATATATACTTTAAAATAGATGTAATTATTATTAATTGCAAACTTGCATCCAAAATGATTGACTAATAAAGTATACAATGTATATAACAAATAATTTAAATGATGCTGCAAATGTGTAATTATTTAAATTATCTCTTAGAAATTTTGTAAACTTTTACACACGGTTAGATTTTTATTAATGTAGTAATAGATAGAAAGAAACTTCAAGATAAATATTATAATGATCGGCGGAGACTTAGATACTTAATGTATCTGCACTACAGGGCGCCACTAGGCATTTGAACCTAGAAAATTTATATAGTAGGCAGATACATAAGTTTAAAAAAAATTTTTTTATTTTATTTTATATATTTTGATTCCAATTGTTATCCCATTGTCATTAGCTCAGTGGAGACGCAGAGATAATAATATATAACTTTGTTTAATTTCATATCTTAAATATAAAAAAAATAAAAGCCACTGCCAGTAATTAGCACACCAACATTAATTTACACACATATATAATCATTTTAAATTTGAGGAATAACATTTATTATTTAGATTTTAAATCATCCACACAGATGACTTTTATATTTATTTTAAGATTATCGAGTATGAATAAACTACATAGATTTGCATTTGAAAAGAAAATATTCTATCCATTATTTAACCTTGGGCCAAAAGTTCACAGTCAAACCAGTGTCAATCCATCTGATACATTGATGTAGTCAATGTAACACGAATACAGCAGCACAAAATAGATTAAGAGAAGAAATTGACTTGGGTCCAGATAGAAATACTACATCTATCTGATGAGAAGAGCAATAAAAAAACTCCATAGGAAGGGACTGTGGCTCCTGACTTACCATCACATTCCATAGGCAAACGGGGTGTGCGGCATATAAAGTGATTCTGCCCGTAGCGAATCTCATACTACATCTACTAATTACACCAATATATCCAATCCATTGACATAATTCAACTACGGAATGAATAACTTAAGATTAGCCTCCCCTAATATAACTTTACAAATCTGTATAGCCATTCACGCCCAACATAAATTTAACATTTATATAAATTCGCACAGATGGATTTATAAAAGTTTGTTTTTTAATGTTGAGCATAGATCGACTACACAGATTACATGCTCAAAAACATTTCAAAATAAACATAAATGATCAAAATATAAAGTCATTAATGTAATTGCAGAGGAAATTCACAAGAAACCCAATGGCATTCATCATAAGATGCCGCATTGACACCAATAACTAAAAAGACATCCGAATAAATACATTTTAGTTATTCAATGTAAGATATCATTATTTATCGAATGTCTATATATTTTGACCAAATATGAAAACAAAAACATAATTTAATGTGAACAAATCCATGCAAGTGTCTATGCCCACTTAAATTTAATGCATTTAATTAATTTATACAAATAAATATTAATAGAAATAAAATAAAAATGGAAATGATTTTTTTAGCAAACTTAAATGTAAAAAAATTAAACATTTATAATTAATTTGAAACATAAGTCAGATAAAAGTTCCTTTTTAAAATTTAAATTAGCTGATCAAATCTTTAAAGTTCTTAATTACTTTTAGTAAAAAGTTTTCCGTTTATATCTTACAGTAGAAAAATCACGGTTCTTGGTGCCAATTCCCTTGATGTCCCCAGTGGAAGACTGGTCTGATATTCTGGAGGTGGCCTTAGCTGGTTCCATTCCGGTATCACAGTCATTTCATTTTTAAATAATTGAGAGAGGGTGATATGTGCATCCTATCACACCTCTCAAAAACAATCAAGCTGTAACTGTCTGGAACTGAACTAATTTGAATCATTTTCCTTTTATAATGATCCTATGGATTCCATGAACAAAATGTCACTAATCCATCATTTTCATTAGGGTCTGAGCTGAGGCTTGGTGCTTCCATTGGTCAAGCTAATTCTTTTTATTCTCTTATCTATATCTTTCCCTCTGACTTTTTAAATATATAAGAGCCCCAAGGGCTAGTTTGTTTTTCAATTAATTTATAAAACAATCATTTCCATTTACAAAAAAAATATATAAATCTTTTCACAAAAATATTTTATTTTTATGTTTTGTACTTTTTTTATATAAAAAAATACATTCAAACACTTTTTTTTTTTATCAAAAAAAAAAAAATACTTGTAAAGTTTTGCATCTGTGCAAATATATATATTGAACAACTCTTTAATTTTTTTTAGTTTTTAATAAATTTATTTTTATTTGTGAACTTAAAGTTTTTATTTTAAATTAATGTAACGGCATATTTATATATCGTTACAATATATATATATATTTCATATGTCATAGCATCGGCCGGGAGGCAAACCCACAACCGTCTGCAACAACTACTTGCTTGCAAGGCTGCTGTGATGACCTCGCTAACAATGCTTGACAAGATAAATATATTATCTGGCATTTCTTAATAAAAGTGTAAAATAAAAAAACAATATTCATTATGCTAATCAAGTTCTGGTTAGTGATAGGTTAAATGGCTTATTTCTCTTGCTTAACTTTTCAAATAAGAATACTAAATAAGTCTAATTATTGGCTAGTAAATTATTATTTAGCTATATAAAAATAGAAGACCAAACAAAAAAATCATAAAATCTTCAACAAACAGCAGTTGACTATAAGCCCAACAAAAAAAAAAAAAATACCCACTTCCTTGAAAATTCTCAATTATCTAAAAGAAATTCTACAGCTTACATAAATTCGAACTTTAGGTAGTATGGACAAAGTAGATGGATACTATAATCATTATCTTTGCAATGAATTTTTCTATTATTTAATATTGGTTAGTGGCTATCCTTTTTAAAGCTTATATATACATATATTATACCGGATGAAAAACCTCCACCACCTAAACTGCAAGTCGGATCCAAACTCAGCCGAACCAAATTAAATTCAAACCCAACTCACCAGCTCAGATCAATGAATGATCTAAATTGACGGCACAGTGCTATGTGCCAAGAAACTAGCTCAATGGTTGGTGATGACTAGAGACCCCTGAACTGACATTAATATCGGATAATAAACTGACTAAAGATAATTTTAAGTCGAATCATATGTACATGTTTGGGCTGCCAACACAGACAGCGAGCATTAACATTAAAATAATTATTGAATAAAGGACTTAAGAAACCAAGTGTGTTCATAAAATATTTTAATAATAATAGTAATAGTTTTGTTCATTTTTTAAATGATGACTATATTGATTACCTCTAGCCTTCAACAAAGTTTATAATTATAATAAGAATGGCAGTTCCTATTATATGCCAACAACGATTATGCAATATTATGAAATGCTATATATCTATGTCCCCAATGAGAAATATAAAGGCAGATAAAGGTATTCAGTTGTAAAGGAAATTATTATTCTGATTTTATACGAAAGAATGTAAGATTTATTTCACATTCACAAATCCATTCATGAAGAGCAAGATACGTATTTAGGGCATAACTTTAGCCTTTATTAGAAAACTTATTTAATTTGAGATAACTGAGAATTTGTTTGACTTTAATTGAAATCACTTCATCATGAATTACGAGCATAAGAGCGGGCTTTACTGGAACAGAGAGGTAATGGTGCTGATGAATTATGAGCTATAAAATGAACAGGAAAGATAATTGCTGGTCGGTGGTTTAAGTAGTATGGCGGCTTGTATTTGACAAGTCTTACTGCCCTTTAAGGAGATGTGGAACACAGGAAAAGCTAGGCCGAGTTATAACTACAAACCTTTGGTGTTCCAAATATAATATAAGTAGGGGAGGAAGCGCTTTCTTCCTCTATTATTTAAAATAACAGTAATATTACCACTGACAAGCCTATGGAGTGGAAGATTGCCCTACATCAGCAATGTTTGAAGATGATGACTTGATAATCATGTTTGAATAATAAAACCCAATTTATTATAGAATGATTTATGTGATGACTTGATCAAATTAATTAAAGTCAAGCGAGCTTTTAACTAAAACTATTCTAAAGCATTAATAATATTATATTAATTATGCCCCAAACATAATGCCCTCCCTGAATCTTAATAGAAAGTAACAGAAATTTGAATTAGAATATATTTAGTTGATTCCTTTATCGACCCTTTTGTAAAAACATTTTAATATTATATATGAATAACTAAATATTGGTGAACACGAGAAAATAGCTGGGGAATAGATTAGAAATGGAGCTAATAATTTATTATTAGGCAATTATAAAAATAACAAACATTTAATAATTTCTTTCAGCTCGATGATTGATAGAACTGTATACATCTAGTTCTAATGGATGAGAATTACTATCAGAATTAATATTATATTATTTGCACAAAGCAAATGGAACAAAGGAGCTCATCAAGTTGAAGGATTGTTGGCATATAATTAAAAATAAACGACATTAAAAAAAAATCACTTAATAAATATATATATATTACAATAAATGAACCATCATCGTAAGAAAGGAAAATTAAATCTAAGGACTAGAGGTTGAGAGAATTACTATATAATTTATAATAGCATAAATAAAAAGGTTTTATAAAGATTATTACATTAAAGAATGAAAAGAGCTCTTGAAGGGAGTGTAAAGTAAAGTTTGGAAACTGGCCAGAAAGATACAATTCATTATGAAAATATATTACCATTTCTTCCAGGGCTGGTTCCTTTGTTTACACATCTGGGTTGGTAAAATGTAGACACGCATTTGGTATTACGTGAACAGCATTTTGATTGATTTTGTCATGATTTTGGCAGCACGATTGGTCCAGAAAGAATTTAGCAGCTTCATTGAAGATTTTCAGGGGACTTCAGAAACTGTAGCCAGATTCCTGACATTTAGCCCTTCACCATGATAGGAACACTATTTGAATTCATGATTTTAAAACACACAGAATTTAATGGCACTTTTCTACAACAAAGATGGCTTCTCCTTTTCTCCAAACTTTTCAGAACTATTTATACTGTATCTGATGCCTTCGGGCTAGCACTTCTTTCATTTTCAATGTTACAAGTTTTTACTAATTGATTTTAGATACATTTCTTCGATAAGGCTTTCAAACTCATTAACTTGAATTCATTTTCTAATTAGAAAATGAATTTTTAAATCTAAAAACGATTTTAATTAGGAAATCCTTACATTTTAAATACTTATCTTTTTTTCTAATTAATAAAACTTTAAATACCTATTGTTTTGCAAAGGGAAAATATGAAAGCTTATCGAAAGAATGTAGCTTTTAATCACTAAAATTTTAACAAATTATTTAAAAGTAAAATCAAAACATTCCTGATGCAATGAAACTTTTGAACAATTATATATATTTAAATATTTATAAATATATACACACAAGCCACGCAGTTGTAATATATATAAATTCGTGAATAATTTTATCATGAATTTATTAATAGCATCGATTAATTTAAACCTTAAACTAATTAATTTTAATACACATTTATAAAATAGTTTTTCTTTAAGAAAACTAGCATGGATTGACCATATAAAACCCTGTTGCATCGGAAATTTAAGGTTAGTACTAGGGTTTGAAGTGGGCTTATGGCTAGATGTCATGAAGCTAGGATCGAACTCAGATCCGATTGCTTTAATATATATATATATATATGATAAGCAATATAAAAAGTTCAGATGACTCAATGAAATATGAAAAAATGTATGTTAAAAGTAACAAAAAGAAATTGAACATAAAATATATAAGTAAAAAAACAATCAGATATCACTGGCATCATTAGAAAAAATTGAAATTGACATGAAGCTGAACTAGTCTTACTACCAGAAAATATGATAATAAATGTCCTGTTCCAGATTTAAATTGGATTCTAAGAGATTATAAAAGACCTAGAAAAAGATCTCATGTAATATAAATGGTGAAATAAAGAAGTTTCCTGAAGTCTTTTAAAGAAACAAGATTAGGAATCAGAGAAACTGGATTAAACTGAGACAGAATTTCACCTTGAAGATGGTAATGATGATGTGCTAAAATGTGATTGTTATTTATTAACAATACTCTAATCATATTTTCTATTTATTGCATATTTAATTTCAGTAATATGATTCATTTCTGCCATGATTGGCATGTTTTTAAAATTACATTCCTGATTTAAAGACAATATATAAGTTGTTTTAAAATTATATATTGGATTATCTGAAAGAACTAGTTGAAATGTTAACTAATTTTAGAAAAATTCTAACATTATAAAATTTTTCTAAATATATTCAGCCAGATAATAGAAATATTCCAATATATCAAAATCCTTGGGATAAACATATATATATATATATATATATATATATATATATATATATATATATATATATATATATATATATATAAAAAAAAAATGATTGTGAATTTATGTAATGACACTTTTAAAACAAATAGAATGCATTGAAGAAGCATATATTAAGTTCAGACTGTTATTGATGGATGTTTAAATCTTGAATATGTTTAAGGTATATCTAGCCAAATTATATATGTAATATAAGAGGACTGATGTGATTATTTAAATTGCATAGTGATTACTATATCACACTTTACCACATTTACTATTAATTATTATACTTAGCAGGTTTTATAGACTTTATAGCATAAATATTGAAATTATAATAGTAATTTGTTTTTTTTTTCTAGACGTATTTTTGGTATGATATAATCAGAGAAACAACCAATTAAAACAATAGTATTTCTTCCTGATGTATGTTTAAATCAATGATGGCCCCACTTTTAATTTAGTATTCTAGACTATATAAGTTGTATGGCAGACAGAGATACTTTATACGGATGAACATCATTTTATAAACACAAAATTCTCATAATTATTTAATTATAAAGTGAAAAAATCACAGACATAATTCAAAACCATCCAAACCAATACAATTCGTGATTTAACAGCAATAATGTAAGACAAAAATAACCATTTTATTTTTAGCCTAAAGATTAAATAATCACTGTAAAATTATTTAACAGATAGAAAATATTAAGATATAATAAATTATAATAGAGAACTACAAACAAAATAACAAGAAGGGTCAATATTAATGCTTGTAAATCAAATCATAGCAACTCAATAATAAAAAAACATCATTTTTACAATAAATTTGGAATTCAATCTTCCAATATGAGGGTAATCTATTATTTTCTTTTTAATTGACTATAATTGTGTGGTTAATACATTGGGATTCATGTCATTATTTAATATATATTTGCATCAAGCAGAGTAATCCATGATTAAAAGTGAACTCAGTATTAAGAGAATTTTTTTTTCTTTCATTAATGTTTATAGTAACAAACTGGCATATTATTATATATTAAATATTAATTCTTATTAAGTGTAATGTCAGCACGTAATACTTAAATAAGGCTATAACCTTAGTACAAGCACCTTGAGTACTTAATTTATTACAAGAGAGACCTCTACAAATCTAAATGCAAGATTCACCTTTATAAAGATAAGAGCAGCCCAATAGGCAAAACTAAAGCATTTTGATTTGGGAGCGTGAAGCTAATAAATTCTTCACTCATTAAGTCCACTATTTCTGTTAAACATTAATGATCGCAAAATATTTCGATTTACAATGAGTTAATAGTCAGATCTTAAATTTAGAAATATTTTGAATCAATTTAGAATATAACCTTAGTACAAGCACCTTGAGTGCTTAATCAGTGAAGAATTTATTAGCTTCAAGCTCCCAAATCAAAATGCTTTAGATTTGCCTATATAATTATAAAAATAGATTGAAGATAAGAGTGTGGGCCGCTCTTATCTTTATAATGTCAAATCTTGTGTTTAGATTTATAGAGGTCTCTCTTGTAATAAATTAAGTATTCAAGGTGCTTGTACTAACGTTATAGCCTTATTTAAGTATTATGTGCTGACATTGCACTTAATAAAATTATTTACAGCTATAAATTGATTCAAAATATTTCTAAATTTAAGATCTGACTATTAACTCATTGTAAATTGAAAGATTTCATGATCATTAAAGTTTAACAAAAATAGTGGACTTAATCAGTGAAGAATTTATTAGCTTCATGCTCCCAAATCAAAATGCTTTAGATTTTCCTATTGAGTCACTCTTATCTTTATAGTCGAATCTTGCATTCAGATTTGTAGAGGTCTCTTTTGTAATAAATTAAGCAGTCAAGGTGCTTGTACTAAGGTTATAGCCTTATTTTAAATATTACATGCTGACATCGCTCTTAATAAGAATTAATATTATAACTTTAAATTGATTCAAAATATTTCTAAATTTAAGATGTGATTATTAACTTATGGTAAATTGGAAGATTTCATGATTGTTAATGTTTAACAGAAATAGTGAACTTAATCAGTGAAAAATTTATTAGCTTCACATTCACAAATCAAAATGCTTTAGATTTACCTATGTAATTAGAAAAAATAGGTTGAAGATAAGAGTGTGGGCCACTCTTATCTTTATAATGTCAAATCTTGCATTTAGATTTGTAGAGGTCTCTCTTGTAATAAATTAAGCATTCAAGGTGCTTGTGCTAAAGTTATAACCTTATTTAAGTATTATATATTAAGTATATTATTAATCTATAAAACAATGATATGAATACAAAATAACTTTACTGCTTATATATACATTATGGGTCATTACCTGCAGTCATTGATAATCAAATCTATATTTCTTTTGGAATATAGAGAATATCAGAGAATTTCTGAGATTCCGATTTTAAACATATATCAATAAAATATTACAATCAGAAATTCCAACTTCCATATTTTTTCTGGATTTATCAATCTTTTAGATTTCAAAAGTAAACCTTTTACTTCCTCACTGCACACTAAGATGGAAAAAACAGGTAGCTCACTACAATTAGCCTTACTACTTTATATATCATAAATGGTTAAGGATCACCTTTGTACTTTTGTTTGAATAATAGATGTTTTAGAATAATAGATATTTGGATTAATAGTATAATACCTACTTTGCCAAAAACTATCAAACCAATGAAATTATATAATATTTAACAGTGTTATTAAAGTAAACTAATGTTTTGTGAATAGTAGACATTGCAAAATCCTACTTCTATATAGTCCTTTAAAGATGACATGTTTTATGGTTTTGACATATGTTAATATCTTATGTTTGTTACATATTTTCATTAGTGTTGATATTTTTCAACAGGTGGAATATTTTTTCCCATAAAAATGAATGATAGAGATCCATTCTTTGCCAATCTTAAAATATATTATTGTGCCTGTTTATGCTAATAAGGAGTTTATTATACCACCAACTGATTAATGATTACATGAAATTAAATTTTATATACCAATTCAATATTGAAATACAACAAGAAACACGATAAAAGTTTCTAGTGTATAAACACATGTATATATTGCACATATACAAAACATACACATATATAACTTCAATAGAATTTTAAAAGTAGTATTCTATTTATATGTAACTAAAAACTAACTATTTTTTAATAGGTTGCAGCAAATAGAATGCTAACATGGTCAAATTGCACAAATGCAGAAATTTATGTGCTGCAAAAACACTTTCTGCAACATTCTTCATAACGTTCTTATTATTTTACATATATCTCATGCTTAATGATAACATTCCTGGAAAATACGCGCGTTCTAAAGCATTTTGTATTCTGAAGTAAACAAACTTTAAAAAGTATGCAACCAATAATACAATAGATAAGAATATTTCATATTATTTAATAACAACAAAATGTTTGTTCTATATGTTTTGGTGCAATGACAGGATCTGAAGCTTAAGATTCAGGGATTTGGCTCAGCTTTACCACAATTAATACTTATTATGTATTCCTGAACGATAAATCATTATTTATCTATTGACTAATATTTTTATCATTTTAAATAATAGATACCAAGTAGTAATGCCAAACAATTTTCCAAACTGATTTCTGCTAATAGCTCTGGTTATATAATTTAAAATGCATTTAGGAATAATGAATGCAAATTAAAGGTAACACTGTATTTTTAAATCATTCTTATATAAAGAAGTCAAAGGTAAGTGTAGTTAGCTTTTATGTGAGGTCTCTGGCCTATCATATATGGGCAGATAGGCTGAAATAACGTTTCAACTTGTTTGTTTAAACAGCATAATATAAATAAAAGATGGTTCCTTAATAAATTTAGCACATAAACAGTGCTCTCATTGAGAAAAGACAATATCCAAAAACTATTATTATTATCTAGTGTTCATTAACTTCTCATACTTGCAAAGATGTGTCAGAAATAAAATTGTGTGGAATGAATTACTGCTGTAAAATTTAAATGTAAATATAATCTACAGAATTCATAAATTACCTTTTTAAAAAAAAAAAAAAAAAATAGCTCAGCTTAATCGAATTAGCTAAATTTCTATCTGACTACAATATATTTCTATACAAATTTATCAATTGTGTAAATACAAGCACAATAATAAAGAATTTCACCTGCCATTTTCAAATAAAATAAATAACAGCTTTCTTACAAAAATATACAAGGATGGAATACATTTATAACCACAACACAAAAGTTTATTAACCAATACAATAGATACCAGAAAGGGCCATTAAGATTACTCTCAGAACTTGATCGGACTACATCTGAACTGAAAAGCATCCAAGTTACAGAACACAACATCCCACAAATTCTACTCCTAAAACATACATATAAACAAACCAGAATGACTCTTGTGGAATATATTCGTATTAAGCGAGTACGCAATTATCTGGAACAACAAGATTGTTGGTCTCCAGGTTATATCAGATGGGCCCTCGGGTCAGGAAAAAGAAATCACACACCCTCCTCTTTGTGCCTTGACGGTATTACTTACTCTGGCATCAGTATGCTTAACAAAATTAGGGATTATTATTCCACCAAACTGCAGCCCATTGGAACTGTTGCCAGACGACACAAATTTGTGAAAGGCTCAAATAACTCTCACAGCATTACTGAAGCTGATATCATCTCAAAAATTAAAAGCCTGCCTGAACACACTCATCCCGGCATGCACGGAATTCCTAGATTTCTTCTGTTACACTTGGAAAAATTTACCATACATGTTACAAGGGGAATCATTGATCTCTTAGCCACTGATAGCCTACATCTTCCAGGGATATATCCTATATCAGTGGTCCCTTTCATAAAAAAGAAAGATTTACCTGTAGACTTAAATAACATTAGGCCAATATCCATGGTTCCTCTCCTAATCAAAATTATCGAAAGCATTATAAAAGATAAAATTCAAGAGAAAATCATATCAAAACTTTCCAGGCATCAAAATGCTAAGAGGGGTTCATCGACTGGCGATGCTGTAAGCCGATTTCGACTCCTCATTGATCATATCCGTAGAACAAAACAATCCCGGCCAGTCGCAGTCCAACTAGACTTTGCCGGGGCTTTTGACTCTGTCCGAATAGATGTACTACTTGGTGAACTAGAGACTCTTCATGTTCCTTTGGCATACATTCAGATCATAGAGAATCTCCTAGCAAATCGAGAGATTTTTTTTCTCTAAATGGGAGAATTGCCCCTGGGTTCAAACCCTGCATCTCCATTCCCCAGGGCTCCCCATTAAGTGCTCTCCTCTTCATGAGCTATATAAATCCCTTGCTTTTGAGCATTGAGGATGCACTGCCTGGGATCTCCATCCCTCTTCTTAATGAAAACATCTCCCACATCTCCTACATAGATGATGTAGTGGTGTTTCTTAAATCACATGAAGAAATAAACATTCTTGAAAGCCTATTACAGCACTATGCTCAGACGCATGGGCTTACCGTTAACAGGAACAAATCGGCAATTTGGAATATCAAAACAGCTAACAGGATAACAGGTTCATTAGAAGCTATGCCTCAGCCTTTCTTGGGATTCAATATGTCACTATCCCCTACAGCAATGAGGATGAAAACACAACAAAGACTACTAAACAAAATAGACATCATCATAACATGCCTCTCAAGAATATATATATCTACATTTAGAAAGGGTTCACTCTTAAACTCCCTCATACTCCCCAAGATTATATATTATCTTGCGGGTTTTAAACCAACAGAAGCTTTCATTAAAAAAGTAGAATCCCATTGTCTGCGACTCTGTAGAGGTGGGCGCAGATCATTTATCAGTCAGCGCACCCTTCAAAAGCCAAGAGACATGAATGGACTGGGACTGCATTCAATAAAGGTATTCGCAATACAGAGAACTTACAATATGATCCATAAACTTTATTCTGATTGCAGGACCTTCCAATGTCCGCTTCCCAAAGAGCAAGTGCTTCCCACTGATAGACCGCCCCCTCAGAGGTTCACTCCCATCTGGCTTCAAATGCAGATCTCATACATTTTTACGCACATAGTACCTTCCGCGACCATGTTCAATTCAAAAATAACCTATTGGGAAGCCTTCAACCTATCCAACTCAAATACCCAGAAGGCACACACTTACCTCCCCATCAACATAAACAAACTGCGCAAACTAGCCCATAGATTGAAACTAGCACCTAAACACACAGACTTCCTTCTCAAAATTAACCTTGGTAGCCTCTCCACTGCTATATTTCTTAATAGAAGAGGCTTCCGCATAGATCCCATATGTTGTCTCTGTCTTTCCAGCCCAGAAGATATGGACCATATCCTTCGCCTTTGTCCGGTCTGGCAAGGACTAAGACAAAACTTCCAGAAACACATTGATAATAATGGTCCAGATCTAACATCTCTTGAAGGGGTTTTAAATAGAGGCATTTTCGCTGAAATCAGGCTCGCCACCTACATAAACTTTGCCATCTGGTTGACCAGATGCAAGGTGATTTTTCAAAAATTACCGCTTAACGAAATCAATAACTGCTTCCTCAGCATAATTAAAAATATCCAAGAAACAGACAAGAGAGAGGCCGATCCATACCTGGCCATACTAACCTGGGAATTCATAACTGGTCTAAACAGCACCTCTCCAACCAACCCCTAAATAATTTATATGAAAATATTTATTATGATTTAATATCTTATTATGATTTAATAAAACCCTCCAACCATAACTTGCCAAAACAGGGTTTACTAACAAAGGTATTTCGTTATAGACTAGATGATTAATATTCACCTTGCATCCACAGGTTATATTCTACTGACTTTTGAATCATTTCTTCTTTGTATATACCACCCTGTAACCTCGTCTAGTTATTTCTTATTTTTTTATTTTTATTTTTTTTGTAATCACTTATAGGTCAAATAAAATTACCTTGAAAGAGAAAATATATACTTATGGCAAAATAAAATATATATATACTTAGAGCAAAGTAAATAAATATTGGAATTGATTATAATTTTTACACTAGAATATAATTATATAAAATTAGAACAAAACATATTTAATAATGAATTTATTTCATTTTCACACTTTAAAATAAGATTTTAATTTTTGATCATTAATACAAAATAAGATTTTAAATAATCATTTTAATGTCATTAATATTCAAGCTGATTCTGATTTATTTAGTGCTGTCAGAAGGCTCAGAATAGCTGATAAAGAGGTTGCTTTGAAATGGATCATGTAATTCTTACATTCTAAATTTACAATTTGAATTTGGTTGTTATATCTAACATTTAATATTTCATTTTCATAACGCACTAATAAATATCACTTAAATATTCTGATTTATAATATTATAAATTAAAGAATATATGTCATTATGAATGAAGAAATACTCAGAAACATTGTGGCATGCATTAGAGCTGTACCAATATACAAGTTCATTATTTTATAATGTAATCTATATGTTAATTCCACACATAAGGCACCAGAATAAATTATAATATAAAGGAAATGGAAATTATTATTTTTTTATTTATTTTTTGCAATAATAGACTTAAAGATAAGCATGCACTTAGTATTAGTAAAATCAGGATACCCGATCAGCCAATGACAAAGGCCAAATCCCATTATAATAAACTTTATATTTTTCAGTTACTGCAGCAACCTCATTTCGTCAATACAAATTATTCTGGATTCTTTATTCACCAGATCATAATGCTTACATAGTTGGCTAGCTAGATTGGCCAGGTATCAGCTACATTAACAAAAAAAATCCCAAATCTGCTTGGGATTTGGTGAAATATTCATGATTCATTCAGCCAGATTTAAATCATATGTAATGGCATGGCAAACACATATACTAACTATTACAGTATGATACCTTCCTTTAAAATTGGCAATGGATAGCAAATAATGAAGAATTGATGAATGATTAATAAAAACATGTATACACACAATTGTAAGTATATGCACTATATGGTTGTAAATAAATATTTAGGTAGTCATTTTCCAAATAACTGTGTTTCTAATATAATTATTATTAGATTGTTTAAAAAATAATACCCATGCATTTTAATTAGTTTTTCTAAAAGAAATATCCTAATCATTGGAAGTCAGTGACTGAAATTATCTCATCTTATGCACTAGATTATTTAAAAATGAAAAACATACATATATAATGTTTAGACCACACACAAGTACACCAATACATCCTTGATAGGAATTTCTGTTTTTTAATTGATTTCCTAATTGGCAGTTTGAATCTGTAAGAACAACATTCAGATCTTATAATGTATTATTGTGGCATGAAAATGTTAAGTGATTGACACCATAAGCTTCATTTGCCATCCACTCTCAAAAATGAGACTACTAGCCAGATCTCTAAAGCTGATTAATCAATTTTATATCCATGGGGAAATTGTATAACATCAGGGAATGTATACGACTAAATTGTTTTCATTCGCTGATTCTTTAATACGTAGACATCCCCTAATTTTGTTTGTATACAGGAAAATTAAAAGTCTTAATAAAATCTCTGGAGAAATAAAATTGCATTCATAAGTCAACAACATCCAATCGATTTAAAAAAATACAAACAGCAATTCTGCTTAAATAAAAAAAAAAAAATAGTACATTAAGTTCAATGTATATATAATATATTATTTACACATGCGTTGCTATTATATTAATAAATTTGTAAATTGCACATACTATGGATATACATAAACATATATATATACACTATATTTGTGCGCTTGGAAGCCTTATTGATATATATTGAATTCTTATGAATCGATTACAGGATAAAATTATTCCATGAATATTAGGCTAATTTTCTCATCACATTTAATAGCATATATTCATAACTTAAAGTAAGTCAAAGTAAGTAATCAAATAGTCTGGCATTCAAGAAGTTATGTGATATTTAAAAACTAAAAAGTGACGCATGAACATAGAATCTTTAAATCTTGAATATATCATTGTAATTCTGTACTAAACCACATACAGGATTAATACACGATTTGTTATTATTACTATAATTGATGTTGTTGCTCTTTATCTTAATACTGTTTAAAAAGAATATTTGATATGCTCGTTATTAGTATAACTGAATCCAAATAAATCATCAATTGATATAAATGATTTAAAATCTATTGAATACATAGACAGAATTATATGACCGACTGACAAATGACCTAGAAAAATTTCGCAGACCGGCAAGTTTACAAAATAAGGTGTTTGACAAAAGTTTTATTTTTTTATTGTATCGATTATAAACAAATAAAAAAATCAAATAAAATAAAACATGAAAAATTAACAAATAATTAGTAAAACAAGTAACACATTAACATGAAATAAAATATCTCACAAAAGTGATCATGTCAGATTTTTGCTTTGCATTGATTACAAGCAAATTATCAAAAGATTATAAACAACAAATGTATAAAATACAAATAAGAGATAGATTCACAAAAAAATTAATTACTCAATAATTGATATTTAATTATCAATATGAAATTTGCTTCTGGCTTTCACTTATAATTTTTTCGATCCGTGGCTACAAGATTGTTTCAGAAAAAGACGAAATGCCTCATCAGAATCCAAGTGATTTCTGTATTTTATCTTTATAAAGGTTAATGATGAAAACGACTTTTCATATAAATAGGTTGTGGAAAAACGTAGCAATGATTTTAAAGATCTCTTGCTAAGCTCTGGATATTCGTTATTCATAGATATCCAAAATTTAATCAAAATAGTTTCCTTTAGATTTGGATTCCAGAGTAATATTAGAAGATAAGTTCAATAAGAGCTTCTTTTTCATGAAGATTAAGCACTTGTTTGAGTCGTATTTTTTAAAAAATGGATTTGATATCCACATTTTTAATTTCCTGGGATCTTAATTTTCTGGATAATATTGCTTGAACTTGTGCTGCAATAATATTAAACGTTTGTCAACAAATTTTATATTTTGACGATTCATATTTCATACAAATTTGATTAACATGATTCAGTTTATTTTTGCATGAATGCCACAGACAGGAAAAAAATATTTAAGACTGGTACCAGTCTGTGGACATGGCATTATATAAATATATAATAACATTAATACACTAATTTCAATTTATAGTCTCTATAAAAATTTGTTGATCTTCCAAGTGGAAATTTTTGAAGAAAAATAACCAATTTATGCTGGGTATACATCTCTATCAATAATATATATCAGCAGCAGCCTGGAAACTAGTTGAAAGTCCACCAAACATAGTAACGTACTTTGTATGTAATCTCAATAATAACTTTCAACTTGATATGAAGTTTGAACATAAATTTAGCAGTAATTTAGACAAAGCTTCCTTTGAATCAACTTTGCTTCAATTACTTCCAAAATTATGTTCAAACTTTAATATCAAATTGAAAATTATGATCAAGATTAAATAAATATTGCATTGTCATGTTTAGTGCAGTGTTAACTTATTTTCAGGTTACTGATAACAGCTATTGATAGAAACATACATCCAGAAGAGATTGGTTATTTTTTCATCATTGTTATTTGAAAGATCATGAAAATTTCTATAGAAGGTATAAGTTAAAATTAACATTTGTAATTATGATTACTATAAATGTTTTAAAGAGAATACTTCACTATGTACATATTTTAGTATTTGAATGCATATAAATATAGTAAATACTTTCACAGTGGAAAATAGTGTTTTCTTTGAAATTCATTATCTCTCTAAATCTTTAGATCATGGTTTGCTTTTAATATTTTTTGTTTAATTAGCTCCAAATAATTTCAGATAAAAAACTTAATGTATGAATAATATGAAGATCATTACTGAAATTGCATTTAACTATTTGTTAGCCCATCGTGGCTCATCAAAGTTTGCCAGTCAAAAATCAATGTTACCTTTGAAAAAACTACACACACTACCCATGCATATTACAATTTATTTCTCTTTCCCTTGGTATTTTCAAAATAATAATATAAATTTTAATTTGTATGTTTTTTTACAAAAATTTTTCACAAAAAGTATATTTTTTAAAAAAAGTTTTTATAGAAAAAAAAAAAAACAGAATATTCGTAAACAAAAATTTTAACATAAAGCATGCATGCAATTATGTACAATTGTAGTCATTATATTTTTATATTTAATCAAAATAAATTATCACTGTATAAAATTCCTTTTAATTATAAAAAGAAAATTATTTTTTTCTTAGAATATTAATTATATTTTTTATTATTAATTTGTGAGAGAAAATAATTACATAATATTTACAATATTGTAACTAATTGGTTATATAGCTACATTAAAAATAATTAGGTAAATTGGCAGCATATTCCTCAGGTTTAGTTTATGGTTATTTAATTAAAAAAATAGTATTTAATTTTCCCATGCATATTTTTTACAATAATAAGGGGTTTGAAATCAGTTAAATATTTTATTTTCCTTCCACACAATAGTAGGAACATTCTAGACAATTTTTTTAATAATTGTCAAACCGTTTTTTTTTTTAAATTATAATATCCATATTTTAATATGTATTGTAAATTGTAAATGTTGGTAGAAAAGACAAAAAAGTATAAAATCATATAAATAATTTATTTTTTAGTAAATTGTTTAATATTTAATTTTAACACTTTAAGAGAGATAAAGAGTATTTAAAAAAAATAAGAATTTTAATACTTTTGGTAAATTTTATTTTTAATTATGATTATTGTTTTTCTTTTCCTTTATCTCTCTTCATTACAAAAAAATCAAATCAGTGTAATTAACTGATTATCTTGTTTTTCTTTTTTGAAGAAATTTTTTTTTAATTAGAAAAGAATGTCAAGAATTTTATGATGTTAATTTTAGTTCTTGACTTGTTTTTCAATATCTATAATTAAGGGAAATATATGAATAATTATATTTATAAAAATTTATGTAATTGGTTGCTATAAAAATTACCATGTAAGAGACAGATTGTGATTGGCTTGTGGTCAAGATTGCTCTAGAAAAAATAATAGGAGTGTGAATAAGTCAGATGATTCAAGTGACTGGTAAGAAATAGATATTCCTAATATAGCTGCTGAAGAGAGAATAGTCAAGTTAATCCAGTTGATAAAAAAGAAAGTCTTTACCAAGCTGTTATAAAATATAACAGGAATCTTAACCAAGCTATTGCATAGAATAGCAGAAATTTTAATCAAGGTTTAGTCATAAAAATGGTTTCTACAATAAAAATCATGTGTTAATCAATTCAACAAAAAGCTAGAAATCATCTTTCTCCAATGTAACCTGCCTTCACTAGAATAAAATGTAGAGAAGCTACCCCTAACCAGAACATGAGTCTCTATATGTGTTTGTGTCACCTGGAAATTGTAGTGGTAAGAAATGAATAAAACTTGCTATTTTTAATCTGGAAATACTGCACATCAGAAAAAGGACAAATTAATCATGTTCATGTATAAGAAGTCTTTAAAAAGAAAACTAACTGAAAAAACTGAAAATTAAAATTGCAAAAAACTCCACAAAAAAAATTAAACCATGGTTGTAAGTATTTATGTGTATGTGTGCACACTGAATTTTTATTAATAAAAAAATTTTTTTTTATATATAAAAGTTATAATTTTTTGTAAAAATTGATAATTTTCAATATTTTCATTAACTTACTGTTTTCAAATTGTGGAACATATTTTTTTAATCCATTCAATTTTCTCTTAAAAATTATAAAAGTTTTTTTTAGAAAATTTAATTTTTTTAATGTAATTTTTTTGTGTGAAACATTATTTTTACTTCTTAAAAATTTAACTAAAGGCTAATTAAGCTAAATCAAAGATTTTTATGTTTGATTTTGAAAATGTTTTTCTCAATCTTACTTATTTTAAAGTATTTAAATAACTTAATAATTAAAAGTTAATTTTTGAATAGAAATCAAAACTTTTAAATTAAACATAGGGAGTAAATCACTTTTCCTCAGGCTTTGACTTAAAACTACTTTGAATGTTGAACAAAAAAATCAAGAATAGAATGAATCCATCTATTCTTAGTTACTCTGATGTTTATAAGCATACTTTTGTCAACATCATTGGTAATTCAGAGTAAAATTAATTTATCAACCAGATAGAATATGGCACATAAGAGTTATTAAATTCATAATCAATTATTTGATTATAATTTTTATAAAAATATAATTTTTGATGAAATGAATGTTTAAAATTTCATACTATCATGACATTTTTTTGTTTGTTGTTAATCGGTTAATTATTAAATAATTATTTTAAAAATATTTTTATTCTTGATTTCTTTATTCTATCCAATTCCTGTTTCATAAATTGCAGTATGTGTGACTTTATTTCA
Source organism: Epiperipatus broadwayi (assembly GCA_028023455.1). Lineage (NCBI taxonomy): Eukaryota > Metazoa > Onychophora > Udeonychophora > Euonychophora > Peripatidae > Epiperipatus > Epiperipatus broadwayi. The sequence goes on from JAQFVV010012600.1 coordinate 1,629,621, forward strand.
TGATAGCTTAGAGTTCTAAGATTTTTTAAAATATTCCCAATAAAACTACTTACTTATAATAGGGTAAACCTAGGAATAATTTGAAGTGATTTATAATAAGCTGTTTAATATCAAATTTATTAAGCGTAAACAGATAATATTGTAATAACATGAAAGCTAAAACCTTCAACAGATACGCCTTAAATATGCTGTCATGTAAGCATATTTAGGGCATATCTGTTGAAGGTTTTAGCTTTCATGTTATTACAATAAGCTGTTTTATTTATTTATCTCTTGTTCACAGTAATAGTTTATAGAGTTCTTGCTTCCTGAGCTAGATTTGTGCAGAACAGTTATATGAAATAAGGGTTTATATTTAGTACTATGGACAATCGGTGCACAATCTTTTGTGATAATTATATGTATATATGTAGAGAGTGTAAATAGTTTTGATTTCTTATTTCTATATGTGGTGATTTAGTTTTTAATAATAAAGATATTACTTAAAATAGATATATATATTTCTGCTATTACTAAATTGATAACTTTCATTTTTAAGGATACTTTACAAATTTTCTTAAATTTCATTTACACTTAAAAAACCTTTTATTAGATAAAATAACTGTCTTACATTAAAATTTGAAAAAAAAAATGGAATAACCCACATGTGCTTTCAATGTAAGCTGAAAAAAATGTTATTAATAAATGTGATTACATAGTTTTCTGAGACAGAAAATATAGCTATTACTTTATCATAAAATATATCAAATTTATGAATTTCAGTGTTTTTGTTTTTTAGTTGTTTACACTGTTATATTTATTCACCTTTTTGTTTGGATAGCATATAACTGAAATAGTTCATATTGATACAGCCCATATCATGCTTTCACTGTGTTGTATTATACTGTAAATGCTTTAAAAATAATATTTTTCACAGTTGCATTTATTATGTGGAAATCATGGCAGCTTTTTTGTAATAATATCCTTCAGAATAAGATTTATATTTTCGTTACATTTCCAAATTTTTTTTCTGTTTTACCAAGTTAAACAGTGATAAGATCAATAATTTAGGTTGAAAATTTCATCAATAGCTCCATTTTCCTCAAATATGGTCTTTTTGTTTCCATCATTATTACTTTTAATATTTTGATAGTTAATATTATTTTTCAAATTATTTTCATCAGAAGAAAAAGGTTTCTTGTATAACAATTTATTACTGAGGTATCAAGGAAATGCTTTTATTATCTTTCTTAATTTCATTCCAATATCAGTCTTTCAAGCTAATTGAGCACGCGCCTTTGAGAGTGTTAAATAAATGAATACTCTCCTCTTCAATCCAAGATATAGCATTTATGCAGGAATAAAAAGAATCCCTCTTATTCCTACGACTAAAATTCTTTTATATGAGCAAATCTGAAGAACTTCTGAAGAGAGCGTGAGTAGATTCTCACTTTAAATTACTATTTACGATGTTTTTTGACTGAATAACGTCGGTGTAATTACTTAGAATTTACTAGACGTCATTCTTACTGAAACTTAATTATGAGTAAATAAGCAAATATTTTATCTAGTGCCGTGCTTGCAATTGTATTTCATTCCAATATCAGCATAATGAAAAGCATTTAATTTTTGTTAAATGTTTTGTCCATAATTTGTTATAAGTCAAATATTAGTTAACAAAGAACAATTATGTATGCAGTACACAATATGTAGTAACTTCACAAATTCTGAAAAATTATCAGAATTATAGATATATACATCAAATCATCCCAAACGTTAAGAAATTTCCAGGTATCATCTCTGTGGATAAATGTATTAGAGCCAGCATTCCAAAACAGGTACTTCAAAAAGTTACCTCTTTGAACTATAAGCTGCAAAGATATTAAATATTAAAACATGAACTAATTCAAACAGAGTGTGAAATTTACACAAGCAACACTCTTTAAATTGCTCCTAAACGAACATGTTTACTATAGTTGCACAAAGACAGACTAAACATTACTTTGAAACTCCCAATGACAGATCTATATAAAAATATTTTCAGTGCATATCACTATCTGAAATAAATATCATATCACTTCAAAATGTTAAGAAATTTTCATCTATGCCTTCTGTGAATAAATATATTAGAGCCTGCATCTCAAAACAGCTAATTCAAAAAGATATCTCTTTGAACAATAGACTGCAAAGATATTAAATATTGAAACACAGACTAATTCAAACAGAAAGTGTGAAATTTACATAAGAAATGATCTTTAAATTGCTTACACAAAGACAGACTAAACATTACTCATTTTTAATCTTTGAAACTACCAAACACACACACACACATATATATATAGAAGAATTTGCTATCTGAAATAAATAACAAATATCAAATCACCTCATTCCAAAAAAAGAAAATAGTACTTTGTGTGATTCTCAGATTAAAATGTTATGTGCACATTGCTGACATACTTGTGCACAATTTAAAAAATAGTGCCATTATAGCAAGAGGCCATTAAATGAAGGTCGTAATGTACACTTGTAATTAATAATCCACTTGTTTATAATGACAGTTATCTTCTAATACATGAGGTTGAAAATATTTACTTTAGAAAAATTTGTATTAAAATTGAAAATTACATAATGTTATAATATACAAATTTAAAAAAAAAACATGCCAATCTAGGAATAAATTTATAATTTATTTTAAAAAGTGGAAAAGGAAACACCATTAATTAAATGTCCTAGGTATACTTCTAAATTTAAACCTCAAGTATAAGAAGAAGTTAGAAAAAACAAAACTGCAGCTTGCCAAACAATGGGCTATTTTCATGTTCCTCTGGATTCCTCATCAAACTTTTTATTAGATCATTCAAAAGAGATTAAAATAGAAAAAAGCCTGAAATACATATTAAAGAGCCACAAGGAACAATTTCCCATCATGATAAAAATGTATCTGGAGTGAAGACAGAAAGAAATTTTGTAAAAGAAAACATTTTAAATGCAATTTGTGCAATATCTAAGCCAATTTCACCTAGAATTGTTGACATTTTGGTGTGGCCATGTTGAAAACTTGGAACCTTCTGGAGATTTCCCTAAATATATATTCAAAAAGGATTATGAAGACTTGCCTGGCTATGTTCAAGATCGAGAAAGTTTGCTTGCTAAAATTTGAGAATCTTACTTGGTAGAGTTAATGCAGCAAGTTAGAAGAGGAGAAATGTCAAAACTGACTGATGAAGAAACAGATGCTTTACTACAAAGTCTAAAAAATAACTGGAATCAGTTGACTAAAGAATTTATTGATCAGTCTGTATGTTGGATAATGCATAAGCTACTTCATCACCAGAATTCGGAAAAACAACTCCAAGATTTGGAAAAATATATCAAGCTTATTGAAGATCATCATGAGATTTTTGTTAAAGATAATTAAAGAGTAGCATTAATACATAAAAAAAAAACTTAGTGAACAATGTTATGAAAAAGATCCTCTTCTAATGTTTTCTACATCATTGAACTGATACTTTCCAGAAACTTTTAATATTTTATTTTATATTATAATATTAGGGTATGAGCACAGACTTTCACATGACCCACCACTCTCCACTCCATCTAATAATACTGATACACTTAAACACATATATGTTGAAAAGATAAATAATCACCAATATACGTATTTCATGCTAAACCAGCAATCATCAGTTGGTCCAGATTATCATCTCTACACATATACACTATAAGTTCTCAGATATATAATAAGATAGACAATTCTCATACTTTAATGGACAGGCTTCAGTCTACTCCACACTCCAACTCTTCAACCGTCCATCCAATTGAAAATCTGATGATGGAATGCTCAAAGGCCACCCTGAGGCCGAGATTATATTATATTATATTATAGAGAATGTTGGTTTTTCATATTGTATTAATTTTCAAAATGAAATAAAAGATATATGATATGTTTGCAGATGATTTCAAAAAGAAATGGATAAATGCTTGAATACTAAGGAAACTCTAATCTAACTGCATCTATTATAAATCTAAGAATTAGTGATTACCAGATGATAATGCATTTAACTCTATCATCCCCACTTGATTTTGGCTTGTTGAAAAATATAATGATGGTTTTAAACTGCAATAAGATAATAAATCAAAATGTATTCATATGTGAAAATTTGCTTCAATCTGAGTGATTAAAATAAACATAACATCACCTGTTTTTCCATTTTCTTTCAATCAGATTCGTTTGTTAAAAAATATAATGTCAACACATTTAAAATCAGACTTATATTTACATATATATGTTTGATGCAATTATCTATGATTAAACAACTTTGGAGATAACGTGAATGGTTAAAGCATAAACTGGATGCAAGGCCATTGTTATCATGTGCAAATGAAATAAACTTAAAGTTTCAAATAAGATTAATAATGGAAAACTACCACTAAGTAACTACTGATAATTCAAGTTTACAATAGATGGCGTTAATATATAAAGATAAGAAATGCTTATATAACAAGATCTGAGACAATTAATATGTGCTAGTATTAATTTTTCAAACAGTAAACAAAATTTACACATAACTACTTTTGCCCTATAAACTTGTGCCTAAAAAGTTTTAACATTTATACTATTACTTGAGAAGAATGACCTCTATCTGGGTTATTCCAAATTTTAATGAGAAAACCATTGGCCAGCTAGATGAAGAGTATGACAGATCACAAAACGACGAACTCAAACCTCAAAACCAGATTATAGAGGTTAATTAGAATATTAAATAGCTTCAAACACTTTTTCTACTAGTATTCCCCTCAGGGCACGACCCATACAATAGAATGGCATTGCTCCATTAATTGACTCTTTCTCTCCCAGCTAAATTTTAAAATCCAATTAATTTCAACAGAATGAGGAGAGTAAAAATGCAGAGATAAACTAAAAATAAAATCTAATTTAATTTTCTTCAGGTTTAATACACAGTTACACACCCCTCTTAGACAGTTGCGTGATTTCACAGATTTTTTTTTTTTTTTCTAAAAAAAAAAATTCCACTGATCTGGTCATTATTTTTTTAAAAAAAAAAGAAGCTAAGCTTTAAGCTAAATATCATTGGTTCTCCATTTATAATTTCACAAGCTTGGTTTATAAAGAGGGAATAAATATTCCGCGAGATAATCCTTATTACAAGATGAGTGGCCTTCGGCATTCTATTTCATAAAGCTCTTACATAAGTTATACATATTTTAAAAACCAACATTTTTTTTTTTTTTTTACTAATTCACTCAAATACGATTATTAAGACTTGAAAGGCCAAGAAGCGGTTACTACAGCAAGTAGAAATTAACTTTTCCATAATGACATAAATCTTGGCATTTTTAAAAAACAAATCATTTTTGTAAAATGATTTCTTTAAAATTACTATAAGGTGGGTGGTGGAATAAATGCTTTATAATATAAAATAAAAAGAGATGTTTATGATAATAATATACCAGAGAAAAGCAATCAAAGAGAAAAATAAAAATAAATGATTAAACTATATATCATTGTAAAGACTGAATGTTTTTCTATCTTAGATGTAATAATGAAAAGTTATAGTCTCCTGTAACGCAAATCAGCACTAAATATATTATTATCAAATTATTTAATTCTCGGCTATATGATCACTTATTTAGATGAATAGCATTTGATCACCAAAAACAGAGAGGCAAATCCAATCGATTAGCCAAGCGGATTTCTTTTTCGCTTTCGCGGTTGGGAAACATTTCAGATACCTTTAACTTCTCAGTTAGTAATCATTATAACTGTTTAAATGCTCAAAATGCACGGTAAATATGTATAACATGAGAGTAACGTTTGTGGACCTAATCTACAGTATATCCTAATACATTAAAAAAAAAAAATAATGATAATGTAGTTAACAGATCCTATTAGTTTCAGCAACCATAGAAGTATGTATGGCCTTAAATCTATCAGTAATAAAGAATACCTTACACCAACGGTAATTTTATATTTACTATCAGTTCATAAGTACTCATTTAAAAAGATGGATTAATCGGAGATTTTTATTTTTTTAACTAAACATAGCTAATTACCCATTTACTGATAATTATTAGATGATTAGGTGGATTGACTTTGTAGGCTTATTACTTTTGATGATTCATAATCACCAAAATCATATTTTTAAGTATATATACTTTTTAAATGACTGGGAAAAATATTTCATCACATTCAAAAGTTTAAGATAATGAGTTTTCTCAACAGTGATAATTCATGGCATAGTCTTTAACTGTAGTGATGTTGCCATTTTGCACACCATTTTTGCCATACTGATAAACTAACAATCTTTGATCATCAATTGTCCAACATTTTCATATTAACACGGATGCTATTTTTTACTGTACTATTTATTTAATAGTATCAATAAATTTAATAATTTCTTTGCCCGTTTTCTTAACTTTGTGAAGTTGTGGCTGATCTGAGAGATGCAAATACTTTTCTTAAATATATATATAAAATCTTTAATTTTATACAGGCATTTTTTAAAATTTTGCAGTTTTTATTCTAGTGAATATTGTTATTATATTTATATTATTTGATATTATATATATATCGAGTATATAGATTCAAAGTCATGACTAATTGTACATTGGTATGTGACTAATGTTAAGCCATAATATTTAAGCGATTGGTTTGGTTATAATATGTGTTTCATAATGCTATGTGAAATTTAATAATAAATTGTATCTAAAAATATCACAAACTCCAATGTCAGTATGAGTTATAGTTGTGAAAAGTATTTGTCTTGGAAACGGAAAAATATTTTTTGCAATGCAAATCCAACTATTGAAGATTTTGATTAATTAATGTTAAAATTATGTTTAATAATTTTTAGATTGCAATTGAAAAAAAATAAAAAAAATGATGTATTTTATTACATAAATATAATAAAGGACAAATTGCAAGGTTTTTAGTTTTTTTTCTCATTTCAACACAAACTAGATATAAATGTGTCATCTGATACACACACGACCTCTGCTGCAATGTTTTTTGATCATGACTTATATAGGATTAATAAAAAAACATCTTTCATTCTCAGGTTTATCCTATAATGGAATTAATTTAGAAATAATAGAACTTGTAATGCAACAAAGTTTCTGAAAAAAAATTCTCCAAAACTTCTTCACTTTTCTACTCTGTTTCTTTTAAATCTTTGTACATATAAAAAGAAAATCACACTACTCTTTCATTTTGTATAATGCTTTATTTAATTCGTGACAGTTTTGAATGGCCATGATTAATATCTGAAAAAGACTGTTAGCATGTTAAAATTGTCCTAATAAAATTAAGCTTTATGGAAAGTATATCAAAGGATGTTTTTTTTTTTTTGTAAAAAAAAAAATCATAAATGAAACTATATACACCTGGGTCTCATTTTATGTGGTAGATAGGTTCCTCAGAAAATGCGCACAAAAGAAATCGCACAAAAATAAACATAACTTACCTTAAAAAATGGGGGATAGGTTCTGTAATTTTCAGAATTCGCATAAAAGCAAAGCAACAAAAAAAAATTACTTTAAAATCTCATATTAAAAAATAAGGAAATAAAGTATGATTAATAAAAAATTACAAATATTTGAAAAAAATTAATACAAGACAAACTTTTTTTTATTAACTACAGTATCTAATTTTACATTTTTCATACATATTTTAATCATTACCACTATTTGGCAATATGTGTTAGTTTGTGAACTAGTAAGAAAGCAGATTTGTGACATGATGTACAACTAGTGCCACTTTCACTCTTGTACTGTGTTAATTGTTTTCTGTTTTCTATATTAAAAAAATGAGATAATCAAAACAAAAAGATTATAATTATCATTAGAAAGATGATTATTTTCAGTTTATAAAATCAATAAAATCTTCATTATTATTTATTTTAAAAATCTAAAAAAATATTTATTTCTGTTAATATCTAACAAAATACGTTTTAAAAGTTTACAATTTTTGAATATTTATTGCAATATTCTTATACATACATATAAATGTATTATTATCATTTACTCATTAGCATAAATAGGTTATTTACATAGAAGCTAAGATTCTAAATACAGCTTCAGGCCATATTCACGTTAGCTGCTAATATAATGTTATATTTTTGAAGAAAAAAAAGTATTTCAAGTCAAAATAAGTTATTAATAATTTAAATTTCTTGATATCTAATAAATATAGTGAAATACGAAAGATATTAAGAAGAAACATGAATTGCATAACTTCAAAATCACATTAAAATAATCCACATAAAACAAGACCCAGGTGTACTAAAAAACAATAAAAAACAAAATCAAAATGAAATGTTATGAAATGTGCATATAATTAGTAATGTTATAAATGTATTATAATTGAAATTATGTACATAGTATTTCTCTTCAATGTTGACATTTGATTCCAACCACTACCATGAATATTTAAAACTGTGTTCTATAGCAATCTTACACAATGTCTCATATATATATATATATATATATATATATATATATATATATATATATATATATATATATATATATATATATTGAATTCATTATTTCTCTGAATTGTTATTATAATGAAGAATAGAAATAAGGAGATAAAATCCATATCTAAGGTGATGACTATTTACATAGATATTATTTCCTAATTTCTATTATTTATTATATAAACAATGCAATTTAAATCATGTACACATTTTATCAGAAAAAAAATAATAAAAAAATACAATAATGTAGTATTGAAAAAAATTAATGCCTAATAAGGTAAAGAGAAAGTGAAAAAGAGTAACCACATAACATAGCAACCATGATATAAAAATATTGAATTTTGATGGTACTCATACAGGTGAGTGCACATATAAAATGTAAATTTATGAATTTTATATTAATTTTTTGTTTTTCATTTACTACTTCTCAAACCTCTGTGGATAAAGATATTGATCTACTTTATACAGGTTAATTTAAATCTTTCACTATCTGTAATATTAAGGTACAGCAAACAGTTTCTCCATTATATTTATTTGATTATAATAATTCAAAATTTAAAATGGAATATGATTTATTTTAGTAAGTAGAAAATATTTACAATTTTAGTTCCAACTATATCCTCTAGATGTTACATATACCAATAACTATATAATTCAAGATGTAAGTACATTTCAATTGAAAAAGAAGTTATATGTGTATTTGAGCAGAGTTGCTTTTTTTTATAAACCTGTATTAACAAAAGAAATCAATTTACACATAATTTTCTTCATTATTTATTATTATTTGTGTAAAATTATTAAATATTTGTTTTTAATAAGTATTTAGTGCATTCATATAGAATGTATAATATTATAATAGCTTTTTATCAGAAAATTAGTCAATTGAAGATTACAGACTTCAAATAGAAACTACCTATTATCTATCTTTCTTATTAGAAATTATTTATTGTAAGTAACTATTATTTTTGTTATTTTTTGGAAAGTAGAAGTTGTTTTTAAATTCCAAAAAATATTTTCATTATTCAAACTTATGCTTTATCTTAAGTTATCTTAAATATTTAGTTTAATGGTGGAAGAATGTTCATTTTAATTGAAATATATTTTTTAATTTGAAGACTAAAAAAATATTTTATTTATTTGTACATGCTTTTTATTGATTTGGAAAATCTGTTTGTTTGTTTGTTTTCTAACTTTTGATCTTTTTCAAGTTAGCATGAAATCTTAAAAGAATTGCTTGAAAATTGATATATAACTAAGTTATATCATATTAATCCATTTGAAACACATATTTTCAGTATGTCAACTAATTTGATAGATATGGAACAGAGGATGGAAAAAAATATGAAAAATATTCAATAATTTCACATATTGCTGTTAACAATTATTTTTAGAAATTTCATTCAGTTTAAATAATAATTGCAAGAAGGCATTTTTTCCAATTTAATCACACTTTAATTTACTTAGGGTAATTACTTCCAGAAATAAAAAGAAATTTAAGCAATATGCATACAAGGAATATATATATCATTTATATAGTTTGTTTCAATTTAATGATTTGATTAAAACTCAAATTAAAACTTAAAATAAATATTTATCATATTTAATAAAAACATAATTTACAGTGTAGTTTTTAATAGTAAGCTGACATGCAGTTGGACAAAAAGTTAAAGTAATTACTTTAAAAATAAAGAGCAGTTGCATATAAAATTTCACATATTTTGATGTCAAATTTTTTGGATCTTAGAAATAAAAATAAATGAAACAAAATTTTTCACTTTACAAAGGCAAAAAGCAGTTGTAACAGTCATTAAGTAAATAAACAAGATTTTCTGCAAACTTTTGAGTAAAGAAAAATTCTAAAATGCACCCTTCTTGAATATACAAAATCTTAAAAACAATTCGAAATGCACATGAATCCCTATCCATTCTGTAATATTATCAGATAATTTTTTGGAACTTCTGAATGAAAACAAATAAATAAAACTTTCACTTTAGAGAGGCAAAAAGGCAGATGGAATAATCAATAAATAATAAAGACCCCATTTAAATTGGAAAAAAATATTTTATTTTAATGAATTAAAATATATACTATAAATAATGCATTTATATAAATAATTACTTGCAACAACTATACCAGAAAATATGAAATAAACTTTTAAAAATGCAAAAATAATTTACAGACAAGACATTCTATATCACAAATTTTCTTCTACATCGACATGTATCTATATAAATTCAGTGCAGTGCAATACCATAAAAAATGTATGACTAATAAAAATTATTAATATTCTTTCATTGTGTTTTGTGTCAAAGATGTGGGCATGCACATTTGATACTTAAATAAACTGTAGTAATTTCTTATATATATTGTAACCATCTAGGTTATGTGGCACACAGCAATCTAGATGTGTATGTGCACATATGTATATAAATTAAAGAAACGGTAGAAATAAACACAGACGTAAATTTTGTAGATCATTTTTCTACATTTTCCTAGAATAAAAATAATAAATAAAGGGATAAATAATTCTGAATTTAAACAGAATTTTATTATAGATTAAAACATTTAAAAAAGATCTAAATATTATTATTTGTAACTCTGATTTTGAAATTTAGAAACAAGCATAACTAGTGATAATTGTAAAAATGCTTGTATACATTTCTTTATCTAATTTTAAAAATCTTTGTAAATTAAAAATTTCAAAGGATTAAAGTAAAAATATGTAGATCACACCTTTGGTAAAATTTCAGAGTTGCTTCCAAAAGTAGCTTATAATTAAAAGTTATTTGAAAAGATTAAAATTTATTTTAATCAAGATAAAGATTGGACAGAAAAAAACTCTGTTTTCAGTTACTATGTTTTTGTCATCTCAAGATTAAAAAGGATTAAACAGATTAAAACAGACTGCAATGTGTTTTTATCACCTCAGATGATTCTATAACAGGACTGATAAATAATATCAGTTCAGTTTGGCTGGCAGTTTTTGTAAGAGCTGTCCAGAAGGTTTGGCTAATAATATATTTGAGAAGCAGAATAGCTAGCAGAGGTATACCAAGCTCTTATGAAAATCGAAGGGAGTACTCATCTAGTAGCTGCCCTATAGCAAAGTTTTGATTTATGAAGCCAGTGTCACTTCAAATGGATCAACTAATTGCTTAAAATGTTCTACAAGACAGCTTGCCAATCCTGGACAGAAGGAAGCTCATGGCATGCCAACAAATCACCTGAATTGTATCTCTTCCTGATGCTGACAATTTCTTGGACTATATTTTTCTGATGATGATGACAAACAATCACAAAAATTAAGTTTACCAAGAGAGAGCTTAAAGAATTGGTATACATATACTATTTCAGCTATATGCAGAAAGAAGCACAGATAAACATATATACAATGGTGAGTAGTGTTATGAGAACAAAATATTAAATAAGTTTTTTTTTTAATAATTTATTTTAAAATGACATTCTAAAAGTGAGATATATAACAATTATTTTAAATCATTTATTGAAAAAACAAAAAGACATTTGGAAATTTATATTTTTAATTCTAAAAACGATTTTTCATTTATTAAAAAAAAAAATTAAGAGACATTCTAAAAGTGAAACAAACACAAATAATTGTGTGTGGATTAAAAATTAAAAATCAAGATTAATTCTTTGACCATCTTATTTAAACGAAAAAGGGAAAGACTTCAGAGGTCTTTTTTAGATTGGAATATATATATATATATGCTGTATTAATTTTAAAGATGACTCCATATTATTCTAAAACCAATAATTACATAATACAGGCTGTTAAAGGTTGATTTTACTTTTTAAAAAAGGAATAAATCTAAAAGCATTATAATTAATTAAAACCTGATTTTATTTTCAATAAAAAAAAAAAAACTTTTATAAACTTTCAAAAAAAAGAAAAAAGCTGTAATAGAATTTGATAATCTGATTTTTTTAAATTTTATTATTGATACACAAGTATATATCTGAATTTTATGTATATTCAAAATAGAATTAGTTATTATAAAAATTAATGAATTTTTGCTATTATCAAATATGATAAAAATGAATTCATTTATATAATTAATCAATTGTTGTACTGCACATATGTGTATAGATTATATATATGTGTGTGTGTGTATTTGCTGTTAATGAATTAAGAAATATTGAAAATCATAATGTCATAAATTGAATTAAACAAGCATATGGTCTTAAGGTTATAGCCTTAATATATATTACAACATATATAGGTAAATTTTAATCATGTATTGTATTTTATATAACAAGTCAAAGATGTTTAGAAATTATTATGCTACACCATATATCCATGTGCATATAAATATCATTGAGTGTCAAATAGGACTTATATGTAAATTTTAATCTTTCTTTTTGACAATTCAGGTGTATTCATTGTAAACTAATGTATCACACATCAGTGCAAATTATATATATATATATATATATATATATATATATATATATATATAGTAAACCATAGTAATAACTTGAATTGTGTTTAGTAATTTTGTAAATCACAAATGTGATAATTTGTTATTATTGTATGTTAATCAAAATCAGAAGGCTTCTAATTGTAGAGCCATATCCAATAGACACTAAAAATCTTTTTTTATTGTTGATAAAGTTATTCAATTGTTAAAACTGTATTCCATCATCTTTAGGTTGCATAACAGTGATAGAGCTTAGGTTCTGGGTTATATTCATGTATAACATTTAATATATGAATGAGTATGTATTTAGAGCTTTAGGGGCATTCAGTTGACATAGATCCTGTTTTGGATAAAAAGTATATTCGTGAAAGTCTTGACACTATATTTTATTTAATTTAGTCTTTATTAGAATGTAATTTTATAGTTGGCCAGTACATTAATGGTACTATGTGGCCAGAGTATTGATGATGATCAGCATGTTTTAATATCCCAGCATTATTATTTTTTTGTTATATTCTTATGGATTAGCACTTAAGTTTGTGCATCCAAACTATGGTTTAAATAATTGCCCAAGATGACAAAGGCTCAATAGTTAGCCTAGTGTACAGAAGACACATTTCTGATCCAGTCACAAGATTGACCGTTGATTTATTTTGATTACAGATCATTCATTAATGATGGATAAGTACTTTTACTTTTTATAATGCTGGTTGATGGTTAATTATTAAAGTTAGCTATGCTGATTTCTCAGAGTGATCTATTGTGCTCATCCCTTTTGAGATTACTTTTTTTTACCAAAAGTACTTTTACAGATTGAATGACTGCATATAATAATTAATTACCATTATATTTACTATTTTTATTCTTTTATATATAAATATATACTGAATAATGATAAAAATATGTGTAAGAGATTGTAAGCTAAGCCAACTAATGAGTTCTGGTTCAACACAAAATGTGCATCTTGGGATCATAGATATTTTTCATATATCTTTGGTCATGTGTTTAAGATTATACTCCTCCACAAGATTTTAAAAATGGATAAAAACCATTCCCTACCCAGGGTGAGAGTGATAGTGAAAGTTGCTTTACATAAATACGATTCATTATTGGATAATCTATAGTCTAATAAATGACTAATAAAAATTATTGAAATGAGAGATTGTTTGAAAAAAGAATGCACAAATACTAGAAAAAAAAGCCAGTCAACATGAAAAAGAAAATCATAATAGACTATAAAAGAAACACTTATATTTAAAAAATATATGCACTAAAAATAAAATAATAAAATTTATACTAATTAAACCATATATTTACAATATATACACATGTATTATTATGTACACATCCTAAATATGATATATACATAAAAGAAATACATTTTAACTTATAGCAAAAATATCTAGTCTAATATATATATATATATATATATTATATATATATATATTGTAACAAATATGGGCAAATGGGATGCTCTTTAGATTTAGGTGTCAATTTTTGATAATAGGGATTTATATGTTGAGACTCTCTTAATAATCTATTTCAACTTTATTGAATGAAGCTACTAACTATAAAATCTGTAAAATTATTCTTAAATATTAACCCAAAACGAAGTTCTACAATATCGTTAAAGTCAAAGAGTAATTTTATTAACTTCAAATATAATTAAATTGAAAAATAATAAATGATTAATGATCTCAAGATTATTATTATTATTATTATTATTATTATTATTATTATTATTATTATTATTATTATTATTATTATTATTATTATTAATAATAATAATAATAATAATAATTGACAATGTTGATATATCTATACTGTTGAGATTATTGAATGACACTGAAATGCCAAAATCACATATATATGTTATAACAAATTTACTCTTAAATCGTGAGCTTCACATTACTCTAAATGGCAGAAATTCACCAGCCTTCACACCAGCTAAATCACTTTCACAAGGGTCTCCACTTAGTGCCATCTTATTTATTTTATATATAAATCCCCTTCTTGTCCAATTACAACAGGCATTTGAGGGAATGGAGATCCCAGGAGCAGGTCAAAAATTGACCTGCATTGCATACATGGATGATATTACAGTTTTCCTGAAATCAAAAAGGCAGATACCAAAACTACAGATGATTTTAAAGAATACTCAAAGGAATTTAAACTAAGTTTCAATCCAAAAAAAACAGCAGCATGGACTATATTCACGGGAAGGCCATGTAAATCCATTTTCCAGGCAAAGCTAGGCTCATTCCTTGGATTTCCATTCCATCTAAGGACTACTGGAATGAGATGTCATTTGCAGAACAAATTGAAAAATGAAATACAGAAAATAGCAGACTCTCTAGCCAATACCTATATGTCAGTATATTCTAAGATTCAATTGATTAATAGTTTGATGATGACTAAGATAGTTTACTTTATGCTGGTGGTTGCTTTCTCAAAAGCTTTTATCTCCAAAATTAAGACCATTTGCAATCAGCTACTATGGTCAAGGAAAGTCATGGCAATATCAATGGCAAAACTATGTCAGCCACTGAATAAAAATGGTTTGGGGTTACATGATATTGGTATTTTTGCAAAACAGAGAATGAGGAACAATATAATTGATATTGTTAAACAATTTCCAAAAAATAAGCACCTCATAGAGGTCATTCCAACTGATAAACCACCACCAAAAAAAAAACTATCATATTTTGAACAATTAATACATCTTTGTAAAACAGAATCAAAAATCCCAGAGCAATTTATTAATAAATACAAATACTGGACAATTTATGAACTAATACATGAAGATAATAACACAAATGCTTTAGAACCAATACTGGGAATTAATAATAAACAACTGGTTAAAAGGTGTAAACGATGGGCCTTAGAACCAAAGTTTTTCAATTTTCTAATAAAACTTAATCTATCTGCATTATCTACCACATATTTTCTTTGCCATAAAAGACTGTATACATCAATTGATCCCTTTTGTGGGTTATATCATCGAGCTGAGGAAACCCTATCACATCTGCTATATCACTGTGAGGAACTCAGGCAGATAAAAAATCTCATAACTAGCAGTTACAGGAAGTCTAATGAAACAATGCATCAAATAATTTCTGCATTTAGAGAAGGATTAAGACCAAGTGTCAGGGCAGCAACCTTTGTGCTATATGCATATTGGTGTACTAGATGCACTTTCCTAATTGGTAACAATTCTAGGAGACATCCAGTTACTTTTTCAAATAAACTTGAAATAATACAGAAAAGGGATAAGACACTGGCCAGACCTGACATTTATACAGCAACCAGGTGATTACTTAAGATTAGATCTATGTTATAGTGAATTGAGGAAATTAAACATTATAAAAAAACTTAGAAAAATATGCATGTCAAATTAGCAACAAGGACAATTTAGGAACAATTTTTTCCCTTCTGTTATAAGTAATTGATTTGCTAATGGCGTTCAAATGATAATGGACAATCCAGGATATTATATGTAGACGAACTATGTAAATGCAAAATTTGTAATTCTTTTGAGACAATAAAGGCCTTTTGAATAATAATAATAATAATAATAATAATAATAATAATAATAATAATAATAATAATAATAATAATAATAATAATAATAATAATAATAATAATAATAATAATAATAATAATAATAATAATAATAATAATAATAATAATAATAATAATAATAATAATAATAATAATAATAATAATAATAATAATAATAATAATAATAATAATAATAAAAAAAAAAAAAAAAAAAAAAAAAAAAAAAAAAGAAGAAGAAGAAGAAGAAGAAGAAGAAGAAGAAGAAGAAGAAGAAGAAGAAGAAGAAGAAGAAGAAGAAGAAGAAGAAGAAGAAGAAGAAGAAGAAGAAGAAGAAGAAGAAGAAGAAGAAGAAGAAGAAGAAGAAGAAGAAGAAGAAGAAGAAGAAGAAGAAGAAGAAGAAGAAGAAGAAGAAGAAGAAGAAGAAGAAGAAGAAGAAGAAGAAGAAGAAGAAGAATAAAAAACTCATCATTATCAGACCATTCTGCAATTATTGTTTCACTAAAGAATGATTTTATATACAGATCAATAGCATCTATTGGAAACACAATTAGAGTGCTTCTTCCATGTCGAACCCCAGAATATTTATTCTCAAAAATATATATATATCTCTTCAAACTTCGAGACATTGAAATGGATCCAATGCAAACATGGATTGCCTTTGTTAACATTATTTCATATACAATTGATGTCATAACAAGGGCTACCCCAACCCCTTCAAGGCTTCTAGCTCTTGTAGATGAAACACACAAAAGAATCACAAACAGTACTACAAATAAACAAGGCTGTTCAAATGTGATTGCGCTGAAGAAACTTTATAAATCAGCCTCTGAAGAACTTAAAGAATACCTGGCAATTAAAAAAAGAAAACTCTTTTTGACACAGACACACACATGGTCCAGACACTATATTCGCTGGGCACTGGGACAAAAGCCATCAACTCGCATACCAACAGCAATTAAAATACAAGAAGATATAATTTCTGGTTACAACATGTTGCTACCTCTCTACACACATTTCAAATCCAAACTTCAAGAGAAGAAAAAATTCAGCCCTGAGCCATTTTTTCTTGGTGAGCCAGAAGAAAATATAGTATTTATTCCCAAAGACTTTATTCAAAAATTAGCATCAACCCCAAACTCCAGTCACCCAGGAATGCATGGTATACCTTGCTTTGTATTCAAGCATTTAGAAAATTTTACTGCTCAGTATCTGTGTAATCTAGCAAACTTTCTAACAAAAAAGATCCATCATATACATGGATTATACCCTATTTTACTAGTACCATTTATCAAAACACATGAAAAAATAACCACACTAAACAATCTAAGGCCCATATCAATGAGCCCTCTGGGTATCAAACTGCTGGAGTCAATCATTAAAGACAAAATAAAACCCTATATCATACCTATACTATCTAAAATGCAGTTTGCTAAGAAAGGCTTGTCTACAATGCAAGCAGCCTTTCTATTCAAAACAGTTATTGATTCTGTCAGAAATAATAAAAAATATAGTCCAGTTGTAATCCAACTGGATATAAAATCAGCATTTGATATGATTCCAATTGAACTCCTTGTTGAAGCATTAGCAGACACAAAAATACCAAGATCCTTAATATATTTAATCACCAATCTTCTATTAAGTCGAGAAGTACATATTACACTTAATGATAAGAATTCCCCCTCTTTTGTACCTTACTGTTCAATTCCAGAAGGTTCACCACTAAGTGCTTTTTTTTTTACTTTCTATATCAATCCCTTACTGAATATGATAGAAAAAGAATTATCAGGCATATGCATACCTGGTCTAAAAGCAAACATCTCCTGTATTGCCTACATGGATGATGTCTCGATTTTTTTAACTTCTAAAAAAACAGATCCCAACTCTATTGAAAATTCTTAATTCATACACTAATAAATACAAGCTGGAGTTTAACATGGATAAATCTTCTGCATGGTCAATATATACGGGACAATTTCACACACAACATTTTAAAGGAAAACCCAGCTCTTTTGTGGGATTCCCCTTCTATTTGAGCAATCTAGAAATGCGTTGACAAATACAAAATTAAAAATAAAATAGAAAATATAATTGATTCACTATCAAAATCTTACCTTTCACTGTATTCAAACATATCCCTGTTTAATCTATTAATTATGACTCGAATCACATACTATTCTCCAATGATACTATACACTAAATCTTTTACTAGTAAAATAAACTCATGTAGAAAGTTGCTGTGGGGAAAAAAGATTGTTTCGGTTTCACTAAAACGTATTCAAGCTCCTCTAATACAAAATGGTTTAGGACTACATTCAATACATATTTTTAACATTCAAAAGATATTAAATCTCATTTCTGCATGTGTTTATTTATTTCCATACATGAAAGTGTTCTTCAAGATTACCCCAACAGATAAACCACCACCAACCAATGGATATTGGAAAACCTTGCTTACACTAATTCTTAACATTCCAAACATTATTTTTTCACCACCACAAGATAAATTTAAATATTGGGATGTATACCAGATAATTTGCTCTCCCCTAAATGATAAAAAACCAATTTTAAACATTAATAATAGACAACTAACCCGAAAATTTAAATTCTGGTCATTAGAACCCAAATATTATGATTTTCTACTCAAATTAAATCTTGAAGCATTGCCAACATTACACTTTTGTAGATATAGAAGGCATTACATAAATACAGAAGACATATGCTGGTTGTGTCATAAAGAAACTGAGACACAAGAACATTTTCTTTTTACCTGCCCTGTATTTGATAATATTCGTTCATCCAATACCATCATTGTACAAACAAAGAAATTGTGACATTCAAACCCTTTTACAATCATTTATTAAGGGTAGCTACCCACATATTTGAGCAAGTACTTTTATATTGTTTTCACTATGGTGTACAAGATGCTCCTTCATGTACAACAATAATCCAAGAAGACATCCAAACACATTCTGAAACAAAATGGAACAGCTCCACTTAAGGGATGAAAAAATTGTATCCCAAAAGATGTACACAGCCACTTGGTCAATATTACAACAGCGCTCAAAATTATAGAGAAAAAAAAAAGACTAATAAAAAACAGAACTAAGAGCTTTACAAGTGCACAAAACTAATTGGATGTATATATTTTAAAGAAAATAATGTAAACTCAAATTTGTAAACCACATGCATATCCTTTGTCTTTGTTACCCCCCCCCCCATTACAATTTTCAACTTATTTATACTGACTTCAATTCATCTGCATGTGGTAAAATAGTTATAAATGTAACCTTTTCTTGTTATATTCAATAAAGTCCTTTTGAAAGATGATGATGATGATGATAATAATAATAATAATAATAATAATAATAATAATAATAATAATAATAATAATAATAATAATAATAATAATAATAATAATAATAATAATAATAATAATAATTTATCTTTGCACTCTGGATCATTTCCAGAATATTTTAAAGTTAATGTTATTACTCCTGTTTATAAAAAGGGTGATTCTACACTTATGGTTAATTATAGGCCAATTGCCATTATTTCTGTTTTTTTCTAAATTATTGGAAATGATTGTTAAAGATCAAATGTTATCATTTCTATTTAAAAATAAAATTTTATGTGACTATCAATATGGTTTTCTTCCTGGTAGAAGTGCATTAGATGCTTTAAAACATCATGTACATTATTTAACATCTTCATTGGATCAGGAACTTAAAACATTGGCTATTTATCTTGATTTATCTAAAGCATTTGACTCTGTTAATCATAATATTTTGATTAACCATTGCTACTTGTATGGTTTTCATGGTTTGATTGGTAGTTGGTTGGAGAGTTATTTAAAAGATAGAAAACAGTTTACTAATATTTATGATATTGTCAGTGATGTGGTCTTGATTAATTGTGGAGTTCCACAAGGTTCAGTACTTGGTCCTCTATTGTTTTTAATTTATATTAATGATTTATTTTCACTGAAATTACATTCTAAGATTGTTGGTACCCAATATTATTTTTTGTTTAAAAGGTATAATATAATTTGAAATATTTGCTTATCTATTAACATTAAGTGGAACACAAAATACAATATTATTTAAATATCTGGATATATATTTTTAAAAAATTAGCTTGAAGCATTTGAAACATATGGAATAAATATCCATTTTTTATCTTTAACACTTTGCTCTTTTAAAATAATACATTTCTTTTTAAAGTGAACTAAAGTACAATAAATTTGTTTAATTACTATAAGAAACTTCAATAAACTCTTTTGTAAAGCAGAAAATATTTAAACATGAGTTGATTGATATTTGTTATGATATTAAACAAATTTATGTGCTTTATGTCAATTTAAAAAGAAATATATTACTTTAAAAGAGCAGAAAATTAATAGTAAAAAATGGATATATTTATTCTATCTTAAATAAATGTATAGAGATTTATATAATGTTTCATTTCGTGTTTCACGTAATACTAATAGAATGGTTAATAACAAAAAATATACCTTTTAAACAAAAAAGTAATATTGTGTATCAAATTTTATATAAGTGCAAGGCTTTATACTATAACGATCCGGAGAGGCTAGCACTTAATGTAATATGCACTACAGGGCACCACTAGGCATTTGAACCTAGAAAATTTATAAAGTAGGCAGAAACGTAAGTAAAAAAAAAAATTTTTTTTTATTTTATTTTATATATTTTGATTCCGGTCATTAGCCCATTGTAACTAGCTCAGTGGAACAGCAGAGATTTATATTTTATATTAAATTCCTATCTAAGATATATAAAAAAAAATAAGCCACTGCCAGAAATTAACACACAAACATTTATTTACGCACATATATATAATATTTAAAATTGTTTTAGTATCAGTTTACATTTTTAAAATTTAACTTACATTTTTTTACTTTGATTTTAATTTACATTTTAATTTTTATAAATTTACATTTTAATTTTATCAGTTCGCACAGATGGGTTTATAAAAGTTTGTTTTAAAATGTTGAGTATAGATCGGTTACATAGATTACACGGTCAAAAAACATTTCAAAAAAAACATAAACGATCAAAAAACAAAGTCATTGATACCGTCAATTGTATAGGGAATACAACAAACCCAATGGTATTCATCATAAGATACCGCATTGACACCAATAACTTAAAAAACATCCGACATAAATACATTTTAGATACTCACCATAAGGTATCAGTATTTACCGAATGTCTATATATTTTGATCAAATATGAAAACCAAAAACATAATTAACCAGTAACGAACCCATGCAAGCATCTATACCCAACTTAAATTTAATGCATTTTTATTTAGAGTGTCGAGTATGAATAGACTACATAGATTTGCATTTGAAAAGAAAATATTCTATCCTTATTTAACCTTAGGCCAAAAGTTCAGTCAAACCGGCATCAATCCATCTGATACATTGATGTATTCAATGTAGCATGAAAATACAATAGCACGATATACTATACTGTCAGGAATGGACATCTGAACAGTATAGTTAGAGAAGAAACTGCCTCTCATCAGATAGGAATACTACATCTATCTGACAATAAAAGCAATAAAAAAAATTCCATAGGAAGGAACTGCAGTCTCCATCTTATAATTCCCTCCGTAGGCAAAATGAGAGTATGTGGTGTATAAAGCGATTCTGCCTGTAGCGAACCTCATACTACATCTACTAATTACACCAATATATCCAATCCATTCACCTAATTCAACTATGAAACAAATAACCTAAGATTACCCTCCCTTTATATAACTTCATAAATCTATATAGCCGTTCACGCCCGACTTAAGTTTAACATTTATATAATTTAATTATCGCAAAACAAAAATCATAAATAAAACTTAAAGAACAAAAAAAATAAATGGAAATGATTTTAAAAAAAAAAGAAATACATCAAATAAAATTATAACTAATTAATAAATAATTTAGTTTAGTCAGATAGGAATCTATTTCTACTTTTTTTTAAATACAGGGAAAATTTATATTTTAAAGTTCTTACTGTTTTCAAATGTTCATTAATTATATATTTCTTACTGTTTTGAAAAATGTCCGTAGTGTCTGATTTTTTGTAATGGAAGGTGTTAATTCCCACAAAATCATAAGGAGATCGGTGTGCAGTTAACTGTTGGTCCTTTATGGTTGACGGTATTCTTCCAGGCCTTGATGTCCTGTGGTCTGCAATATTGGAAAACAATGTTTCATTTTTTTGAACAACTGAAGGAATTGAAAGTGCGTCTTTCAATCCCTTCCCCTCCAACCCTCTCCAACTTAACAGATATCTGTCATCTCTTAATAATTACCTTTAATAATTTCCAAACTTTTCCTTTTATATTAATTTTAAGGATTCAATTGACATTACATCGTCATTGTGATGGTCCTTTCGCTGAGGTCCGATTCCATTGTTTTTCTATCCTATCTGACCATTGCTTATACATTTATATGCCCAAAGGCTAGTTCACTTTGACTAATTAAAATAATCATTTCCATTTTCCAATAACATTAATTAATCTGTTTTCAAACTTAAAGATATATTTTTATCTCGAAATCTTTTTTAAGTTTTTGCTTTTACAATACCTTTTCTATTTTTAATAAAGTTTTATTTTAATAATTTTTTTCATCTGTGCGATTTTATATATAGATATGAGTTTAGTATAGAATTTTAATTTTCAATTTTTAATTCTTAAAAAAAGAAGTTTTATTGGCAAACTTTTATTTTTTTCATGTTTACTAATAAAAAAAATAATGTAACGTCGTATGTGCTCGTTACAATACATAGGTGAACCAAACTGTAGAAATGAAAAAAGAACAACTATAATAAAAAAAAAATTAAGAAAGCAATTTTTGATAAATAGAAATAGGATCTGTTTAATTTATAAACAATGTGATAATGTGTATCTTGGGAAATGGCATGATGACATTTACTTCTGCTAAATTTTAATTTAAATGGTTTTCAGTTGAAATAGGTTACAAAATTAACCAAAAGTACTTATTGTGCTCTATTATAATTATTTGTAAAATATATTACAATTATTATAATTCATTATTTTTATTACAATTTATTATGTAAGTATCAAAAGTGTAAAACAACATCTTGGTATTGATAGGAAACGTATTTTTGCAATAAAAAAAATGGAACTATTTCTAAAAAGAGAGTTGTCAGAGGTGAAATGTGTTGAAATATTCTATAACAATAAAGAACAAAAAAAAGTATCCATTGCAATTACTACATCTTCTGAATTTCTCAGGATTTTAAATAAAAAAGTGAGACATGCAAGGGGAAACGCTCCAGGTAAATTATAAATGATCTCTTTAAGAATAGATGAAGATATAGAAAAATTATTGGCAAAGTTATATATCAACAGTAGGCAAATGTGGTTCTTAGTCCAGTTAAGGGTGGCTCCTATTGTAATTGATTTTATTTTTCTTGTTTCAGATTTTTTTTTATTACACAAAAATGTGTAATATGACAGAAATTTTTATCAAACATTATTACTACTTATTTTATGTATGTGCATACTATTTTCAAATATATTGGCAAGCTACTTTAAAAACATTACCGAATGATAAAAATTACTACATGTACCTATGGAGTGATCACATGTATATATTTATGACTTGCGCAATTTTATGAGTGCATATTTCAGTAGTAGTTGCCATATCAGCTAAATGTCCTATTTGTTTTTTTTTTAAAAAATCTGATTAATATACTGTTTTATTAAGCAATTTAAGTTTAAGATGTGTAATTTTCCCTGCAAGTTAGGTGCAAGATCTCTAAAGACATGCGTACAGGTTAAGAAAAATATTTTAATTATTTATAATTAATGCGTTTAGAGTTTCATGCTTTTTTTAAACAATTATATAATAACTGAAACACAGGCTTATTGTATACCTGTGTCTATATATGTAATATATAGGGTATATGAGCACAGACTTTCACATGACTCACCACTCTCCACTCTATCTCATAACACTGATACACCTAAACACATATATGTGGAAAAGATAAATAATCACCAATACACGTATTTCATGCTAAACCAGCAATCATCAGTAGGTCCAGATTATCATCTCCACACATATATGCTATAAGTGCTCAGATATATATTAAGATAGCCAATAGTCATACTTTACTTTAAAGGACAGGCAGATCTATGCCCAACTAATTTAGTTCAGTAGCTATATCACTGTTTTTATCTTGTTAAAATCAAAAGCAACACATTGAAATCTGTGTTCCACCTCAAAATACAAAGTCTTTATATATTACATTCAAAACATTAAATATATGTTTTTTGAATTGGCAAAGATAATACAATCATCAGCAAACCATAAATCCAGAAGCTAATATGTTCTTATGTTTGATGGAATACATTCAAATTAAAAATTACATCATTAAGTCTGCAGTAGATCTTGATTCATTCAATTACCTAAAAACAGTTCTTAAGACTAGCGTTCAGAAATAAAATCAAAAGCATAATGTGCCAATCTAATAATAGCTCCTCAAATTCTATCATATGGAAATTGTATAATATGAATACAATTTTGAAGCACAAGTAACTAATTTTAAATAGTGTTACAGATCTTATTTAGAATCAAATTTAATTAATTAAATATGATCGAGTCAAATATCATGATAAAAATTTAAAAGGCAATGTATTAAACATCTCTTTATTGCTGATATTTTTGCTTATCATCGAAAATCATGTCTATTATGCTGTTTCTTGATTCTTTAAAACTACACTATGTTTCTAATAATCATCCATCTACGATTGGAAGCACCTCATTCGAACAAAATACTTGGAAATTACTTTGCTAAAATAGATATTGCTTAATAACTTCTGCAGTTTTATCTAGTCTCTTTATTTTCGGACGTGTGTGTGTATATATAATCTTATTAACCTAATAATTTCTTTTTAATAACTTTGCAATCAATTCAATCCTGTAATTCAATAATTTTTTTTTCCTTTTCATTTGTTTTAATTTCCAATGAACCATCAAATTAATGTAGAATAAAAATTAAGAGCCATTTTATTACTTTTAATAACTTAATGAAGCAGAGTTGAACAAATAGGGTTGATATGGATTTTAATTACCTTTGTAGAAAAGGATGACAAATGAATTTGAAGAAAAGAAAATTTTAAAAAATCTAAGATTAGTGATAATAAGACATTGAATTTCAATAAATTAGCATTTATATAAACTTAATAGTGAATTTCCTTTTATAAATAATTTTTTTCTGCTTTTCATAGATGAGCCAATTTATTTTTAAATATAGTAGCAGAATTAATTAAAGTTTATAATATTGTTTTAAATCAATAGCTAATGTGATGTGATATGACAACTTCTTTATCGAAATCAGAAATCTATCAGCCAATATGTCAAAGAAAAACTTGTTAGCTACAGTACCTTCCCTTTCCATTCTCCACTCTAAGTTTTCCCCATATTTCTTCTCTATACTGCTCTAGCCCATTTCCAAACATCATCTTTGTCCATTTCATGGCTTTTATATCTAAATCCCCCTTATCTTTTTCTGACTCCAGCATAAAGACGAATAACCCACTTTCTGTATACTTACTTGTTCAATATTTATTCTCCCACAACTTCATTATTTGTACCCTTTCAGCTTGTAAGCATTTACATTTTATTAGAAAATGCCTAGTATTTTCAATGCCTTCCTACATTCCTCCATTTATGTATATATTTCCTTATTGCTTACGATCCTGTTTGAGCCTTAAACAGTAAACTATTATTATAAATTAACTCACATCCAATATTCTGTTTAGTTCTATATATATTTAAACTATTTACTCTCTAAACTAGTTCTCAATCTCTCTATCCATTGTTCTATCCTATTTTTTACCACTATAACACTCAACAATTCTCCTAACACAATCTTCCCATCTTTTGTACAAGTATACTGACATAGTCTTTATCCAAATTTTCTTAGCTAGTCATAGCATAGTCTGCACTGCAATCTAGTGGTCTTGCTTAATATTAAAAAATAGTGTGTTAAATTGCCTAAAAATTATTAGATCTATTGTTGGGTATTATTAGTGTAATTTACCCGTGAGATACCCCTTTAGCAAGACATGCAATGAAGAATGGTCCATAAAAAATTAAATTTGTATTTATTATTGAATTTATTAAGCATTCTTTTAACAAACAAAGTGATACAAAAGTAATTCATAAGATATTATTGATGGCAATAACAGTATTGAATAAAAGGAATAAAAATAATAATAAATAAAAAATTGAATGTAACTATGTGTTGTTGTTTTTTAAAAAAATTATAAACAAAAAAGATGCTAATACATGCCTGAAATATAATTTCAAAGATTATATACTAAAACCTTACTCATATAGTCGCTTAAATTTTTGAAAAATTGAATATTATTTCTATTATTAATTGAGCCTATTTCATTTTTCAAAAAATAATCTCAACAAAGACCTTAATTTTTTATTTTCATTTAAGAAGTAAGATATCTTAATGATAGAATAAAGTTTATTGCTCCTTAAGCAAAAACTCATATTTCATTTATAATAAATTGCATTAATCATACCTATTAACCATCAACATCATTTTCAAGTATTACTGATCTATTGCTGGATTATCTTTCCAAGTTTAATCTAGTTCTCTGATCCATAATTTTCTTTCCCATAACATATCAGTAGACTTCCTTATTTCATCAATAAATCTCTCAAGTGGTCTTTTTATATGTCTTTCTTAATTCTTTCAATTATATCAGTAATATCTGTTTGTTCCATTACCCGTGTATTTCATTCTTTATCTCTTGTTTTTATTTCTAACATATATCTTTCCATATGAAGTATAATCTGAAGTCTCTCTATTACTCTTTTTGTTAAATGTTCAAATCCTAAAACCTTAATTAAGGACTGGTAATATGTATACATTTAAAAACCATTTTCAAACACACAGGTATATTTATTTTTAATACGGTTATTTCTACCAAAAACATTCCATTCAAAGCTACTTCTATGATTAATTCATACATTGTGTTTTCATCTGTATTAATAATTTTACTAAGGGTATTTGTAATTGTTCTTCTAAATTCATGACTCACAATCTTTATTTTTCTTCCTCTGAAAAAAATCATTGAACATTACTTTAGTCTTTTTAACATTAATCTTTACTCCTAGTTTCTTATTTTCATATGGTAGCTTTTACAATATTTTCTGAAGCTCTGAAGCATTATTCACAAAAACAACCACATCAGCTGCAAAATCTATGTAGGTTAAATAATCTTCATTTACTTTCATTCTCTTGACATCTCATTTCAGTCCACTAAATATTTATTGCAAAATGTCTACAAATGAATCATCTTGTCATATACCCTTCTCAATATTATTCTTATTATCATTATGTAATCTCATCACTGTTGTTCCATTTTGATAAATATTCATCAAAGCATAACAATATTAACAGCTATATTTTGACAATCCAAAGAGTCGAATACTTTTTCATAATCTACAAATCCAAAACTTGATGGAAAATTCACTTTCATCAAATCCTGCCTATAATTTCTCTCAATAGCTGGATACGATTTATTGTGTTAAAATAACATTTAAATCAAGCTTATTCTTTTGATTAATTAGAATCCACAGTTCTCTGAAGAAGAATTTTAATTATCTTGATATAGATTTTGTATACAATTGATAGAATATTGATAGGTTAGTCATTTGTAATATCTTCTTTATAACATTTCTTACGTATCAATAACACTATTTCAGGGTTCTAATCATCTGGTGCATCATTATCATTTAGGCATGTGGTTTATTGCATTATCAAAAACTTTTCTATTTCCTCACCTGCTTCTTTTAAAATATCAATAACAATTCTATTATATCCTGGAGTTTATTCTTAATCATCTTTTTAATTACATGTCTCATTTTTTCACTTTAAATACTTTATTTCCTTATTTTTTTCATTACTATATAGTTCTTTATAGAACTCTTCCAAACATTTTATGGTATTCTCCCCATTTGCAGTAATATTTTCATTTATTCTTCTTAATACTGAAGCAACATTTCTTTCAAAACCAAGATAATGTTTTACATTTTTGAGAATTTTATTTCCTTCCATACCTTTCCTATATCATTATTAACTCTCACTCATATCATTTTGAAAAACCCTATATACTTAATATTTCTTAATGGTTTATTTTTAATAAAATTTCTTATTTCTTCTTTTCTTCATATATTGTCCTATTTCAATAGTGGCAAATTGCTTCTTTTTTAAACCAGATATCTTTCTTGCAGTTATTAATAGAATATCAGTTTACCTCTCATTAATTTCCATCAAGCTTGAACCATTCTCAAAACCTGTTAATATTTTTAATGGATTTTCAGAATTTAATTTAAATTCACTGGATTGTTTCTGAAGATTAGGAATATCAATTTCTAATTATATCTTTCTTAATAGTTTTTGTTTTCCTAGTTTTCCATGAACGTGTATCATATGACTCACTATTTGGTTACTTACTGTGTTGAATCTATTGAGAACATATATGTCTATTTCCATTTATCATTTGTCTCCAATTAAGAATTCAGAATATTCAATTTTTATTTGACTGCAAATACCATAAATCTGTCATTTCTCATTTCTATCAGCATGACGAAATTTACCCAAAACACATTCATCTTTCAAATCATTTTATAATTCTAGTGTTAAAGTCTCCTGTGACAAATATAAAATATTGTTTGATCTAATCAAAAATATGTGGCCTACTTTTTCATCATAATAATAATGTATTAGGACATAAGCCTGAATTATCTGCATATAATGTTTTCTAGTAAATTGAATAGCTAATCTTGTCATTCTATCTGATATATCATCTTTTCATTTATAAAGAATTCCAATCTGTTTGTGCTTTGCATATTTGTCCTTTATAGTAAAGTGCATGTCCACTTTTCTAATCAATTGTCTCTACACCTTTTCTTCTAACTTCACAATGTTTCATTTTAGACAGTTCTTCCAATTTATGCAATCTTTCTTGTGCAATTCTAGATAATAAATAAAAGATTATCATGAAATATTGGTCTGGGATTGCAATCAGAGAATTCATAACATCTTCTACCTTCAACCTCTAACTTTTAACTTGACTGGCAACTTTACAACTTCATGGGAAAAAGAGTCATAATTTACTTTCAAAATTCATTCACATATACATTCATTCTGCTTTTAAGAAAATTCTATAAACATTCAATTAAAAACTATCAGACAACTGAGAAGATTATAGCATTTCTTTATCTTAAATTCAGAGATAAAAAGTCAACAAGCTGATCCTGCTGGCTGATGCATGTTATGTTAATTTATTATATGAATAATCACCTAGTTATAGCAACTACAATGACAAGAATATTTGTAGTGGTATTGAGAATTTATAGTATTTGATTCTTTTAAATAGAGAAATCAAAGGATTTTCTTTCAGCTAAAAGCAATTCATTAAAGACCATCATTCAAATTAGTAATGATTCCTTTTCTTTCTTATTATTTTGCAATTTCTGGTCAAACAAATACATTTATTTAATTTCATATGGGTTTTTTATTGTTCCCTTTTCTAAAGCATCATTTAATGAGTAAATAGTGATTCTTAATATAGACCACATACTCTAACAGTATCAAGAAATAATTTATTCACAGGAATCTATTGTCTAGGTACTTCAATACATCTTCAGGCAAAAACCTTAACATACACAGGATAAACATTTTCATAAAACCACTTTTTATAAAATTAAAAAATTAACTTAAAAAAAATTATTTCATTTATTAGTTAATTTTGTTTTGATTTATATCATTCATTACAAAAGAAACGTTAAAAAAATTCTACAATGCAAAATAGAATTAAAAATTAATTGCTATGATAAAATAATGACAGCACTGTGCAAGAGTTCAATATTTTTGATAACTTTTTGAGGTTTTAGTGTCTATGGTACCTTTCATCTTTGATAAAAATGAAATATTGGAAAACAGTTCTATCAAACAATCTATCTTTAACAATAATAAAACTTCTAAGTATTAATCACTTCTCTAGCAATAAAACTATCAAAAGCAGATATATATTTAAACTGCAGTTGAAATAATGATGCAACTTTAAAGTTATATAAAATGTCCTCTAAACTCAAATTTATTACAGGAAAAAAATTGATTATATCAGAAGCATAGTTATGGAATAATCTAACTTGAGTAATATATTATTAATATAAATCCTTAAATTAACACTCAAGAAAATATTGTAAAAATACCTTCTTATAAATTAAAATTTCTATAAAATAAAATCATCACGAATAGAATATAATAAACTGTTAACCCATTGAATACATATATAGAGTTTTTCAGTATTTACAGACTATTTTCTTTGATCCTGAATTCAGAGTAACAGAAATGCATCAGTACAGTTTACATACACATATACATAACAAATATGCATATTATATATCAAAAAGAGTTACCAAACTTGCATTGTAGATGTTAATTGATTTTTTAAAAAAAAACAAGTCAAACAAACAATTTTCAATATGAATTAAAACTGAGAACAACTTCTCAAAACAAACAATTTTAATTATTACTTGGACAAAGCAAATCAACAGATATTATATTTTCACAAATATCAGTCTCCACACGATAAAGTTGTTTCCAACAGAAATAATTTTTGTCAAATATAAATTAAAATTGACAACTTCTATTCAAAAACAGATAATTGTTGCTATTTTCGGACTAAACAAACTGATCAACATTACATTTTCATAAATTTCAGTTTCTGCATCATAAAAATCTGTATGTTGCCTGAGATAATTTCATGATATCAAACCATACATTCCCTTGCTTATTTTTTTCCACCAAACAATTGCCAGTGAAAATACAACATTAGCATTTCTGTGTTCATGAAATACTTTAAATCAGATGTATCAAATGCAAAAAATATAATAAGGATTAATTCGCACCTTTTTTGTCTTTTCTGCACTGTGGTTATTCATCTATTCAATCAGTCCATAGTATTAATGGTCTTTTTAGAAAACTGCATCTAGTCAACATTTTGAAACTTACGTTCTTCATCATAGAGCTACCTATACAGAGAAACCAAACAGTTCACCAGCAAATGCTTGTATCACATTAATGTATTAGTTTAATTTTAATCTAAAATGCGCTTATATCCATGTTAGTTGAAACAAGATGGCAAACAGTGGATAAAGACCACATATCTTTGCTAGTCATCAAAGATGTAAACACAAAGAATGTTCCTTGGTTAACAACCCCCTTCATTACAAGACAAAACTATCCAAGTTATTAATCAGAAAAATCACAGGGCCAGACTTGTGAGTACTCAGCTTGAAAAGAAGTTCTGAATACTAATATTTTTGCATACTGCTCTAAGAGCATATCTGGCACAGTCAGTCATTCTGACAAATAGCCACTTTACATAAATTTAAATACTATGGAATTTTGATATTTGCCTATAAAATATCAACAGCATTACAATGACACAGTGATGGGAAACCACAAATAGACTATTTAATATGTTAACATAACAAATCCTTTATGAAAAGTCCCTAGAGAGAACTTTATTCATATTTGAATATTTTATTGGATACAATTTTGTCTATCCAAAAACTTAGTAAAATAAAATATTTCTTTTTTTGAATCCTATTTTCAAATTTAAAAATTAATTTAGGGTTAGACATCTTTAAAAAAAATAATAATAATAATTAAATTTATTATTATTAAAATTTTAAAATAAATTTTACTTATCAAAATAGATAAAAGAACATGCTGGTTAACTAATAAATCTGCTTCTGCTTTGCTGTAATGAATGTTTTAGAACTTGTTTTCTTATAAATATTTTTTTAAAAAAAATATACTTGTAGTAATGTCATTTTTTGGTTTAAAATAAGTATTTTACAAAAGTATTGCATAAATAATCTTTAATATGTAAACAAATTACATAAAATTACAACTTTTTTAAATCAAACATAAGTTTTTGAATATTTTGTCTTGGTCTAAAACAATCCATCAATCAGCAATTGTCATTTCTATAGACATCATAATGGGGTATGTCTAGCAGCTTTCATGTGCAAATTAGATATTGTAATTATCTAAAAGGTTGGTATAATGCTGACATCTTCAGATTTTTTCCCAACTTATAATTTTAAAATGGTAATTGCAGTAAATAAAACTGCTCACAGTAATGCAAGGTTATAGAGAGAGTTAAAACAATGTAGAGAAGATATAATGATCACAACACCATCACAATAATCAAAATAGCTATAAATCTGCAGCATCAATAAAAATGTTACCACAACTGGTTAAAATTCTTGAATTGAGACGATAAACAAAAATTTTGTAAACAATAAAAGGTATGTATCCAAAACTTACAATCACATATAGAAGCAGCCATCAAGATCCCTTCACAGCATTGCTCAAGATTCATGCAATTTTTCACCAATAAAGTTATTCAATTTTGTTTGTCTTCATTAGTTTGCAATGTTTTCATATAATACTGTCCTTAAATTTTAAATTTATGTTCTGGTTTTTATTAGTGTATATAAAATTACACACTTAAAATTCCATTCATATTTCCATTATTTGATATTGTCTTTCATTAAATGTTAAAATTACATTCATATTACTTTATGTTACTTATTTTTATATAAAATTTTATTAATGCTTTGTTTTGAATTTTGATTAACATCTTCAGTATGGATGATATACACATCTGTTGTTTAGTCTATGAATATAGACCTTCACAATATATCCATAATTTCTTTAACTTTTATTTTATTTTGACATCTATTACTGACCAATTTAATTCTGACTCAATATTTGGCTGAAATTTTTGATTAAATAAAAAAATAATAATAACAATAATGTCTTTTGTCTTTTTTAATCTTTGTAATTCCAGAGATATAGTAATTATTTTATTTTAGAAAAATTAAACTCATCATATCCAATTGCTTTTCACTTTCCTATAAACTGAAGAATAGATGTTTTATTACAATTTCCTATTTAAAATCTTAAGTGATTTTTTTTAAAATATTGTATTAAAATTCTTAACAATTTATAAAATAATTGAAGTGATAACATTTTTTAAGCAAATAAATGACAATTTATTTTTACTTTTTATAATAAATTAATGATTAGATAATATTTGTTAAAAATATGACTATAATTAATTAGTATTAACTAATTTTGTATACATATGATAATTAGATGTTTTTTTTATTTAGAATAATGAAAAAATGTATTATTGAGCAAATTCATTGTGTTCTTGCTTATCACTGACTGATCAGTCATGTGTTTCTGACTATATAAAGACTTATGTCTATGGAAAAAATTGCTTATTATGTAATGTAATTGTAGCCAGTAAACAGTGGCTCACTATTGTGAAAATTAAAGACAGTTGCTGAAGTCTAATTGATTTTAAAAAGGCTTTGGAGTAAAACTTCGAAAGGATCTTAAGAAATTTATTATGGGAAAAGTTAAATAGGATGCAATTCTAAATTTTAAAAAGGTACATTGGTTTACTTTGCTCTCCTTGATTTAAACATTTCGAATTAACCACTTCATAACTATTGCTCTTTTAACAATGTATGTTGATAATGTCCAGTCTACATTATTTCATTTAATTGTCATTTTAAATAAGAATAAATTGCATGAATATTATTGTTGTATCATTAACCTATGTGTGTCTTTTAATATATCTGGAAAACGCATGCAGAACTATTTTACAGAATATATTTTAATTTTTCACTATTTTCCGTGTTATGTTTTTGTGAGAATTAAACATAAAATTAAGGATATGCATATTTTGATAAATCATGCCATGTTTAAATTCATCATAAAGAGATGACAGTATTTATCTGGTATTTCTGGAAATATGTATTTTAAATGAAGGAAATAAAATGTGAGTTACTTCAAATTAAGTATTTGCTTAAATCGAATGGAAGGACTGAAATTCAGGATAATTTCTGTTCTCTTTGATAAAAAAAAGAAAAATGCACTATAGTAATAAAGTATCGATTGTGGAATTACTAATGAATCGTGGTATCTTAATTGGCAATATTTAAAAATAAACTATGCATATAATAAATTATAAAGTGTCAAATGCTATTCAAAAAAAACTACTAAGAATAATTGTGTATGTAATTTAAAATTGCTACGGAGTCAGTGAAATAATTCCTGTTCAACAGTAGCTAAAAATGTTATATTTCCACCATAATAAAAAGAGAAATTGATTGCTTATGTGTGATTTGGTACCTCAAATAGATATGCTATGAACATTGGACGTGCTAGGTCATATTTAAGCTATGATTATATTTTTTAGTTGTCCTGCAGAAATTCATTTTTATGTTTAAATTCAGTTTGGAATCCATCCCATATCATTTCATAAACCCAGAGTAAAACTTTGCAAGTGAACTTTTATTTTAAGTTACAAAACAAATAACTTTTGTTTCTTTATTTTTTTTTATTGCTTGTCATTATTAATGTATATTATAGATAGATAGGCTTACTTATTATTATGTTTTATTTATAATTTGGGTTATTTTGACCTTCTAGATCATCTCCGAAGTGTATCCAAATGAGGAATACGCTGATAAAAATTGATTTTGTACAAATATGTCTTATTGTTCTTTTACGGAGGTAAAAGAAATTTTTTAAAATATATTATTAGAGGTTTATATTTATTTTGTATACTTTATTATCTCAAAGTGAGAATTTTGTTTTTTTTTAAATCAAGGAACATATAATAGAAATAGTTTGCAGATATGAAAGAAAGTTAGTTTGTAATAATTATAACTATTAAATTTTAAAAGTAACCTAAAGTTTATTCTGAATTAAAAGTTATACCTTAATGCAATATTTAATTACCATGTTGCCTGCATAGTGTGTAATTTAGAGTTAATTTTATATATACTTTTATTCACAGGTGTGTGTCTGTTTTCCACAATTATGACATTTGTTTGATAAAGTTCAGTTTGTGAATATTTTATGCCTAAATTTTGGATGCTGTCGTATTCTACTGAGTTGAATGGATTAGTATGTTATCTGTATGTATTTATCTGCCAGCGTATATTTATAATGTTCGATATTTAGAAAAGTTTTGAGAATGGAAAGAAATTTGATTGCGTTATAATGTTTGTAAGGATAAAAGATTTTGCTTATTTAGTATATGTTTTTCCATGAGTAGAGCCTAGTTTATATTATATGCATATGATTAAATAATATTTTTTGAAGTTAAGTGATGTTTTCTTAGAGCCCTGGTGATGAGGAAGAAGTCCCCACCAATAGTGTATTTAGAATCAGATGAATTATTGTAGAAGTGTTCAGTAAGAGTTTATCTACTCCTCATGTAGATTTCCCTTATAACATATAGTCTGTATAATCATGAAAATATAGCTCTGTGTTAATTAATACGTGGCCAGATAAATTGTTGAATTAATTCTTGATGTAATATTAGTGTCTTATTTTATTGATGAATTACGACATTGTCCGAAATATAATAATTGTATAATATTTTCTTAATGAATGGAGAGTTTGTAGAAAAGATTATTTTATATTATTGCTGCTTGAACATGCACACACACACGTAATATAAATAATATCGCGTATATAAAATATAGAGTTATTGAAATTAAAATGAGAAATAAATGTTTTGAAATACATTACATTCATTTAAATAGAAGTATAAAGTTATTGAGATTAAAATGGAAAATAAATATTTTAAAATACAGTGTATTTATTTAAATAAAGGTTATAAATCATCAAATCATCAGAATTAACATGATTTTGTTGCTATGCATGAAAGATATATGTAATTGAAAGTGATTATTTAGTCAATTAGAGAAAGTTGTTGTGTTGAGAGCCAAATATAATTAATTTGATTTATTTTATTAATCAATAGTAATATCCTCTCAAAAGTATTTTTTTGTGCTAATAATATAACATGTTGTTTATTTAGCGTCATGTAGATGAAACATGTAGGCAAACCATGTGTTCAAAGTCAGAATATTTAAGTTTTGTTGTTAATTTGCTTTGATAATAGGGATAATCCCAAACTGATGCTCAAAGTTTATTTGATAATTTAAAAATCTGTAAGACAAGTAGTCCAATTGTAAATATCATGTTAAACCAAATTTATTTTATTGTAATAAATGATGTTTTATTTATTTAAAATCTTAAAACTGTATCTTGAGTTATTATTGTATACATTCGTGTTTTCCATTTCCACATCTCCACATTTCACACATCTATTATAAAATAGATATATTGTTTTGTAACTATAATATCAAATTTTCTGGTGTCTGACAATATTGTCTCTTAATCCAAACATTATAAGGAACATTTGCCATTGGATAAAAGTATTAGAAATGTTGCCAAGTTAGTATATTTGTTAGATGATGATATGAAATTAAAATACCGTATTTCTGTCATTATCTTATTATTGAAACACAGTAAAAATATTTTAGTCAGGTTTCATTACATTTTTATCATACTTTAGAATTATAATTTATGGGCCAATATATTTTATTTAATTCAACTGTGTTTGTTAAATTCCCTGAGATCTTATTGTTTATTTCTTGATTGGCATTAAAGTAGATGTTTAGATTGTGATATGCCAAGTCATAGAATTGTTTAGTATTATAATTATAGCAAGCTGATATATGTTATATTTGGATGAAGGAAGAAATTAAGTTTAAAGTATATTTTAATAGACTGTACCAATAAACATTATGATTCTTTATTATACAATTAATTAACAAAGGAATTTACCTTATATTAAATGTTTTATAATATTTCTTCTTTTGTTCATTTATTATCATATATCTTATGAACTGCCTATAGCCTCCCACTGAGCTGAGCTGAACATAAACTTAAATATAGATTTTCAGTAATAATTTTGTATTATATATCTTATTATATTGTTCTATTCATTAATAAAACTGGCGCCTGGGCATTTCGCTCATGTAATGTATATGAGCTGTGTTGGGAGTGTAGGTTATAATATATATATATATATAATTCATCTTGTGAAAAATAGATTTTATACTTTCCATGAAACTATATGTTTATAAAAAGATATATTAGAAACAATGTTAATGTCTACAGAAAGTATATTTATAAAATATATATGTTACTAAAGTATGTTTAATTATATCTTTTGATAATGGCGGCCTAGTAGTTAACATAGCTGCCTTCCAAGCAGCTGGCCCAGGTTCACTTCCCAGTCAACACATTTGACATATAAAAATTAAAAAAAATATCTGAAAAATAAGTTAAACTTTGATTGATGAAACTTTAACTTTGAAATTCATCACTCTATTGCTAAGCTATTTCAAGAAATCAAGTAACATTTATGCATGAGAGACAACAGGATGAGTTTTAATTCCCAGGAATAAAGTTTTATTTGAATACTTTATTTATCTGCTTAATAGCTATAGCAGATTTATATTTGAAGATAATTCCTCATATCTCATTTGTTTTCTTTTGAAAAATTAGTTGAAAACTAGTTTTATTTGTTGTAGAAAGTTAAATTAGAATTGTTAAATAAATTTTTAGTAATTGCCTGCAAAGAATGTCTGTGATAACACTATCTTAATTAGGATGAAATTTACTTTTTCACTGAGCAAAAAAAAAAAAAAAAAGATTCTACATTTTCAAAAGTTAATTATTAGAACGCTTTTAACAATGATGGAAAAAAGTTAAAACTATTATGTTTAATTTAAAATATGATTCTGATAAAAATTTTGACAGACGAAATAAAGTGCTAATTTAATAAACTTTTTCTTATATATTATTATTAGAAGCAATTCACAAAAAGATAAAGTATATTCAAGATTTAAAATGATCTAGTAAATATATATACAAAGAATGTTGTAGTGAAAAAATCATAGAGTTGTCAATATAGGCATGGAGATTTAGATATGTGATACTCCAGCTCATCTGATGAGAGAACATTGTTCACGAAATGCCTGTATAATGAAAGAGGGTGGTCAGAGTTTCTACATAGGTTGATAGTGGCAATGGAATGAAGAAAATGGGGGATGCACTGATAAAAAACTAAAATCTTAAAAGTATATACTTATTACATTCAAGTTATATATACATATTTTAATAATTTTACAAAATCTAACTGGTTTTTGAATGTAGTTCACACACAACAACCAATTTAATAAACCAATAGAAGACCCATTCGTTCTTCATCTATTTAATCATCTTAAACTGGGATAAAGTGGAATCCATCTTTTATTTATAGAAGGTGTCTTTGCAATAGATTGTGGATATTCTATAATGTTGTTGTTGTGAATTATATTTGGAAATTATCTATTGGAAAATGACTTCTAAAGCACTACTAATATAAATAAATGATCTGGAAGTAATAAAGATGAAATATATCTAAATTGTATTAAAAATTTATGTATACCAATTTCAATGAATAATCATTAAAATGTTTTCTACTTTAAATTTTTAATAGACTTATGTTCTATTATTATTATTTGCTTTTACTGCTTCTGTGAAAAATAATGAATGAAAATTTTATTGTAATAAATTTATATAAATGATATATTATATATAATAAATAATGATGGATGTATTATGTTAAATACTTCTAAAGTATGTCATCTTATGTTCTTTTTCAAGTAAATTGGCCCATTTTAACCTATCTAGTAATCTGATCATTAGATAGTAAATTGATATAATTGTGAGGAGTGTAAAATAAAAACAAAAATCTCTCAAATCATTGACTGATAACTGGATCAGTAGAACACTTTTCTTCACTGTTTCTCTATAGAAGAGTGCTGGAAAGACATTTTCTGTAGAAGATTATTAAATATGTTTACCTTTTAGAAGACAAGTGATATCTGGTCTCCAATATAGTGAAATGTGGGGCACACTTATTTTATCCACAATTACTGATACTCACCGTAATTTATGCAGTGATACAGATGCACACAATGGCTAAATATTTTATGTGTAAAATATATCCACATTTATGTATTGCATAATGAACACTTTTTATTCTGTAGAAAAAGGCCAAACTTAAAATAAATATATTAGCTTTTTTTCAAATAGCAAAACTACAAAGCTCAATTGATAATCAAAGAATAATTTCTTGTAAAAATTTTAACATCATAAAAACTGAAATTTGATTTGAATTAAAAAATTAAAACAAAGGCTTTTATTCTTTAATTTTATTAAAGGTGAAGATAAATAATAGATTTGTCATTTGTAATAGTATTGCCTACAACCCCAACAATGAAGATCATATTACAGTATTTCTTTATTGTTTTAAAAGTCAGAGTATTGATACTCACATTTTATCTAATAATAGTTAGATATCCATTTACTGATAAGGATAGCTAGTGGAGTTATTTAAAGGATGGGCACCTACAAACAATTCTATATTAGCTTGGTACCTAGCCAAACTCAAAACGAGATGGATATATAATCATTATATTACCAGCCTTAATGATGTATTTTAATCAAACTCCTCATATTAATCCTGATCATTAACATCAAGATAGACTCTAAATTGGGTATATTTCTATTGTTTTTAATTTTTAGTATCTGTCGTAATATATATATATATATATAGTCAAAAAATTATTACTTTAACCTCTTTCAATATGAAAATTTATTTTTATTTAGCAAGTAAAAAGTGAAATAACGTTTTTGATAAATAATTCAATAGAGGGAACAAGCCTCTCTAATACTGACTCATACAGAAATGGTGAAAGAGAAGGCAAACACACTTACAAGGTATGATAATTTTTGAG
The DNA here is from genome assembly GCA_028023455.1 of Epiperipatus broadwayi. Classification (NCBI taxonomy): domain Eukaryota; kingdom Metazoa; phylum Onychophora; class Udeonychophora; order Euonychophora; family Peripatidae; genus Epiperipatus; species Epiperipatus broadwayi. Next base: position 1,669,917 of record JAQFVV010012600.1, read on the forward strand.
TTATCAGGTTTTGAACAGATTCCAATCCTTGTTCTATCTTTTAGCTAAGAATGTCCAGAATTTTGATGGTTCACTGAGTTACCTGATAAAAAATCTTAAACTTCTATAAAATTGTTTCTGGTCCTAATTTTGTATCCAATTCAAAGACATAATAAGTAGGTTTTCTATTCCTGCATCATAAGATTTTTCTCTTTAAGAAGTACTTTGTTTTATTTTCTTGAAAAATATTGCAGCCATAATTTCAAAAATTTTGACAATCTTCTTCATAGAGAGTTTACATCATGATAATATGATATCATATTGCACCCTTTCTTTCTTCAAACCCTTTTTTACATTATTAAGTTTCACTTTCTTCAAATTACCTTATATAGAAACGTTTGAAAGTGAAATGTAGCATATTTAGTTTATGGATATTATCCTTTGGCATGGATATCATTTACTACAGTTAGCTAATAACACCTAATAAAATATCAAGAAATCTTGAAGGTTTCACTCCCATATAACTGAGTTTTCTGCAGGTTAGATAGCATATAAATACAAAAAATAACAATGTAGATGATATATTGTCCTAGAAGCATCTTTTTTTATTAATAAAAGTTAAATAGTCAGAATTCAGGGAGTACAACAAATTGCCAATATTAAAATCTAAATATTATGAAGAAGATAGATGTGTGTATTATCTAATATACATATGTTAACACTTGAATTAAGTTATATACATTTAATGCATGGCAAACATTCATATAAAGATATAGCATATGAACAATTATAAAATGATAATAGAAATTACTTTATCTACATGTAAATATCATTGACAGTAATATCAACCAAATAAAAAATAACAAATACAAAATATATGTAGTCAATTACAGCTATAAAAATACCATAAATATCAAATCAGCCATTAATAAAATATCAAATTCTAATAAAAATAATGAATTCCAGAGTTCAGTCGTATTTTTTAACTTAAAAAAAAAAAAAAAAACAGAAAAAGAATGATGAATACAATATGAGAAAAAGTATGAAATAATGAAAATCTCTATAATAGATACAGATAATAGTTCTAACTTTTTATTAATTTAGGTTTTCTCTCTCGGGAATGTATATATCTTTAAATTATGAAAGATAATTAAGATCTTATATGCTTCATTTGTATTAATTAACAAGTGTTTTTAAAATGGGTAGTGATGGCATTGAAAAATTGATAAAATATAAATTACAATCAAGACATTGCATAAAATATAGTCAAAAAAAATGTTTATTATAATGATTGGGAATTGTATTTTATTTCTTTAAATATAAACAAAAAAAAAAAAAACACTGAAGGAAAAAAAAGTAATTTTGGTTCAAGTATTTTATGCATTTTAATAAAAAAAAAAAAAAAAACGGAAATTGCTAAATGAATACAAGTAATAATAATAAAAAAAACCTCAAGAAAACAACTTTGTCTATTAAAATTAAACTTTGCAGTAAGAGACAATAAAAACTGAAGCAGATAAAATAAATAAAAAATCAATTCCAGACAAAAATGATCGATAAACATAAAAAACAGCTTGATAAAATATTAAAAGTAATGACTACTGGATTTAATCATAATGTTAATAGTAAATAAAACAAAAAATAAATTTGAATTTTAAACATGTATCTTAGATTTGTGTAAATAAATGATACACTCATATATAAAAATAAATGCTAAAGATTTAAAACTTGAAAGATAATTAATAATATTTCAAAAATGTGATCTCATTATTTTTATATCTCTTACTCAGAATAAATTGAGTTATGAAATTTGGGGGGTCAATTTTTATTGTGAAATGACAGACGTAACATATAGTTAAGCAAATAGAATATAATTAGAATATTTATAATTCTAAGTTTATTTATTTAGCTTATGAATTCTTATAGGCAGTTTATTAACAAAATATCATTAAAAAAATCTTATTTACTGGAAACTTTATTCAGTACTTTAATTTTATCATTGTATTCACAAATGTAACAATCATTAATTATGTGGTTCATGTTTCATTCTTGATCTCTTATCTAGATAAGTCAGTGGATTTTAAATTTCATTTATGAAGCAAATGAATTTAACAACTATGGGCTATCCTAAATCTGTAAATCAAATTCAGCTGGCTTTACTGTTGAATTTTAAAAATATTGATTTAGACCTCATAAGAAGTCTACTTTACACCATAATCAGTTAATTAAAGAGATTTTTAGTTAAATATCCATAAAATAACTCTTGATTCTGAATCTTAAATAGTGAAAGTATATCTCAAGATATCGACAAGATTGGCCTATTTAATTCTAAGAGTCAATGATCTATATGTGTTATAAACCATATAAAATTCATCTTAAACATTGAATTAAAATGTGATATGTCATCTTCAGAGTATTATATCTTTATGTATTTGAATAATCTCCCTCAAAATTATGTTCACATTATTCTAAAAAAGACTGTGAAAAAAGGTCACTCAGAATACAATTCCTGTATTATTAAATTTAATAAATCTGTTGGAAATGAAAGTGCTGTCGGATACTGAAATTTTAAAAAAATTATTTTAAAATTATATACATATTTACAAACATATACACTATAGAAAATGTTTAACTTTTTATGAAGAAATAGTGATCATGTGATGTTTTTATGAAGAACATAAGTAATACTTACAGTGGATAATATATTAAAAAATGTGTACAAATCTGATATAATACCTTTATCCAGTTACCAGTTATTCAAAGACTATATATGATGAAATAAGACAATAACATAAAAACCAAATATAAACTATCTTTAACTAAAATCAATAACATGTATATTCCAATATGCATAAGCATAGTTATTATTAAATGAAAGATAATTTAAATTAAATTATCTAAAACAATGTAAATGAAAAAAACATGAATGTAAATAGTAAAATTATATGGGTAGGGTAAAAGGTAAAATAAAGATTAACTATAATATTAAAAATAAGGCCTTGGATTCAATTAATACATCACAACATAAGAATTATTAATATTTAAAACAACAAATACTACACAAATATTTCTAATAATAAAAAATTTCTAAAGTTTATGAGGTTTTTCTATGTGTAAGAATAAGGGGAAAACGTTTCATGCAAAACAAATGTATCTGTAGGTGGATGTTCCTGAAAAAAGTTCTTCACTATTATGATTATGCATGGCATCAAAAAAAAACTAATTGGTATTTCTTAAGCACTACTGATATCTTAATCATAACAATAGTGAATGAGTCTCTTCTTAAAAAACTCAAGTCACTACTAAAGTAAAAAACTAGAATGACATGAAAATATGGTATTAATCTATCTGAAAAATTCAAAAATGACCAAATAAATGACAAACATAAGACCCAAAAAACATAAGAATTACTACAACAGATTTTTATGACCATGGATTTTTAAGCATTTTCATGGGTATATAATATTTGTGTAAGATTTCTTAAAAAATATACATAGCTTTTCCTTATATTGTTTCTGTTAGTTTGTTCATAAAAAATCATATCACATCAAATCACGAATTTTTTAATGTGTAAATATTAAAAATAAAATAATCATAGAACAGTTGCTTAAAAAACAGTGTGTTGCTTTAACACCAACAGTTTCATTTAATTAATCAAAGTGAAATGATGATTTAGAAAAATTTACACATCTAGCAATTAATCTGTGAATACTTAACCCTTAACTTCATCACACTGCTGGATTATACCACACAGGATTACTTATATAAATAAATCAATAATAATAATCAACCGATTTCTTTCTCAAAAGTACATAAGATGTTTGAGCACCAGAAGTGATAAAGATGGAACCACAATCCATACATCTTAAGCTCTAATCCACCACTCAGAAACTGCATTAAGCCAACAAGACTTTTATATGCTTAAAAACTTTCAGTAATTTGACAAAAATAATAAAATAATATAATAAGTAAATTTATCATGACTTAAATATGCAATATATTTTTTTTGCTAATTATGTAAATGATTAGTCATTTGATATATCACATGACATTTGTGCACATAGAAATCAAAATTTGAACTTTAATCTAAATATCTTTAGCCCTCCAGTTCATCACTTTACTACTATGCTAAACTATCTGTGCAAAAGGATTTGAAGAGTTATTATCGTAGTAAGTCAAGTGGCATCTCAGTCTCAGAAAGGATTGGTTAAGTTTCAATCCAGAATGCATTAGTTCTTGAATACATCGCTATGTTTGCATCAGAGATTTTTGCTATTATATTATTACATTATGTTAGACAGGCTATTTAAAAAATGATTTTTAAAAATCTACTTAAAAATCATTACATTACCTGAGTGATATGGCCTAGATTCAGTCTGCATTCTTAATAAACTGGAGAAATTACATGATACTTAATTATTTTTCATTCTTTTTCCAAATGGCCAAAAGGATTTCTAGTTAATTCAAATCACTAATAACACAATAATTGATTTATATAATTATATAAGAAAATTGATTCAGATTTGAAATCTTAAAATATTTGAAACTTTCAAATCTTTAGTGTGAATAGTGAAAAAATGATTAAAAAATATGGTCTCTAAATCAGTGATTTTCAGTTAGGTTGCAAAGGCATATTAAAATCATCACAGTTATGCTTGAGAAGTGCCATGAAATAGAATGATGAACAATGCCATAAAACTTTTTGCATGAATTAATAAAAGTATAAAAAGTAAAATAATTCTACATTGAAGTTTACATAATACTATATTGAAAATTGTTCAATGTCTAACAATTTATATGTGCAATACTAATGTACTAAATATTGAAGTGTTTTGTGCATATTTCCCCCTTGAAAAATTATAATTAACTTTTTCACTATCTGTGATGCTAATTTGTTTTTTATTATATTTAATAGTAAATATAAATTAAAAAAAAAAAGTGATTTTTACAATAAGAAATTATTTAAGAATTTAGCTCCAATTATATATTCCAGAGACATCCAGTATCTATTAGTGATAATTCAATAGACAACAAAAATAATTCAAAAGCTACATAAGTTTCAATTGAAAAAGTCGTTTGTGCATTTATGCAGTGTTGTCTTTTGATAAAAGTGTTTATTGATGGAGAAAATAAATTTACTAATAATTTTTTTCATTGCTCCTTTTTTAATTATTAAATATTTGTTTTATTGAATACAAGTATAATGTATATACTGAACTTTATATATAATTAGAGAGAATTTGATCACACACTTTCAAGCTCTCTTCAGCTATCCACTCCATCTTATACCACCGATACATATGACCATATACATGCAAAAAAATGACTAATCTCCATCATATATATTTTGTGCTGAATCATCATCATCATCTCCCACACATACATATCTGATCAGTGATCAGTTAATATTACGATAGCAAATCTTCAAGTTTTAACAGATAGGCTTCAACATTTTAATAAGAATTTGATAGAGATTTTGCATGATTAAATTAGCTTTTAGCAAAAAAAAAAATAGTGAACTAAATATTTATTGACATCAAATAGAAGCAACTGTTGCTTTTTTATATATATATATATTAGAAATAGCCTGTTAGTGACTTTCTTTTATTTTTTAAAATTTTAAAGAATGTTTTTATTAGTTAACTTATGCTTTACTTTAAATCACTTTAAATATTCAAATTTAATATTAGAAGAACAATTATTTTTACATTACAATACTTTTTTTTTGCTTGAAGGCTAAAATGTCAACTTTTGTTTATTATTATTATTGTTGTTGTTGTTGTTGTTGTTTTATTATTATTATTATTATTATTATTATTATTATTATTATTATTATTATTATTATTATTATTATTATTATTTTTTTTTTTTTTTTTTTTTTTTTTTTTTTATTATTATTATTATTATTATTATTATTATTATTATTATTATTATTATTATTATTATTATTATTATTATTATTATTATTATTATTATTATTATTATTATTATTATTTTTTTTATGGCTCATCAGATGTTTTAAAAAAACTTAATGTTGAAATTAAGTCTGATATTAGAAAGTTGAAGTTTAGATATTATCAAGAATTTCTTAGTGATAAAAATGTTTCTTTGAAATGGAGAACAATAAATTCTTTGATTAAAAAATCTTCTCCTGATCGTATTAAATGTATTAAATATAATGAAAGTTTAATTGAGTTACAGAATAATGAAAAATATTTAGCCGATCGGTTTAATGAGTATTTTGTAAATTTATCGATGCGTGATGTGTGAGCAGATTTTGTCTTCTTATTCAAGTTTGAATTCTTGATGCTTAAAGAAAATAAGGTTGCATTTTTGCCTGTTTTAGTTCATTTATTTAATTTATCTTTGCAGTCTGGATCATTTCCAGAATGTCTGAAAGTTAATGTTATTACTCCTGTTTATAAAAAGGGTGATTCTACTCTTATGGTCAATTATAGGCCAATTGCTATTATTTCTGTTTTTTCTAAATTATTGGAAATGATTGTTAGGGATCAAATGTTGTCATTTCTGTTTAAAAATAAAATTTTATCTGACTATCAATATGGTTTTCTTCCTGGCAGAAGTACATTAGATGCTTTAAAACATCATGTTCAGTATTTAACATCTTCATTGGATCAGGAACTTAAAACATTGGCTATTTATCTTGATTTATCTAAAGCATTTGATTCTGTTAATCATAATATTTTGATTAAGCGTTGCTACTTGTATGGTTTTCGTGGATCTATTGGTAGTTGGTTGGAGAGTTATTTAAATGATAGGAAACAGTTTACTAATATTTATGGTACTATCAGTGATGTGGTCTTGATTAATTCTAGAGTTCTGCAAGGTTCAGTACTTGGTTCTCTATTGTTTTTAATTTATATTAATGATTTATTTTCATTGAAGTTACATTCTAAGATTTTTGGTTTTGCTGATGATATTGTTTTATCTTGCAATGATGTTTCTTATAATCTTCTTGAAAAATTAGTGAATGAGGATTTGGACTCAATTGGTAAATGGTTGGCATATAATTCATTGTTGGTCAATTTAGATAAAAAAAAAGCTATTCTTTTTTCTTACAAGCGTACTTTTTTTTCTCTTAAGATTGAAATTTGCTGTAAGTATATTTTGCATCATAATAGTATATGTACTTGTGAGAATATTCCTTTGGTAGATAATTATTGTTATTTGGGAATATATATTGACTCCAGATTGTCCTGGACAAATCACATTACCTATCTTTGTCAACAGTTACGTAATTTAAACTATATGTTTTATTATTTAGATAAATTTCTTCCTAGGTCTGCTCTCATTTTTATTTACATTGCCTGTTATCAGAGTATTTTATCGTACAATATCATTATTTGGGGTAATGCTTCTTCACATATTTTATCTTCTTTGCGTGTTTTGCAAAATTATACTTTGCGCATTATTTTTGGTAGATCTCGTTCCTCTTCTGTCCAAGATATTTATATTGCATTTGGTTTATTTGATGTAAATCACTTATATCAATATAGAGTTATTTTTGATATTTTTTGTGCTAAACCTTTTCTGAATTCTAGAGTTTATGTTCTAAATACTCGTCTTTCTAATAAATTTCAATTACCTTTACCAAAATTTTTTAAGGAATCTAGTAGAAGACAATATGTTTATTCTGGGTCAAAGTTGTTTAATAAATTTGTATATGAATGTTCAATTGATCTGAATAATATTTCTTATATATCATTCAAAAAATATTTGTGTCAATGGTTGTGTAGTATGTATTAATTTTGGCATTTATTTTATTTATTTAATTAATTTTATTTATTTCCTAAACTGTTCTTTTGAGTTTTTGATTGTATTTTTATTTAATTTATTTTTACATGTAAATTCCACACACAAGATTTTTATTGTTTGGAGTTTTTAAATATTTGTGATGTACTTTGTTTTATTTCATAGAATAAATTGAATTGATTTGAATTGAAATTGATTATTATTATTATTATTATTATTATTATTATTATTATTATTATTATTATTATTATTATTATTATTATTATTATTATTATTACTACTATTATTATTATTATTATTATTATTATTATTATTACTACTACTACTACACACACACATACTACCACACTACCACTAATACTATTACTACTATTATTATTATTATTTTAAAGGTAACTTTATTCAAAAACAAGTGGTTACAATGGTTGTTGATTCTACATAGTGTTATACATAGGTTTACACAGTTATTACATTACAGTCTGCATATTTGATTAGAGTCTCTTTGCACTTAAAAATTGACTTTTTAGAACTTAGATAGTGGCTTTCACAATGTTTTTGATTTTTTCACACTTTATGAAGTATTTATTGTCCAAGTTTATGTACAATATAAATCAATGATCATGGTTTCAGTAATTTTTTCATGTTCTTGCAACACTGAATTTCATGTTTGCCTTTGTTCTTTTCTATTATATCCTTTATTATAAAGTGGCCTGAATTTTAAAAAGAGACCATGTTGCTGCAAAGATATCAAGTGGTGCAATAATGCTGTCTCTTTCTTTTATTTTTTGCAATTTGTTCCTATAGGTGTTAGGGTGCCTTCTTGTGTTGTTGCCCCATGTAAAAGTGCATCTGGTACACCAGAATGCATATAGGCTGAAAGTGGCTGCCCTTATGGTGGGTATTCCATTATTTTTGAATGTTTGTAGAATCTCATTTATTGTGGTACCATTTTTCCTATATCCACCAACCATCATCTGTCTTACTATTTCAAGTCCTGAACAATTATGTATGAAATGGTCCTGTTTCCTCATCCTGTGACACAGCATACACAAGGGATCTATATTTATATAGAATCTTCTGTATCTAATAAAATGATTTGTAGGTAGTGCTTTCAAATTGACTTTAATTACAAAATCGTAAAATTTTGGTTCCAGGTACCATTTCCTAAATTTTTAAGTAATTGACTGTTATCAATTCCCAATACAGATATTTGGTTATTCTGAGATTGCTTTTGTGTTAGGAAATCATGTATTTGCTAATATGTATATTTTATTGGACTTTTTAGTGTTACTTTGTTTTTATGCTCTCAATGCTTTCAAGCAACGTAAAGATATAATTGTTTGTAGGTGGTGGATGATCTGTGAGTGTGATCTCCAATATTGGTTCAATATCTGGAAATCTTTTGACTATGGCTATTAGCAGATTTATTGTTTTTTGTGTCTGAAACACTGATATTGAGTGAAGTCCCAGACCATTCCATTTTGTTGGTTGGTTAAGTTGCTTTATTGAAATGGCAACTACTTTCCTGTTCCATAGTAGTTTGCTACAAAATAAATTAATTGAGGCTATAAATGGTTTTGTAAAACTGATTATTGGTAAATAGTAACTTATTTTTGACATTATGAGTTGATTAAATAATGATATTTTTGCATGTATTGATAGATATGATCTGGATAATGATTCTGTGATTCTTTCTGCATCCACTTTGAGTTTGTTTTGTATTGTTGTTCTCATTTGATTCATTCCCAGATAAAATGGAAACCTAGAAAACTGCTGGGCTTTCCTTGATAAATTTGTTTGTTTACTTTCCCTGTAAAAATTGTCCAAGCAGCTGACTTATTGATATTGATTTTAAGTTTGAATTTTTTTGTATATTCTTCTATGATGTTTTGTAGTGCTTGTAGTTGCTTTTTTGATGTTAAGAATATTATGATATCCTCCATATAAGCTAGACAAGGAATGTATCTTTTTGTATTTGGTATTAACACTCCCTGTATTTTGTTTCAATTTCTTCCAATAAGGGTTTTATGTAGAAGGTGAACAGTAGTGTACTCAGTGGTGACCCTTGTGGTATTGATTGAGTGGGATAGAATGATGATGACATTCTTCCATTAAGTGTGATATGTACTTCTCTGTTTAAAAGTAGATTGGCTAATCAATCCCACCCACATGTCATCCAGGACCTCCAGGCATTCCACAGTTTGTACTTGCACATCTTAGCCAAATTACAAATACATACCTGTGTCAATTGGCAAATCAAATATCACAAAAAAATTTATAGCATACTGGGATTATACAACATATCAATGGTACCATTTATGAAAAAACAAGAACCTATTACCAAGATCACCAACTTAAGACCCATCTCAATGAAGCCTTTAGGAATTAAACTGCTAGAAAAGGTAATAAAGGTGAAAATTGAACCATTTATACTGACAAAAATCTCACATCAGTATGCAAAGAAAGGCTCATCCACAGGTCAGGCAGCACTAATCTTTAAAACTATAATTAACTCAGTAATTAAGAAGAAGAAATATGCTCCAATTGCAGTACAACAAGATTTTGAAAGTGCTTTTGACTCTGTACCAATAAAAATCTTACTAAACCAACTATTATTATTATTATTATTATTATTATTATTATTATTATTATTATTATTATTATTATTTTTTTTTTATTATTATTATTATTATTATTATTATTATTATTATTATTATTATTATTATTATTATTATTATTATTATTATTATTATTATTATTATTATTATTATTATTATTATTATTATTATTATTATTATTATTATTATTATTATTATTATTATTATTATTATTATTATTATTATTATTATTATTATTATTATTATTATTATTATTATTATTATTATTATTATTATTATTATTATTATTATTATTATTATTATTATTATTATTATTATTATTATTATTATTATTATTATTTTCAATTTGCAAAGTTGATCAATTATTTTTTAGATTTTCATTTTTTTTAATTTATGCTTTTAATAAAAGTTTTTAAAATATAAATGTATTATTAAAAATAAGAATTTTTTCATTAAAAAATAAAACCCAAGAAAAATAATCACCTATTGCATTGCTAATAAAATAGTGGATTAAAGGGTTAATTTATATTATAAACCAGATGTACCCAGCTTTTTGAAAGGCCATTGTTTTGATATGTCAATTTGACAGGGTTACAGACTATAATAATACTATTTTATTAAAGGCACAATTGCTTCCTTCACATAAAATATGGTATATTATAATAATACATAGTATTAAATATAATATTTGTAACAGTTTTTTATTGCTTTAATAATTTTTTTAAAGATTTAATGCAAATTAGACAAAAGATTCTAATATTATATAAATAAAAAATGTGACAAATATAGCTAACCTAAAAGGCCATCATTTTTGTAAGTTTTTTTAACAATTTTTTTCTTTTTGCATAGTGGAATTACTTGCTTTGACTCATAATCAAATCAAGTCTCTAAATTAAAATTTAAATAAGTATATCAGTTATATTTGAAATATGAATCTGACAACATTCCAGACAACTAATAATAGCAGAATTACTTCCTTTGTATTAAATATTCTTCATATAATAGTTTTTTTAATATTGGTTGTGAATTTGACATGTGAGACCCTTACGGAAAAACATACATTCCTAGGAAATATGTCACAATCTTATGTGCAAACACTCACCTGGATTTTAATTATTTATATAATTATATAAAACAATGAATTACACATGCAGAAAGTATATAAAGAAGTAATGATAGCACAATAAAAAATTGTCAAACTGGGAGAAAAAAGTTGGTAACATTGTCCTAGATTAAAATATTTCTAACAAAAAAGATCATACATTTCCAGAAACCATGTTACAAACTTACAAGCAAATATTCACATTGATTTTAAATGTAATAGTATTTATATTGTTATATAAATCAATGAATTATACATGTAGGCAGTATATACAGAAGTAATGGTAACAAAAGAAAAAATTGTCAAACAGGATGAAAAAAGTTGATAACAATGTCCTAGATTAAAATACTTATAACAAAAAAGAATCAATTAATTAAAAACTTCATTGGTGAAGGCAAAATCTATAACCCAGTTTGGAGATAGTGATTTTATAGCATTGTATATGGATATCCATGGATTATTCAAAATTATAGCAGATGGGACTGAAGATGATTGTTCTAAGTTAAAAACTAGTCACATAAAATTATCTATGCTGCTACTTATCCATTGCTCCTAATTGACAGAACAGATTATTGGCTGGAGGGGAAAGTCCTTTCTACGTTTTTATATACTACACAGACAGTAAAGCTTCTTGTTATTATATTCATGTGATGCTTAATTTTAGCACAGATATGAATAAAACACTCATAAGTGAGAAAAATAGTGGCTGCGTTGACTTCAGGATATGTTATAAATTTTAAAAGTAACATAATCTATCAACAAAATCTACTGCAATGAATTAAAATTTTATTTTATGAACGCTAAGAAAAATAATTCTCTTTAAAAACTATTTCACCTGTTATAACAGATGGATAATATTACTAACTTGATAGATATACATCATAATTTATATAATTTAGTTCTCAACAAATTTAAATTTATTTTTTATGTGTTGAAAAAAAAAGAGCAGATGTTATTTCAATCAAAACAAAATTATACATTCACAAATATCTACAGGCACAAAATACAAGCTTCCAATTTAAATATCTATGTTTGAATTTATATTTTTTGTATACATACTGTATATAAAACAGATGTTCTATCAATGCGATTAGGAGTTCTTGTCTACAAGCCATGAAGTCTAGTTTTCAAATGTCTAAGAAAGTGAAATCCTTCTCTATAGTGAACTACTTACTTGTTACATCATTTAACTTGTATACGTTTTGAACAAACCTAAATGTGTCTAAACTATAAACAAAACATACATATATCAACGTGTTAACCAGAGTGAATGCCTTTTTAAAATATTTATAACCCCAAGCACCCTATCAATGCAGAACATGACTCATGGTTAAAATAAAACTGTTTAAAAAATATTATTTATTGATCAAAATTCTAGAGCATACTCAGTTGTGCATTACTACTGTATATCTTTAAATTAACCACGTCATATAATAATATGAGATAATAAATTATCATCGAACCAATTAAGAGCTGTTATTTCCAAGCTTTTTAAAATACTGAACATCACAGGATCACCATTTCTTATGCTTGCTCATAACTGTTATTAAAACAGGCAAAACTCTCCAAACAATAGTGCTACTCAGTGCAAGCCAGAGTAATCAATGGATGCCAGAAGGCTTGTGCATAAAATTCCTATCTAGTGCTTACTCACCCAATATTCCCAGACTAGTTTCTGGCTTGTGGCCTTAGTCGGTGAGAAGCCTTGGATCTGAGAGCATTGCACCTAGATCTTTCCAAGGCTCCTCACTGATGAAGGCCACAGGCCAGAAACTACTCTGGGGATATTGGATGAGTAAGCACTAGATAGGGATTTTATCCACAAGCCATCTGGTATCCATTGATTACTCTGGCTTGCACTGAGTAGCACTACTGTATGGAGAGTTTTTCCTTTTTAAAATAACTATTGGAATCTGACATATGAATTATTATTAACATTTGCACCACTGAGTTAGTTTCTACTTAAAAGTATTATTATATTTTGAGCACTACACATTTAATAACCTTGTTATTTGAAAGTTTATTAAAATTATTAGAATTTAAATCTTAAACATTATCTTAAATAATAATAAGCTGGCTTGATTAATGTAAGAAGATAACAATGTAAAGTTTCATCTGTTTTGAGTGTTATTGCATGTGGCAACTTGTGAAAAAATATTGTTGTTTATGCATAAGTTAGCTTCTCTACAAAATTATATATATATTAAACTATGCAGCCCTAGTAGCATATAATAATTGTGACATAAATCTTTAAATTATCAGTTGCATAATTGGTTTTAATTATTGGAGTGCCATATTCATGGCTTTACTGAAAAAACTAAATAGAAATCTTATTATAAACTATGCCATTGACTTCCTATGGATGTGATATTTTTATTAATTATGTATAAATCTTTATTTTTTTTCATGTTAAATTACAACAATAACATGTGTATTGTTACAAAGTTTAATTGAATTATTCAATATCATCAATGTTTTTGGAATATGAGCTTTTATTTGGTCACATTTTCAATCCTAGTGAAATAAAAAGGGATTGTAGAAAATGCAATGATAGTAAACATAAAATTAAAAAGGCTTGGCTTATTTCTAATGGTAACTTTGTTATGAATAGAAAGTTTAATAGTGTTCAGTTTAATAATGTTTGGGATATGCACAATTAGACGGACTACTTCATAACTTCCATGTTGAGGTTTGATGTGTGTAACAATTTAGAACTTTTTTAAAATTTTACATCTTGTTTTTGACAAGGGTATTCAGCAATGAAAATGCATTTATATTATATAAATACTATTAATCCCCATATTTTTGGAATTAATATTCATGTTTACACTTACTTTTGAGGCTTTTTTTTTAACAATGACGATTGTATGTGGATGCTAATTTTCATTTTGTAATTGGAAAATATAAAATTAATAAAACCCTATAAAGAATGTAATCATCCCATCTCACTAGTGCCATTAAACAGTGGTGTTAAAACTGCAAGGATACTCTTGTCCCAGCTACAAGATAGAGACCTTAAGGAAGTAAGAGCAGCCATATTATTTCAAAATAAATGTTATTATATGAGCTAATCTTAAGTGTCTAGAAGTAAGAGCATGAATATATAAATCATTCACTTTAAATCCATTTCTTATTTTAATATTCTTATTAGCACTTGTGAAATTTTAAATTTACTTTGTGCCAATATTGGATGATATTAAATTATGTAATACTCAATAAATTTTTCAAATGCCCCTCACTAGCATGGTTAAACAGAAATATTAAAAGTGCTAGTATACTCTCAAGTATTTATGGAGCATTACAAAATTAATAGTAATATTTGAGATGTTATACTGAAATGAATGTTAAAAGAACTTTCCCTATAAATTGGCTCTTCTTTCAATGCAATAAAATGATGAGAAGCAGAGTCACTATATACATCATTGGATGGCTCTTTGGCCCCAGGGTTTAAACCACATCTATCAATACCCCAGGGGTCACAATCTTAGCACCTTGTGTTTCATAGCTGATGTAAACTCTCTATTAATAGCTATTGAAAACATCTTCCTGGGATGTTTGTCCCAGTGCTAGGGGAGGGGTTCATCACATATCATATGTTGATGGCATTACAGTCTTCCTCCCCTTACATAAATACTTGCCCAAACTATATAAACTGCTGGATGAATACACTGAAAGATATGTACTAAGAATAAACTCTGAGAAATCTGCTACCTGGAAGATCCATCGGGCAACAGCAATTTCTTCAAAATTCTCGGGCAAACCTCAAAACTTTCTTGGATTTCCCATGGTGCTATCCAGATCGGCTATGAGAAGAGCACTGCAAAACAGCATTCTACAAAAAACCAAAAAGGTTGCAAGTGCTCTCTCAGGGATCTACTTATCACTCCCGGGTAAGGCAGCACTGATTAACATGTTGGTGCTTCCACAAATTAATTACTTCATGCCACTTCTTAAACCAACCAGGTCCTTTCAGAATGCAATAAACTCAGTCTGCACTGGCATCTTGTGGAAGAGGAAAACAATAACCATCAGTTTAGCCAAGATGCAGAGACCGAAAGACCTGAACAGGCTCGGGTTGCATGATCTCAACACCTTCTTCATTCAGAAATCCCTATCAATGCTTAAGGCAATGAATGCAAAATTGCCAGTGGACTTACTACAGGATGAAATTGAACCTACTGACATGCCACCTTTACAAAGTAAGTGGGTCATGGAGTTGCTAGCATATGCCGACAAATTCTTCAAAAGTTATGGTAACACTAACCCTTACTGGAAAGTTTACAAATACATTCACACAAACATTACTGAAAAAACTACTGAGCTTGATATATCTACCAAATTACTAATCAGAAAATTAAAAATTTGCTACTTGGAAGCCAAAAATATTGACTTCATCATAAAATTTAATTTGAAAGCCTTGCCAATGAATCATTTTTTGATAAATCATAGAAATTTCTCAAAAATAGAACCACTATGTAGCTTATGTAAAGTGGTGGACGAAACTATTGAACATATTTTTACTGCTTTCCCATTTTTGAGTCCTGCTAGAAAAAATATCATAACCAGAGTACTGCCAGCTAACATGAAGATTCTATGAATCAGGGATGCTATAAAGAGTGGTGTCTTTGCTGCAATTAAAATGGGAATGTTCCTCCTTCATGTGATGTGGTTAATGAGGAATTATTTTGTTTTTAAATGAGGAAATAAAGAACCATGGGAGGTGTGTAAAAAATTTATTCAAAGGACTATGTTTACGGATCGCTTATTAATACCAGAAAAGCTCTTCAGGGACACTTGGGGCAACTTAGGCCACTGGATGAAGAGCCTATCCTTAGGCATGCTAATTAAAATTAATTCAAGATTAAAAAATGGTTCAGTTAGATGAAGAATGACAAAGGATCACTCCTAATCAAAATATAGACTGCACAATGATCACTGGCCAAGTCAATAAATAAAGAGCCAGTTGTTCTGATATAATACGAGTACACAATAATTATAGACTAAGTTTGAATGATGAGCTTCTTGCTTTGATCATGAAATTAATTTGTCATAATAATAACTAATGTATCAAACAGGTATATTTTCTAATTTGGAAAATTATTTACTAACGATTGTCATAATACGTGTAACAAATCCAAACAAATGTATACCAACAAGATTTATATTGTAATCGTATGTGTATTTTCCTTAATAAAAAAAAAGCAGTCACTACAGACATCAGCTCTCAATTATTTATCTGCCCATTTATAAAAAGGAAAAAAATCATAAATCTCATTTAAAATCATTTTACATGCATATCTTTAATTCCCTGTGAAATGCAAGAAGGTCTTACATATTAATCTGAATTTTAAACTTGCATATTTGATTTAATAATAATATTAAATTACACATCTATAAAGTAAATCTCTAATATAGCCAACTTTTTAAAGTTTTCTTTGTAGAATTATTTTTTTATCAACTAATAGCCACCAACTCCCCCCTGTAATTTAAGACAGAAGAATGATCATATCTTGTCAAAAATATCCCACAATTAAGTAACAAAACTCATATTTTGTCACTGTATGTTTGCTTCAAAATACACCAAAATACAACACAATAACAACATTGCATAAGACTGCTTATATATTAGATCAATGTTATTCAACAATCTTTTTTTATTACAATAAAATATCAAATAAATTCAATGGGCTAACAAACCCAAAAGTTCATATTATTATACTCATTTATGTTTTATAATGAATAACAAAAATATCATATATATATATATAAAGGCTTTTGACTTCATGAATTTTCATTTTAGATTATTTATGTTTTGTACAAATAATCATGTGTTAGTTTAAGAAGTATATAATGATTAACCCTTACAAAATCTGCCATTTTCTATTGTTACACCTGGTGGAAGTATTTGAAAATGCTCAACCTTTCATCTCTATATAAAATCTTTATTTTATTCTAAAACTCAATAAATTGGATTTGATCTCTTTTTAATTTAACTTTTCAAATGCAATATATTAAAAAAACATATTTGAATTAAACAAATATTGAAAAAATAAATTGTAAATACAAACAAAGGATATAATTACATCACATACATGGGCATACAATGATGTAGAAGTAAATTCTCAGAAAATAAATAAATTCACTTCATTTTAAGTTTTTTCTTTCAAATGCTAACAAAGAAATGTGTACTTATGATAAATCTACCAAATTCTGATTTAAATGATAATGTTTGTTTTATAATTATTACAATATTTCAAAAGATTTTAATACCATATCTATTCTGACAGATAATGATGTTACACATATCATATATTTCTTTATTTAAATTACAGCCAAGTTTATTAACTTCTATTTCTAAAAATAAAAAATAGATGAATAAATTGAAAGTGTGCATTTTAGTGTTTTTGTTTTAAATAAATATGTAAAATAATCAAAAATATTTTAGAATTAACAAAAAAATCATACTTCCTTTACTCCAAAACCTTTGCATGAAAATTAAACTAGGAGGAAGTGAATGGTCTCTAGGCATTTTTTTCTATTATAAATAATAAACACCTTATATCTTAGCCAACCGTCTGTAGGATACTGATCTCTTCAATTTTTTTTCAGTTCAAAAAATCAATAAAAACAGTATAAGTGTTTCTATTTCATTAAAAAAAGTACTGCTTATGAACATCTAAAGCAGTAGAATTAGCACACCTTTTCAGAAATAAACAAGCCAAATTTTCTAATGAATCTGAAAAATTATCAAATTAGTAAATAAATAAATTGACTTAAAATTTAAAAGGGTCTTTCATTTAATGATCACATCAATGTTTGTATACAAATTTGAATGTGAATAGATGAACCTATGATTAAATGTATATTAGTTTCATTTTCATAGTCAATCATAAGATGAACAAATAATTTTCTTTTGGTAGTTATAAAACATTTAAACGTAAAACATCAGCCACAAAACATATGATACTAAAAAATAAAATAAAATTTTTTATGAATTATAAATATGAAAGTGTAAATTTAATGTTAGAAATATGGAATATGTTATGATAATGGCAATACTTTTCAAACATAAATAATATCATTCAAAACTTATATTTATATATATAATAAACCCATAAAATAAAATAAAATATGTTTTAAAAAAATAAGTAGTTTTTGATGTTAAACTTTTTCATTTTTTTAAATTGACTAAAGTCGCATTAAGTTATTTTAAAATGTGGTAAACAACTTAATGAATAAACTTGAAGAAGAGGATATAATTTTCTTGTTGATATACACAAACCACACATAATTACTTACTACAAGAGCACTTACTTAATTATCATATATGCACTTAATTATGAAATAATGTTTTTAATATTTATTTTTAATTATGTCTAAGTTGAGAAATTATTTAGAAAGAATTTCAAGCATTGGAGAGAATTTTGATGTTTCAGCACTTGGTAGTTGATATTAAATTAACACAGGCTGTTTTATCAAATAGGCTGTCCAGCATTTAAAAAAAATAATGGCTGTCAAGCAAAAAGATTCTGGTAATCATATAAAAGTTGAAGTCGTTGCCATAGCTGCACTGAAAAGCTTAATTACATTGCTATAGTCACAACATGAATGGCTAGAATCCCAATTAGTTCCAGTTGTAACTAATTCTGTTGGATATAGACTTCCTGATCTTTCAAAGTGTTGTCTCCAATGCTTGGACTTGCCTATCTCTCTAATGATATAAGTGACGATATAAAATGCTTATCTGCCACATTTCAACAAATGATGATAAAAATGTAATAAATTAGTCAAGCGTTGTTAGCTGAGAGTTCATTGCAGCCGCCTTGCAAGCAAGCAGTTGGTTGCAGACGGTTGTGGGTTCACGTCCCGGCTGATGCTATGACATATGAAAAAAAAATGTAATAAATAATAACTGATGACCAAAGACCTCAAGAAAGAAGAAGAAATTTGTGAGCATAAGAATAGATCATCAGAAATATATATTTGAAAAAAGTGGAACAATCTACAACAAGAAGACCAGGAATTCAAACTAGCCTAAAATTCAAAAAGACACACGAATATGTAATTATATTAGAATTCTAAAAATAAAAAAAAACTACTTAAGGAGAAACTATTATTTCTTTAACCCAGTTTGTAATTTTTTTTAAATTACTAATTTTTCTTATGTGCGAAAGTATTATTTTTTTACTTATTACATTGTAAACATTATTATGTAGTCAAGCGTTGGTCGCCGAGTGGACAGCACAGCTGCCTTACAAGCAGTTGTTCCAGGTTTGCTTCCCGGCCAATGCTTTGACACATGAAAAAAAAAACATTATTATGTAACATTAAATGTTTTATTAATATTTAAAATGCAATATTTTGTCATTCTTCTCTACATTGTTGCTCACATTATAATCTTAAAAGAGAAAAGAAAATGTGAATTGTACTTTTTTGTTAATATATACTAAACAAATGGCAGGTCAATATAAATTGTTGCTTTTTCTTGGCATAAAAGTTTCATATGTTTTAGTCTGAACTTTATCTTAATAGAAATAAGCTATACAACAATAATGCTGTTAATCTTAGTATTATTTTGAAATTGATATGAACATTACAGTTGCTGATTATTTGATTTGTAAAGATGCTCATTTTGTACCATATTCAAACTGTATTTTTAATTAAATTATTCATTTTGTTAATGTTTAAAGTCTTTTGTATTTCTTTATTCTCAATTCTATACACTTTTTTAGTTATACAACTTGTGTGAGTGTGCAATCCACAGTTGGCATATGGCAATTAGTTATCACAATATATAAAGCTAGCATTGTGAAACGTAACAGTTTGAATTATGTACAGTAGTTATGGGGGGTTATGGTCTTATAATCTAGATTATAGGTGGAGTCCATCCATTATCATCATCGCAGTAAGAATGACTCAAATAGATACTATAATTTAACTTTGTTGTAGGGTAATGTATTTCCTCATATAGGTATGTGAAACTATAATTAATACCACCCAGAAAGCATATGAATTATTATTTATCGATCTCATACCACGTAAATCAGTCATATATACATTTCAAATTGTAATTTTAACATTCTTTTATTTAGAAAAATTTATTTATATAGATATTTATCTATTTCTCTATTAAGTTAACTATGAGTGCAATTATGTTTGGCAGCTGAAGTGAGGCTTGATTATATCTACCTTTCTCAGACAAACCATTATATTTGGCTAGACGCAATGACTGATTTATTCATCATCATCATCAACCATTATCAATCCACTGCAGGATGAAGGTCTCTCCAAGTTCAATCCATCTTTTCCTATCTTTAGCGTCTCTTTTCCACATCACCCCTGCACCCTTTCTTATTTTATCCATCCATCTTACATGTGGTCTCTTTCTGGCTCTTTTACAATCTCTTGGAATCCAGTTCAAAATTTCAATTGTCCATCTATTATCATCTCTTCTAGCAATATGTCCAGCCCAACTCCACTTCAGTCTTTTAATTTTTTCAATGAGGTTTTAACACCTGTTTGTTATATAGTGTTATATTTGTTATCCAATAAATTTGTCAATAAGACCCGATACATATATTTAGGGATGTAAAATGTGATACATGATAGAATGGTATCTTAATGATATCTTATCTGAGAATAAAGATTAAATGAGATGACAGATATATATGTTGTTCTGCAAAGAATAGATAATAAATGGTTATAATTGGAGTTAATGAAAATAACAAATGAATTAAAAATACAGCGTAAGTTCTTTTTCTTTTCTTTTTTAGATAACAAAGAAAGTCTTAGATTAATGGTTTGGAAGGATCGCTCCTGAAAGCCATTAAACTACTTTATAATCATGCAAAGAGGAAGTTTGCAATTAGTACTTGTATAATTAATTAATTGAGTGTATAATTTACAGTTGCAGACTGTCAATTAACATGTTAATGATACATTTAAAAATAGTTTCTAATCAGACTGGCACTTTTTGTAAAAAAAAAAAATTAAAAACAATTCAGTTAGATAGATTAAAAAAAGGATGACATGTATTTAAAAAAAAAAGAGGTTATTTATTTATTTTTTTAAAGAGTTTTGTTATTGTTGTCGTTTTTTTTTTTTTTTTTTAAAAAGTTATCCAGATTACTTAAAACTTTGTCCTATCGTGCCTTTTTAAAAAAACAAGGTTTTGAACATATAGACTATGGTGAAGAATAAAACTTTTTAAAGAACCTTATTCAGATTATAATAATTATGTCATTCTACATTCTTAACCACGATTGTACGATGGGCATAATATTCATTTTCTGTGACACAATTTTTTAAAGCAAACCGCCATTAGGTATGATTGTAAATGCTATTTCCAGGTAAGGAAACATCTCAGTATACCTTGAGATGATATTAAGTGTTTTTTTTGTATTTCAAATACTTTTATTGAATGTAGACAGAGGCCATTGCTTGCCAATGGACACTGGAGCTTTCTGATTGAGATTGATGAAATCCTTCTACTCCAGAGAAGTTTTCTCAGTAGTGTATGACTATGATTAATAAATTTCTTTGTAAATTTTATTATTGGTGTATATCATTCTAGTCACAATTATCATGTTGTATGATAAAACTTTGGTGTCCTATTTTATTTGTTAGTTGGTTTTGAATACTTGTTCTCATTTGTATAGGATTTAAATAAAAAGGAAAACCTAAAAAATGCTGAGTTTCCTTTAAAATGTTCTATAACATTGCATCCTGTGTAAATTTGCCATGCACATAATTTTCCCATATTAACATGAGTTTGAATTTGTCAATGTATTGTAGCAATTTCATTACAAGTGGAATTTGTTTTCCAGATGACAAAAAAATTGCAATATCATCCATATAAGCAACACACTTAATACTGGTGCTTAAGTCTGTGAGATATATGCCTGCCATTTCTTTTTTGATGATTTATGTATATTGAGAAAAGAAGTGAACTCAACAGAAAACTGTGAGGTATAGAACAATTGGGGATAATAGGCAGTGATGTTCATCCATTTATAATTACAAGTATCTCCCTTTTTCTGAAACAAATTTTTCAAGATATAAAGATAAGTTTTAAGTGAATTTGTTTCATCTAAAGTGTTAATCAGAATGTCATTAGGAATTGTATCAAATGCAGATTTAATATCCAGCTTAATCACAACAGGACCATATTTTTTCTTTATTCTAACCATGTCAATAACAGTTCTAAATATAAAGGCTGTTTGATTAGTGGATGAGCCCACTTTTGAAAACTGGCATTTAGAGAGCATAGGTAAAATGTATGGCTCCATTCTATTTTTTAGAACAGCCTCCAATACCTTGATCCCCAATGGACTCATTGAAATTGGTCTTACTTTTCAATGGTTGACATCTTTTCTTTAGATGTATGGTTGAAGCAAAGATGGCATCTTATGAACCAAAGAATATACCTAAGAAAAATGGTGATTCTTATTAAAGATAAATGGTTCTTTTTATACTATCAATAAAAGTAACACTAGAAGAAATATGAGATTTAGTAATTGTCTCAATGATGTTTTTATATATGAGAAGAGCAGGACACAGGATTAGAAAATGGTGTATTGTTTCTTCAGACTGATGACAAAGATAGTAAGCTAGATCAATGTTAGTGAAAGATCTTTTCTGTGATAAAAAATGACTAGTAAGTAGAGTCTCCAAATTAATTTTAATAACAAAATCAAGATATTTCAGCTTTACATACCAGAATTCTAAACATTTTTAAAGCAAATATATACTAAAATTGTATTGTGCTAACAAAAAAATAATTATAATTTCATATCTTAGTGAGTTAAAATATTTAATTATAATTTCCTTATTTTAAATAATTAATTTCTATACCAAAAATGCTGAAAGATTTCGGTGTTTATGTTGCAGAAATCTTTCAAATTTAAAATAAAAGATATTAATTGTAATTGTTCAACTTCTCCATTTATTTCTACATTTATTTTTTCTTTTAATTTTCCTATTCTTTTGTTATCTAATGTAAGCTTTAGTAATCAATAGAGGCCATATAATAATGCTTATAGAATCCATATATGATGTCCTATTCAAATATGCCCTAATGAGTTTCTAGCTTATGGCTTTCATCATTGAAGAATTTTTTGGATTTTTGAATAATGCACTTGGACCTTTTGGATTTAAAGCATTTCCCTCTAGCAGCCACTTTTTACTTTTTTGTTATATTATCAAGCTATCACAAGCTATCAGCCCAAATTGAAACAAATCAACCTGCTTGTTTAGTTATATAGATTTAAAACCAGATCACTTTCAATATATTATGGCAATCTTAGTTTTTTTTATAATCTTAGGCAAAAGAATATGGTGAATAAAAGAATTTGCTAATAAATAGCATAAGTATGTGTAAGCTAAGGTCATGTGGTGTTTTGGTCATGTGATGCATTATTGGGTTTGTTTGAATTCTTACCAAAGAATAAAGCTGCCTAAGATTGTAAAAAAAAAGAAGTCACCATAATATATAGATACTTAATTGGTTTCAAATCTATATAAGTATGCAAGCAAATAGATTTGTATTAAAAAAAATTAAAAAAATTTTGAATCTGAGTAGGTAGCTTGAAAGTATAAGAAAAAATTTAAAAAGCTGTTAGAGTAAAGGTGCATTAGATTCAAAAGGTCAAATTGTACAATTAAAAAAAAATCCAAAATGCTCCTCACTAATTAGAAACTAGTCTGGGGATATAGATCATGTGATGTTTTATTAGTAATTTCTTCTTCATTAATGCTTTTTTAAAACACAAACAGGTGATTAAAAATCATATTAACAGTTTTAACATGTTTGCACTTACAGCTAAGTATGTACATCTAAAATTTTGACACTTCTAACTTTTAAAAGATTTCAGTATAAAATCCATGGCTATGTTTATTTCTATTCCCTTTTTTCTCATTAAAGATTGCTTAACTAGTTCACTTATTAACTTCATCTCTTTTTTAAAAATCTAAGTGGTAATTTCGATTATATTTAAAACATTTTATTTTTATAATTAAACCATTATTCTATATCATATTTTGATAATCTATTTTATTTATTACATAGTTTTCAAATGAAAAACAAAGATAATATTTCAACCTAGCAAATATAGAAAATAAGTATTAATCTGATATATATATATATATATGGACAAGTTGCAATTTTTAGTATCTACATAAATATACTGCACCAGATTCCACCTTTATTGTTAAACAGAGAGTGCCTTGACAAAAGGTTGAAATAATTGATTGTTATTGATATTGGGATTGCCTAAGTGCTGACTAGCTTATATATATATATATATATATATATATATATATATATATATATATATATATATATGAGTAATAACTTTTTTCACATTGTTGATGGTGCATACTGTTGATTAAAAAAAAATTAAACAAATTATTTCTTATTTGAATTCCATTTCTATAAAGCAATGAAATTCTGTTTTAAAATTGCATTAAAATTATTAATATATTATAAAAAAAATTCTGCTCTAGTGTTTATGAATGCATTTTTTATCAATGAATCATAACTTCTGCTTTGCTGTAATTATGATTTCACTTCATTTTTCTTAAATGCAAACATTTTAAATAAAATCTATTTGTAATCATGAATATCTTTTGTTTAAAATAAATATATTGCAAAAATAATCATAAATATGAAAGTTACAGAAAATATATAATTTTTTCCAAAAGTAAAAAAAAAATTGATCACAAGTGCTCCCATAGACACTTTTGAAGCCTGAAAATAAAGAATCTATCAGTAAATAGCAATGCCAGTTCCTTTGCACTATATTCTTCATATAATACTGACATCTTCAGATTTTTCAAGATAAATTTTAGCCTCAAATTCTGCCATTAAATGAAGGCAAAATCAGTAGAATATCATTATAGTTAATTGCAAAAGAAAGAAGAAAAGTCCAAACTAGTGGCAGTGCCATCTAACTCACTGCAAATGTTTCTGGAAGTAACCCCATTAAATGAAAATACAAATAGATTTTCAATGCAAAGTCTAGTTTCAATTTCAGCTAGAAAATAAATACTCTGTTAATGTTTAATTAATATGAGATAAATATTGCAAAATCAAATCTTTTATATCTTCATTTAAAAAAATTGATCATGAATCCAATGATACTTTTTGTGGAATGTTTGGAACAAAACTTAGCTTAATAAATGCTGCTCTAGTGAATACTTTGTCAGATTATGATGTAGAATAATTCTGTGGCTTAATCTATATTAATAATTCATAATATATCTTAATCTGCTTTTTCTTTTTAATCTTATTTTTATTTCTACTGAATTCATATATAAATATTTACATTATCTGATTTACATTTCAATCATTATCATATGGTCATTGTCAAGATGTTCTGCATGAACTGTTGCAATGTCAGAGTAGTAAAACCTGAAGTTAATCCATTGATTGTGGCCTAGCTCTACCCTATCCATCATTCATAGCCTAGTTCTGTCATTTCCAGTTCTTAAACTTCTTATGAATGTCAAAGTAATAAAGCATTCAGTTATTATTATTGTCAAGTAAATTTTTCTATTTCCTATTCTTTTAACTCCACTACAAGTTGAAAGAACAAATTAAGATATAAATTACAATTGATATTTTTTCAAATTATCAATACTATATTAATTTAGATATTAATGTACCTGAAAATGTAAATTTCAACAATCACATTATAACCAGGAAGTAAAATAGTTTACTTCCCGTTATATATATATAAAAATAAAAAAAATTTATAAGTAAAGTTTTAATAGAGAAATTATAAATAAATTATAATAATAAGCTGAATGTTTTCAAGGATCCATGCCTCATAATCATAGCTTTCTTAAAAATATATAATAAAATATATGCAAAGATATTTAAATTAACACATGTTACATGGCCCATTTCTTTGATATATCAAAACAAGTGTCTTTTCGATTTATAGCATTAATATTTCCTTTAATGTATTATGCTTCTTTTATTTTTCTCTTATGATCATTCAATTCTGTGCATATAATTACAGGATTAGCAGGTGTAAAATTGTGTCCAGATTTAATGGCATTCTCCAAGAATACAGAAGATATATTGTTGTTCTTCTGAGCTCTATTGTAAGTGTACATGTATTGAGCAAGTCTAGTATTAATAGTAACGAACAGATTGATCAACAACTTAAAAGATCATATTGATCGATCATTCACCCCACATGTATATTCCATTTCATGCCCTCAAGACAGATATCAAGCTGTATATTATGGTGAAACTAAAACTACTATTAATACTAGACTTGTTCAACACCTGTACACTTACAATAGAGCTCAAAAGAACAACAATATATCTATATTTTTGGAGCATGCCATGAAATCTGGACACAATTTTACACCTGCTAATTCTGTAATTATATGAAAAGAATTGAATGATTATAAGAGAAAAATAAAAGAAGCATTCTACATTAATGGAAATATTAATGCTATAAATAGAAAAGACACTTGCTTTGATATATTGAAGAAATGGGCCAGGTAACACATGCTAATTTAAATATCTTTGCATATATTTTATTATATATTTTTAAGAAAGCTATGATTATGAGGCATAGATCCTTGAAAACGTTCAGCTTATTATTATAATTTATTTATAACTTCTCTTTATTAAAACTTTACTTATAAGTTTTTGTGTTTATTTAATCATGAAATAGTAAAATTTATATACCATGACCTTAAATTTTTTTTAGGAATATAACAATATTTTATTCACACCAAATGACCTTAATTTTTTTTTTTAGGAATATAACAATATTTTATTCACACCAAATTCCTAACTATTTATGCATAGACACTGACCTTCTTTTAATGATCTATGCATATTGTTAGATTAAATCTCCAACCATTTTTTATTTGAGAGTAACCTTTTTCACAAGCATCAAAAAACTTAAACCTATCTCCATAACATGTTTAGACTGAACTAGTATATATTAAATAGGCCAGGCAGGTATGCCATCTATCTGCCAAAAAACTTGATGTGGTTAATTCAGTCACAGTGGATTATGGGGTAGGGTAGTTTACTTTTTTCTGATAATTTTTGAATAAAAATTGCTCTCAAGTAAAAAGTGCTTGCAGTTAATAGCAAATTATTTTATAAATGTCTGTCAATTATATTATTTACAAAATCACTTTTGCCTTATTGCTTCCAAAAAAAACACTTTCCATATTAAGAAATTTTGTTTTAGGTCTCCAATATTACATATCATAGAATATGAAGAGTAAGGTAAAGTGTTTATTAGTCATTCATTAGACTAAACTTTATACACTTAATGAATATTATTTCTGTAGTGCACCTTTCACTACACCATTCTCATACAAGATAAGAACTGATTTCTATTTGCTTTTAACATATTGTGGATAGGTATAATCATAAACATGTGATGTAAGACGTGAATAAAATGTATGATTCTCAAAATGCACATTTCATGCTGCAGCAGCACTTATCAGTTGGTTCATATCATAATCTCTTACACATATCCTTATCATTGTTCAATATATGTAGATTGGCTATATATACTGAACAATAATAAAGATAAGTATAAAATATTATTATATGGGCCAACTGGTGAGTGTTGATTCAGCATGAAATATACATCTTGGGAATTATACATCTCTTTTTCATATGTCTTTGGTCATATGTTTATAATTACACCCTTCCACAAGATGTTAAAAGCAAATAGGAAAGAGTCTCTGCCTTCAGTGAGAATAGTGTAGTAAAAATTGCACTACAGAAATATTATTGATTAACTGTAAAATGTTATTTCTTTAAAATGAGAGTTGACTATCATACTTCTCCACTAAATCTTATCCTGGATATTTTATTTTTTATTCTTTGCCAAAGTAAATTATAATAATACAACGTGGGAAATCCTATTTCTTTGTTGTTACAAGAGAATAATCATTTATAGCTTCTTCATTTTTACTTATTCATTTTACAATTCTGATCAATGCTAATATCAATTAATACACTCAGTCTGTTAGTATTCCTTATTATTAGTTAAACTATTAGCAGTTAAGCTCAAAAGTTGATGCAAATTTGAGAGCTCCCCCTCTCAATAAGAAATTGGTCCATCTGTTTATTAGCAATCCACTCTATAACTGAGCCATCTACTTGCTATGACACATTTATGTTTACAAACAAATTTCCAGCAGAAAGCTTTAAAAATACATCTAATCTGATTAATTAAATTTTATGGCAATAAGTGATGGTAACTTCTGACAGTGATGTTAAAAATTGATCTTGAATAATTTTTCATTTGATGGCTAAAATCTATCTACCTTAGTTCTAATCTTTTTTCTTTTATTTTTATGCTACAGGATTTACTAATAGATTTAATCTTTTCTTAATAGAATAATTAAAATTTATTAATATCAATTAAATTGAAATATAAAAATTAGAATAAGAAAATATCAAGCAATATCAAACTTTATCATCATCATGTTACAGCCTCACAAAAATGAGCACACATTCTAAACAAAATTATAGATGTGCCCATTTATTTTTATGTAGGCAATACATAATACCAACGTTATTATAACTCTGAATAATTTATCTTTATTATTGTTATTATTATTATCATCATTATCATTATTATTATTCTAAAAATGAATTGTACTCTGCTAAATTATATGTAAATAAAACAATAATATTTCTAGCATTATATATTATACGATAATAAAAACATATACTAGTTAATCAATATTACGTATTTAAAAAAAAAAAAACTTGATAAAAAAAGAGAGATGGGGGAAAGAACACTGCTTATGTCTCTTCAGCATTAGCAGTCTATTAATTATGCAAAAATTTTGTAATGAAAATTTAATTTTTCTTCTCTGCCTCTTTTATTACATAACATAAAATTCCAGTTTTATTTTATTTATTTTTAAATAAAGAATCAGCAGTAAATATAAATCCATAAGTGTTTGTAAATGTGTTTATGTATATGTATGTATACGTGTGCACACATACACATTGTGAACACACAAACCCAATTGCTCAAATTAAATTATTGGATCCCACATCTAAAAACTAAAAACATAAATTTGATAAGTTTTCTTTCACTGCACAACAAAATTCGAAATTAAAAAAGTACGGGAAATTGAACAATCGCATCGACTGATTTAATTATTCTAATATTATAATCATGCACCAATGAAGATTAAATAAAACTACAGTTAATTAGTTTGAACTAATTCGCAACCAGATTAAAAAAAATTAAATAAATTTTAACATCTCTAAGAATGTATTTTATTTCCCCTCAGTCTATAAACTTGTGTACCTTAATATCCTTAGAGAAAATCTATTAAATGTACATATTTTATAAAACTGAACAAATTTTAAAAGTGTGTGTGTGTGTGCATATAACTTCTACTCTCACACTTGGATACGAATTATTAGTTTGCTTCTATTTCAATGATATAAATATAATGTAGTATTATTTCCATATGTACAGTTTTCTGCTTCTGTTATCTAAGAATATAGATTTAATTTTTTTTATATAATTTTTATTATTAAAAATCCAAATTGTCGACTTCTTTATATATATAGGTCATCTTCATGTATTTAATGGTGAAATTGAAAATGAGAAATGAAATTGAATTATTCCAAATGTTAATTAAAAACAGATATATTAATTTTTAACTGAGGTTTAAAGTTTATATCTGGGCTTGAGATAATCTTTAGTTTAGTAAATGATTAGTAAAAATCATTAATGTATTTATCTAGAGTGTTGTGGATGGAATAAGTTTGACACTTGTAAATCAAAATGTAGCAATTTATTTATACATGCTTATTTAAAACATCCCAACTGCGAATCTGCAAAGACAGCATGTAACCAAAGAATTAGTGTACCATGTACATTATTAATTTAATTTATGTAAGGTATTAAAGTAATGCTGGTAATTAATGTAACAAACAAAGTAAATAATATTACTGATGCATATATGCAGTCCTATAAAATATCCATAATAATGCTTCTATGTTTCTTATGCTTTTTAAATATAATGCTAGCTACTAATGTTTTGTAAAATAGATGTCTTAATCTTTCAAAATCAATAAGATTGAAATTTTCCTCCTAACAGGCTTATTACATAATCTAGAATCTCTATTTAAATACAAAGATATCACATTTTTAACAGATTCATCCTGGGATTTATTCACTGGGTGCCCTGGGAACTGCTTTATTTTCCTATTTGATCATATTGTTTAATCTGCTTTTTAAATGACCATCTTTGATAGTAAGACCCATTAAGACACATTAAAAATTGTTTATTTCTGCATTTGTAATATTTTGATAATTTAAATTAGAGTATATATGCCTAACAGATCATAATACTTTGGTTAAACTGTTTTTACACAGTGAACTCTGGCCTTTACATTCATTTATAACCCGCCTACAGACAAATATCTATAAGGTGGAATATTTTTCTCCAAGCAAAAATATAAATAAATCTTCAGTTTAAAAAGACACAGTAATCTTTATCTTGAGAAGACTTGGTTATTTTCTAGCCAACGATTCCTGATTATAACCATGAAATACATTAAATGAATTCAGATAAACTTGTCTTCTATTTACTTATAAATCCATACTAATTGAATAGTTTATAATAAGTCCCTAGTTAACACTAAATGTCATTATTTGTGACAAATAGCAATAAATCACAGCTAGAAAAATAATTAAATAATAAGGAGTAAATAGCAAATAAGATTATTGATAATTTTATTTAAAAACTGAACATAAGTTAATAACAATACTAGTAAAAAAAAAGTTTTCTCACTTTAATGTTTGCAATATGAAAATACGTTTGCTGTCAAAATACGTTTGACAGAAAAAGAGCAACATATATTCAGTCCTCATTCAATCTCAAAAAGGTTAGAATTTTTCCTTCAAATAATAGCCTAAACCCAACTCACATGCTGAACCAATTATTTTGTTAGCAAATTTTTAGCTAGATAAAATAATTAGAAAGTGAAATCATTCAAACTATCACCATCTGGAATGTATTGAATTTCTTTTTATTGCTTCACTCTCAGGGACTAATTGAAATGTCTGTGCCCTTCTGTAAAGTATTAGAATGTGGTCATTAACAGGATTCACAAATAATGAATAATGGAATAATCTCCCATTATGAAGAATAACTGTGACTACCCAATAAGCAATACCCAACTCAAAACTGTCTCTTGCTGTTCTATAGAAGATGATGTTGATTGATCAAAAATTACATTTTTAAAAACGAAAAACACTCTTTTTTTATCTTCCCTTTGCTTTTTCTCTCATTTTATTTGGTGGGGTTTTTTTTTTATCTTACTAACTTCAATCACTTAGGTTAAAATAGGCCGTGTCATCATGAGCATCTCATGTTATCAGTCATATTTTTTCACCAACAGTTATGATGGGATTATGTGTTCCTGAAATCACATCACCCTTTAATTTCACACAGAAATTCTGACTTTAATCTTTCTTTTTATATCTATATTTTTTTTCTCTTACTTTTAGAATTTGAATGACTAGAATCACAAGTGACTGCTAATGAAGATAAAACCGATAGAAAAACTGATGCACTTTAATAATATGTGCATTATTGCATTTTGAAACATTCGACAATCTCGTCATATTTATTCTTTTTTTTTTAATTCCATATTATATTAAATACGTATACATATACTTACATTACTTACTTGGATATCTGGCTGAAACATCTCAGGCATCAAATATAAATTAAAATCCTTTTTCCTTCTAAAGAAGTTCTCTTTTTTCTACATTACTATAATAAAGATGTAAATCTAAATCATAATTTATAATTAATATAATATACATAATTTACAATTTATTTTATTTATGGAACAAACGAAAAGTATCTATTATATTTGTTAAAATTCAATTAATTATTTAGAGAGACAGAGACTATTTTTAAATTTAAATTGCCATCTTAATGGTAATTTTTAATATATATATATATTAATTATAATTCATTACTTTTTCATAATGTATATTTAAAGATAATTGTGTTCTTTTTTTTTAAAGAATATATGAATAATTTTGTAAGAGATTAATTTTTCGCACGATATATATATTTCATAGTTATAGTAATACATCTTATAGAAAAGGGCAAATGCTGCTGCATTTCATGTACATAATAAGCCACACATTGGTTTAATATATATAATGGGAAAAGTGAATGAGTCATTTGCCAATGACCAGACCGTGCTTTGATTATTTAATTTAATAGAAGAAGAGATATTAAAATACTACAAAAATTACTAATGACTCTACATACCAAATATAACAGGATTAAAAGGGATATAAAAAAAGAAGTAACATTTGTATACACGTGTTGAAATACCATTCTAACCAGTTAAGTAGATGATTCTCTCATCATTTTAAAATTAGAATGAAGATGATCAAACCAAATACAATTCTATACATATAAGTGGATAGCAGTTAATTTCTTTAGTGGTAATGGTTATATTTCAATATTCATCATTAATTTGTAATTCTTTCTTTCTTGATCAGCCAGAAGATTATTAGATAAGGCAAAGATTAGTTTTCTATATACATAACATAAAAAAAAAAATTTTATTATTGATGTCAAAATAATAAAATATTCATTCTTAAAAAAAAAAAAGTAATGCATTTAATCTTTGTTGCTAAGTGGGTGTAAATCATGGACACTTATAATAATGATTATAATATATTATCGTTTTTAAAATAATTAAATCAAAATAAGATGTATATATTTATATAAATGAGGAAAAATAAAAAATACTTTCTTATTTATAATAACAAATATATTTTAATAAACTATTATTAATATTATCGTCCCATGGAATTAAATGCATACTAATAAAATAAAAAACTAAGCTACTTACCAAAAATTTTAATTTAAATATAAAATGTAATACTCATTAATTTATTGTAAAATTGTTGGGTTTTTTTTTAAAGTATTTATTTTTTTCTGAAAATACCTCAGCGAATATGTTCTATTCCGTATTTGTTATAATTAAGTGAGAATAATAATATTGATTTACAGGGGGGGAAAATGGGGGAAAAAAT
The DNA here is from genome assembly GCA_028023455.1 of Epiperipatus broadwayi. Classification (NCBI taxonomy): domain Eukaryota; kingdom Metazoa; phylum Onychophora; class Udeonychophora; order Euonychophora; family Peripatidae; genus Epiperipatus; species Epiperipatus broadwayi. The sequence continues at coordinate 1,703,480 of JAQFVV010012600.1, forward strand.
TTAAATTCTCTCCCATACAATTTCTACTGAATGTTTGCCAAAAAAAAAAAAAATGAATATACTTACATACATAGATTTTGAGTGTTACAATAAATAAAAATAATTAACTTGTTAATAATAATAATAAATTTAGGCCATTCAAAATTATATGAAGTATAAATTCTTACCAGCAAATTGACTTGATACTTAAATATGCACATACATTGTTAAACAGGCAAAACTCTCCATACAGTAGTGCCACCCTGTGCCAACCAGAGTAATCAATGGATGGCAGAAGGCTTGTGCATAAAATGCCTACTCATCCAATATCCCCAGAAACAAGCCTTCTGGCATCCATTGATTACTCTGATTGGCACAGGGTGGCACTACCATATGGAGAGTTTTGCCTGTTTAATAACAGTTATGTGCTAGTATAAGAGATGGTGATCATGTGATGTTTAGTGGTTTAACACATACATTGTTAAAAGCATTTTATATAGTTACATCTTATTAGATAATCCAAGACAAATCTTGAAGAATTGTCTTTTCTTTTGAGATGTAATGTCCAAAATAAAATACTGTATAACTTTTCAACAAGGGTATTCATAATACTGATATAGCTTTTTCCTTAGTTGTAATCTTGTTGATTCAGAAATCTTTTAGAAGACAATTTAGAAAGACAGGCTTGTATTAGTTTAACATATCAACCAGTCAAATATTCAAAGATTATTATTTCAGTGTTAACTGAGAATCTTCTAACATTACTTTCACTTTTAAAAAATTACATAGCATGAGGCTAACGCTTAAGATATTTCTAGAGCCCTCCAGCCAATCATCATGCAAAGCATAAGAGTTTCAACATGGAAGAAATAGGATTGGCATAGTAATATACTGAAAAGTCCTTTTCCAATGTTAATTATTATCAGACAGTAAGAATTATGATTACAACTGTAATATTTTCTTTGCTTCTGCCATTGACTGAATTTTAACTCAAATGATTTCAGCCCAATCTCTAATAACTCTCTAACAATTCCCTTAAAATTACTTTCCTCCTTTTATAATCAAACCATCTGTTGATTAAAATCAATGTCTAAATCTCATAAACCAACTATCCCATTTAATCAGGGTATTGTTAATAAACATTTTATTGTTGATAAACATAATATAGTTATATTTGGTGCTTCACAGAATACTGTAATGGAACTGCTGTATTTCAGCTTTATATCACTCTTTTGCAACTATCTTTAGCTTTATTTTGTCTGTTTTACATTCATTTCAGATTATACTTGGAAATAAAGTAAATATTGATTTACTAGTTCAAAAAATATGGTAAAATTATCAATAAAATCTACAGAAAAAAGCAATAAATGAGCAACAAAAATATTGATTCCTTGATATTAAACATATAAACAAATTTGTAAGCACTCCTTCATGGTTATTAGCAATGCGGAAAAAAAATTGTATAATTTCACAGTTGTTTTAAATATTTATGATTATTTTAATAAAATATCTATATAATAATTATTAACAAAGAAATATATACATATTTATATTTAGATATTTTTTTTATGTTTAAAAGTACAAGTAAAAAAATTTGTAGTGATAATAAAAAAGGAAATTACCCAATCATTAATAATTTTTATTAGTCATTCATTAGACTAGAGATTATACATTAATGAATAATATATCTGTAGCATAATTTCACTGCATCACTCTCATGTAAGGTAGGGACTGGTTTCTATCTGCTTTAACACCTTGTGGAAGAATGTAATCATAAATATATTACCAAATCTTTTTCACATGTCTTTAGTCATATATTTATGATTACATTCCTCCACAAGCTGTTAAAAGTGGATATAAACCAATCCTTATCTTGCATAAGAGTGGTATAATGAAAAATACATTATAGAATATTATTCATTAATACCCAATCATTAACACATTATCAAACATCTTGGTATTTAAATTTTGTGATAATTTAATAAATATAAAAGCAATTTTAAATTTTAGAACAGAATTTTATGGCTTTATGATAACTCTATAATTATTTGTTTATAAAATAAAATTTAAAAAAATCAAATCCTATTTATTGAGTTTTACTATAGAATAAAGATGTCATACAGAAGTCAAAGGTTGAGCATTTTCAAAAACTTTCACCAGATAGAACAAAAGAAAACTTCAGATTTCATAAGGATTGCTTATTTTTATTTTATTTTTCAATTTTCATAAAATATTTTTTATTGCTACTTATATATTACACGTACAAATAAGTATTTTGGGGGTATATTAGAATATTCCTATATATATAAGATATATTCATTTAAGTTACATATAGTTAATATTATATATATATATATATATATATAATATTAACTATATGTAACTTAAATGAAAGTAACTGTACCTCCCACTAAATTCTGTAAATATTAACAAACTATTATTCTGTCTTTTTGTAGTTTGTTGATATTTACCTAGCATTACAATTACTTCTGTTTCAATATATATAGATATATGTAATCTTACACTTAAATATTTATAAATACATTAATTAGATATATGTAAAGTATAACTTTAAAAATTTTATCCACTTAGGAGTGCTTTCGACTATTCTTGCAGTCTTTGTCAACTAACACTTTGAAAGGCCAATCTTCCCACAATTCTCTGATCTTAACGTTTGCTGCCTGTCTGTTAATTAAGTCTTGTTTGTATTTGTATATTAGCATAGCTTCCTTTATTTTCCTTTTGTTATTTTTTTTTGTAATTATAACTTATTACATATATATATATTAATGTAATGATCATTTATATATCTTATAAACAAATACGTTTATAAAGTCATGAAGTACCAATATCTTTAAGTCTTTTTTTTTATTTTAAACAAATTAAAAATAAGTGCCAAGAACAAATGAAATAATTCAAAATTACTATAAAAAGCATGTTCAATGTAGTTTAGTGGTAATATAACAACCTTGAGAGCAAGAAGTTCCTGAATGAGACCTAACCTGTCATTTCTGTTAATTCAACATTATGATATTTGGTTATATTTTATAACAAAAATAAATAAGTAACTAAAAGAAATTTTGTAACGATTTATTACGATTTTTAAATTTAAGATACTTATAAAAAAAAAGTATGAAATAAGAAAAAAAAATTAAATCAGAATTGTTTAGTATAGTTATTTCAGTATTAAAAAAATAAGTGAATGATTTGTTGCTTAATAAGAAAGTCATAGAGTGGAGCCACAATTTGGCAATTTTAAAGTCAACAATTGTGCCACTCTACCAATGAACTAAATTATGCAGTGCTTCTTTAATATTTTTTATACTGATCTACTTCAATTTTAAAATATTATTTATTTGTGCGACTATTAAAACATTTTTATTCATTTAAATAATAATTTCTGAAGCTCTCTGCTGATTTCAAAAAAATTAATGTGGCATTCTTGATCAAACTACTCAACATAAGAGTGAATAGTTGCATTCATATGCAAAAAAGACAGAAAATTATTAAGCGATCTGTTTATAGATTTCTGTTTCATCTCTTTATTTTTGATACTAATAAAAGTATAATGGAAAAAAAAAATATTAATAGTTAAAATTTATGAAGTTGAAAATAGAAAAGAGAGAAAAAAAGATTTTTTTTAAATGTCAAAGATTAAAAATGTCGCACAAAGTTAAAAATAACAACATGTTTAGAATCTAGTAAAGTGAATCAATTAAACAATTGAGACTTATTTAAAAAAAAAAAAATCATACTAAATTAGTTGGACAATTTCAATGAAACAAGAACAAAAGTAATAATATATTAATATAATACCTATATTAATAATTCAAAACAACACGTGATCACAATTTCGTATGCTTATGAATGCTGTTAATAACAATAGCAAACTCTCCATACAGTAATGCCACCAAGTGCAAGCTTTCATAATTAATGGATGCTAGAAGTTTTGTTCATAAAATCCCTCATCCAATATTCCCAGACTAGTTTTCTAGATTGTGGCTTTCATCAGTAAGGAGTATTGCACCTAGATCTCAAATCCAAGGCTCCTTACTGATAAAAGTCATAAGCTAGAAAGTATTCTGGAGACATTGGATAAGTAGGCACTAGATAGGAATTTTATGTACAAATCTTCTTGCATCCATTGATTACTAAGAATTGCACTTGGTGGCACTACTGTATGAAGAGTTTGATACTGTTTTAGTTTATTGTTTAAGGCTCAAATGGGATCTTTAGCAACAAGAGAATATACATGTAAATGGAGAACTATGGGTGATTTAGTGTGCAAATTGTGTGAGGAAGGTATAGAAAATATTAGGCATCTGTTGATTGAATGTAAATGCTTGAAAGCAAAAAGGGTACAGATAATGAAGTTATGGGAGAATAGGTATGAACAAAGTGACTATACAGAAAGTGAGTTATTAGTTTTTATGCTGGGTTTGTGAAAAGATAAGGGGGATTTAGATATAAAGGCCAAAGAGTTGACAAAGATTATGTTGTGGAGATGGGATGGGACAGAATATGGGAAGAATTAGAGTGGGGAATGCAAAATAAAGTGGTTAACAGGTTTATCTGGGCATAATTGCTGAGATATTCTTGACTTCATTTAAGGAGAAGCCAAATACATCACATCACATCACATCATCATTACTGTTATATTACTAATTAAAATAAATCACTAAGAAAAACAATAAATAAATTATGCTTAAAAGTAATTACTAAAATAGTTTGTAATTTTCTTTCAATATCTAATAAAAAAGACAAGTAATTCACTCAGACGAAGGAAGAACAAACATCCCTACAGTACCATCTCACAATAATGGCAGAGTGTAACTATTAGTAAGCATAGTTCACCAAAGAATATTTTTTTATTTTTTCACACATCCTTATAAGGACAATTGAGAATGAATTAAATAAATTAATTTACTGTAAAATTATTTTATTAATATTTATAATTCATTAATTATTCCTATTTCCTTAGTTATTTTATAAATATAATCGGTTTATAAACAAAATTTAGTAACAAAATTGTAAAAAAATTCAAAAACATTACTATGGTAAAGTAATATAAAACTAATTTAATTGAAACTCACCCCTTTATCACAGTAATGTATTAAAACATATCTTTAAATTATTACAATTCCACAGTACCAGTGGTTGATCATGCAGCATCAATATACAAAATACCAGTTACCAGAAAAAAAAAATGTTGAAAAAGATATACTGCACATCTTAGGATAATATAAAAAAGAATATTAGAACAAAAATAAATATGAAATTTTATTTAATGAGTTTATTCACAAAAGTTTTATTTTCTTGATTTCATATTTTGGCAAAATTAAAAATAACTTAATGCATAATATTCCTATAGTGTAATTTGCACTATACCACTATCATACAAACTGGAGACTGGTTTAAAAGCAGACAGAAAACAGTCTCTACCTTATATTAGAGTGGTATAATGAAAATTACACTACAGAAATATTATTGATTAAGTGGATATCCTCTAGTCGAATGAATGACTAATAATAATTATTAGAAATAATTTCTTTTATATCAAATTCTGCATATATATTTTTAATCACTATTATTGCAAAGTATGTAACATTTTCATGGGAAAATACTCATCCACAAATGATTTAATTACATTCAATTTATTAATGATATGAGTATTAATCAAACACGGACCAGATGCTATTAATTGCTCTTACCAATTGCCTTCAAATCATAAATTGATTCATAGAATTTCAATCTTTCTAAGTATTTATAAATGAAACTCTAATGCAATGTATAATTAGTGAATACTATTAGAATTTTTTATTATGGATTAAATTATTTATTTAAAGGTAAACTTTTTGGAAATATTTCACCTGCTACTCAAGTCTATATTATTTAAATAATACAGATTTTATAAAAATAATTTGGTATGGTGATATTCTATAAATAAAAAAGTATATATTATTTGAAACATAAGTTAATAGTAGTTAATTAATGGATTCTCTATAATTAACAATTTAATAAAAGTAAACTTAGTTATTATTTCCTATGTGTGTATATATACTTTAAATATTGTAAATTGAAAATTCAATAATAATAAAAAATTAAAACAGGCAAAACTCTCCATACAGTAGTGCGACTCAATGCCAATCAGAGTAATCAATGGATGCCAAAAGGCTTGTGCATAAAATCCCCATCTAGTGCCTACTCATCCAATAACCACAAGGTTTCTGGCTTGTGACCTTCATCAGTGAAGAGCTTTGGATCTGACAGCACTGCACCTAGATCTTAGGAACTAATGCAACCCTCCAGCAGCCACCTTTTATCTCTACTTTACTACAAAACTATGAGAATAAAATTGAAAACACAATAATAATTTCAATCTAAGCTCAATAGCTTATATAGTCATATGGGTCTTAATCCAGTTCAGTACCCATACATTTTGGTGTCTTTGGCTCTTTAACAACTATAGCCACCACTATCCTATTAGGCAGAAATGGTGTTAAACCATTAAATATCACATGATCACTATTTCTTATACTAGCACATAACTGTTATTAAAACAGGCAAAACTCTCCATACAGTAGTGCCACTCAGTGCCAACCAGAGTAGTCAATGGATGCCAAAAGGCTTGTACATAAAATCCCCCACCTAGTGCCTACTCATCCAATATCCCCAGACTAGTTTCTGACTTGTGACCTTCGTCAGTGAGGTGCTCACAGATCCAAAGCTCCTCACTGACGAAGGTCACAAGCCAGAAACTAGTCTGGGGATATTGGATGAATAGGCACTAGATAGGGATTTTATGCACAAGCTTTTTGGCATCCATTGATTACTCTGGTTGGCATTGAGTGGCACTACTGTATGGAGAGTTTTGCCTGTTTCAATAACAGTTATGTGCTAGCATAAGAAATAGTGATCATGTGACATTTAGTGGTTTAATAATAAAACATATTGTGGTTGAGTAAATTAAAAAATAAAATAAAACATTTATGACCTTCTTCGTTATCACAAACCCTAGGACTAGGTGCAGAAGCTGTTTAGTTTAGATAACAAAAATATTATATCTATAATATATAATGCATATTACTATTATAAAATTGGAAAACTACCAGATACATATAATAGACTAGACTATCATTATTATAAAAATATTAAAACACAGCAATAAAGAATAAAAATAAAATTTAATTAAATAAACCAAATATACTTTCAATGCATTAGCATTAGAATCATGGTTAACAAACAAACAAATTCTGATAGAAAAATTAAAAAAAACAAACAAGGCTATTGGGTCTCTAATTCATCACATTCATTTTGTGCAATAAACCAAGCTTCTCTAATCATTCACTTATATATATATAGTCATACCAATGTTTTATGGGTTACAGATATAAAAAACATATTTAGAATATTTAATTAAAATCTTACATGGATAAACCTGCAAAATATGTTTTATATATATATATATACAGAAACTATATACACACAAAAAAAAATACTCTACAAAATAATTTACTTCTTTAATATTCAATCAAAAGAAAATTCACTTTTGTATAACAAATCTAAAACTGAGTTGATAAATGTGTATGTATTTTATACTCATAAAAAGGAATATGGGCATGGTTTTAAACCTGGAATTGTTGAGATGATTTGTTGGTGAGGAAATGAAAGATTAATGATACTTGTTTTATTGCACAAAATGAACATCTGATGAATCAGAGAGCTAATAGCATTCAAATAAGCAAAAAAGTTTTAATTTTACAATAGTAAAATACAAAGCTGTTCTTTTCTGTTTGTTAACCATGGCTAACACATTGAAAAATACATTTGGTTTATTAAATTTTATTTCCAGTCTGTTGCAGTGCCTTAATATATATATATATTGAGTGTAATAATGCTCAAAGCTAAATGGGTTTGTAAATAATTATTAAAAACCAGTCAACACTTAGACAATCCCAATATTAATAACAATCATTTCACAAGGCGAACTCCTTTTCCTTTATCATTAAAAGAAAGTTGCCTTGAAAACAGTTTGAAATTATTGATACTGGTATCGTCTAAGTGTTGACTGGTTTTTAATGAATATATATATATATACACACATACATAAAACATAATATTGCTAAGAAAAGAAAACAGCCTTCGATATAGGTCACCAAAATATTGTGCATGCACAATACATTATTTAAAAGCAGCAAATCACCATTATACACATAGCTATTAATGTGAAATGCTACTATACTTCAATTTTTAACTTTAAAGAATAAAATTATCTGGAAATGTAGGCTGGAAATAATGTAATGCAATTATCAGAAGAATTATGATATCACTAATAAATTTATTTTTAAATTTTGATATATTGCAAAGCAATTACTTCCAATATTTTAAAAACATTGTCCTAATCAACTGAATCTTAAGCTATAATGAAACTGAAACATTTTAAGATTTTATCATGTAAAGCTAAGATTTTACATAGAATGTTTTGTTTTGAAATAAGATTACATAATGTATTTTATATAAGAATTTTAATACAATACCCTAAATGTTATTCTATGATGGTCTAGCATTTTTGACACAGTATAAAATAATAGATGACAGAAAGTCACTTTAACAACAGTCTGAAATCTATGAAATCCAAACTAATAAAAATCTTAGCAGAGATTAAAAAAAATATTAATTAACTGCTATCTGAAGTTTAAATACATTGAACACATCCTCCATGCACTGGTTTGATAAAATTAAAATTTTGCTGCACAACTATATGTGATACTGATTTAGCAAGCAGTAGTAACAAAGTTATATTCTTTACCATTGTCACTTCATTCACTAAACACCTGGTAAAATTCATCACTTAGAAATGTACTTTTTGCTATATTGTTCCTATCTTTTCTTAGTTTGAGATAAAAAAAAAACATCATTTCACTGCATATAGAAATTCACTAGAATTGCTTTTCTCCATCCTGATAAATTAAAGAAATCCAAAATAGAATGATATGTACTGTGAAGCAGCCTCAACAACAGTGATTTAAAATAGCTTAAAAATAAAAATTTGACAACTATCAATCAACAAATAATGATGAGATACCTCCTTTATCACAATTTGATTATATCACATGATGTCTAAATCAAACTCAATAATTGACAGAATGCCTAGAAAATATGTATAATTCATTTTGTTGAACATTTATTTGGAATTTTAGATATGCTAAAGAATACCTAAGCATTCTACATAATACCAGCATAATGCTAGTAACTTAAAATTAGTTTTCTGTAAAATAGTAGAATAAAGTAATGTGGTGATGATCAATAACATTTAATCATCAATTCTAATACTTTGCCATTGTTTGAACTTTTTTATTATAATTTATTTTAATGTTCCAACTTATATTTTTATCACAAAATTTAATGAACTCTTTACATTAGTTATAAAGCATTTTGCATCCAAGTCGCTAAAATATCATTTTTAGAGCTTTTTATAAAATTGCTTATAACGTAATCTTAATTACTCAACTCAGATGTTTTTTATGAATATTGGTATTGCATTTGTTATATATTCAAGCACATAAATAATATTTTCCCAAGTAAGCATGCACTATATGCACATAATAGACTCATTGCTTAAAGTAATGTTCTCTTATTTTTTATACTAATCATGTGAATTATTCTGCAAGTTAATTTTCTTTTAAAAGAGGGCTAAAGAACTAAATTATTTTATAAAGTTGTTTGTGGAGGGGGTGTATAGTTTCTGTTTATACAGTAAATAGTGTAAATTAATAAGAAATCTAAAATAATATTATGTTGAAGTAGAAATTATAGTCAGACACAGTATTTTTTATCATAAATACTAGAAGCAAATTCTATTTAATTTAGTTAATACAAAATTATTATTATATACACAATATATCTATATATTCATTATAGAGATTGGAAATTTTCCAGAAATAAATACAGATACTGAAGCTGAGTGATGTTTTGAAAAGAAATTAGTCCTCATAAATTATCAAAATATTAAGCACATATGAATTATAATTTAAAAGTAAAGAATCTCATGGGTCAACATTCTTGGTCAATTTTTGAATGGGGAAAAACAAAGTACATATTTTAATGGAACATTAACGTTGGCATAAAAATCATAAAAACTTAGGCAGCTTTCATGCGTCAAAAAAAATCGTAAAATTTCATAGTATTTGAAATAGAAAGCTTATTTATAATATAGTAAAAATAACAAATCAATAAATGTAATGGGTTGACTAATATGAAAATAGTAAATTTTACAATTTAATTTTGTTATAAATCTGTTTGTTCTAGCATATTCTGAAATAAATGCATTAATGGATAATCCATTCTAGATTTACAAAGTAGAGAAAAGTTATCATTTAACACCATCAGAACAATATAATACAAATCAAAATATATGTTAATTTGCAAAGCATAAGCAAACTTTCCCTAGTGAAAATTATATAAAAGCCATGCTCCATTTTTTCACTTGGAAATTATTACTTTGTTATTGTCCATATTATTTATTTTTTCTCATTCTACTTTTCTGTATCTAATTTTACATAAAATTGTATAATTAACAGACTAAATATTTACAATATATTAATTTTATTGCAATTAAAGATTAGATAAACAAATAACTGAATGAAATTGATATGTGGACTTTAAAAATTATAATAAAAATATCTCTCATTTTGATTACAACATGACAATCAAAAAATATATTCACATATGCATATTACTTCAGCCAACAGAATTCTTCTATGTGCATTGTAGGATTTTCATTTTATAATAAAAATATGTATTGTAGCATATGTTTGGTATAAAGTCATTAATTGTTGCAAACCCGCAGTATTTGCTGAAATACCAAAATAAAATGAAAAATGTAAGAAATAAAATTAGCTTATAAAATGGCATATAAGTGAATAAAAAAATGTCTAAATTATTTCTACTCGACAAAACTTATAGACACCATAAAGTAATAATATACAACTTCAAGAAATCTTGCTTTATGAAGGCAATAATTAAGACTGAAAACTCAATTCAAAAAAATCAGACTCTGATTACTTAATTTTGATTATCCATTGAATAACTTATTTTCTCAGGGAAAATTCTCAATCATTTTAGTACAAAAGTAGTAGGCCACAAGTTCTTCATTTTCATTCTAATGGAGTAAACTTTCTTATTTAATTAGTCCACATTAAATTGGTCTTTACAGTATGCTTTCTATCATTGAGTGTGGAATAATGTATTGCTCTTGAAAATCATTTATCACATTAGTTTTACTCCATTAAAATTCTTTCATTTCTTGGAGTAAAATTAATAACACCAATCTAGATTTGTAGGCATTCATTTTATTTTTTTTTACTTACTTGTTATTGCAATACTTTTCTTAATACTTTTTAGGTCATTTTCAGAATTTACTTAATTTTAGAATCCAAACTTTTTTATTGCAAAATCAAGAGACAAACCAGATAAATCATCTAAATAGCAGGATTAGCACAATTCTAGTCATTAAAAAAAGAAATACAGATGTACTTAATAATCTCCACATCACTAAACATTCTTTTTAAAACATATGCAGAAAGATATGATGCATTTCATGCTAAACCAACACCCAGCAGATGGCCCAGATCATGACCTCTTACATGTATCTCCATCATATATGGTATTTATAAATCATAAATCATTACATTTTGATTTATAATTATCAGATATGAAAAGGATATATTAATAGATGAGATACAAAATAATATACCAAAAGCATTTAAGTTTCTTATTTCATTTTACTACATGGTTGCTAAATTATTTCTAAAAATATTCTGATGTTAATAATCTTTGAGGCTGACCCTGGTCATAACCACTGATTTAATGAATGTATGAAGTTAGCTTGCATACTTTCATTTGTCTTACAAAAGACTGACAAACTGAAGAGATACAAAAAAAAACCATTGTACATCTTTGAATTCTGCTTCCCAATAATAATAATACTAGCAAAATTCCATAAAAATTATTAATGATTATTATTTACATTTACTTTAATTAAAAAAAAAATTTATGATTTTTGTAAGTGTAATTTAAAAGGATTACAAAAATTTAATTGAGAAGTTAAAAAAAAAGATAAAAATTGATTTTTAAATCAATAACTCAGCAGATAATTTAAAACATTTTCTGTGGCAAGTGTTCTACATATCAATATTCAATAAATAGCTAATGCTAATGAACTTTAATTACCATGCAAATTACAGAGTGTTTCTTGACATTTACCTTTATAAATCATATATATATTTAAATATATCCTTTTTAATTCTTATAATTCTATTCCTGAATAAAAGTTTTTTTCAATTTTCTCTGGTCTACAGTTTCTCTTTTTCATTTGACTCCAGAAAAAATCTTATCTATTCTTTTCAAATGTAGTTTCTTTCTAATTTTTTTACAATCTCTTTGGACTAATTTAATGTGTCATTACTCTCATATATATAAAACTGTTTAAACATAATTAATTTATTTATTCTAATAACTATGCATGTTTGAAAAAAAAAATAATGCAAGTGTGGTTCAATTCTCATTTGATAACACCTGCAATGAATTAAATTGAAAGATGAATTTTCATTTTATTATTGTGTGTATATTTAGGTTTTCCACCAACAGGCAGTCATTCTAATTATCAAAAATTGTAGTTTTGTGTTGCTTGTCATGTAATAATACATTTCCTCCCATATCTCATTTTAAAACTCACATCTTACTAAAAATCTGCTGTTAAAAGTTACATTACATATATGCACTGATCAGGAGGACATATAGTATTTAAGCCCCAAAGTGATGGGCTGATGACAATGAACCAATTTAAGTGACCAAAATGAGACACTTTTTTTTTACTTTCTTTAGCTAGAAATTAATCCAGATATTTTATCTCTTGAGACTATTACTTTATCATGGCAGTAAACCATTTAGGATAGATTAACATAGTGTATACTCAAAAGATAAGATTAAGGGTTTAATTTTCTGTTGAGAAAGCTACAAAAGGAAAAATTAAACTATTTATATTACAATATATGCAAAGTTTTCTATTTACATATGTAAATCTAAAGTAATCCAGTACATGCTCAAATGTCAATAAAATGAATATCTTGTGTTTATTCGATAGTGAGTTCTTCACTCATAAACCAAAACAAGAATATATCAGAATAAAAACTTATAAGATAGAAAACAAAAAATATTGAAAGCAATGAAAAATTACAAGCTTCAAACAGAGCTGGATTGAATATGTTTTGATAAAAAAGGTGATAAATAATTGATAATTGAAGCTTTAAACTGGATTTCAAATAATTATAAAAGATCTAAAAGAAGATTATATGTGAATAAATAAATGAAATAAGGAAATTTATTGGTATGATGCAGAGGAAATTAATTCACCAGAAAGAACTTCATCCTGCAATGGAATGCTAAGGAGTAAAAATAATGAAGAAGATGATATATATGTAAATTAAGAAGAATTAGTTGTATTTGAAATAGAATGAGTTCAATAGCAATTTTATAGATAGACTTTAACATAAATGCATTAAAAACTTTAAATATAACCATGCATTTTCTAATATCAAAATTGTCATTTTGACTGAATGTGAGGACTATAAACTGCTGCTGCTGTCACTGTCACTACACAACACTACACCACCACCACTTTGTTGGTGTTGGAGTAGGTGTTGTTATTATCATTATTATAATCATCATCATCATCAAATGATTTTGATTGGGAGATTGTAAAAAGTTTAACCACAGGAAGTTCCAGAACTAGAATTGATTCAAGGACCATATACTCACAGGGTCTGACATTTTACCACTGTACTAAACTATGTAGAGCAAAAACTATAAAAAAAATGTATTATGTAAATCAAAAAACAATAACAATCTACCATAAAAATAAATAAATATTTTTAATTAATAGAAATTCATAAGAAGATCAATCACTGGAAATAACAGAGCTGAAGCTGTGATCCAATGTTGATGAATTTTTAATTACTTTACTATTGTGATCTTCACTAATAAATTATTTAGAGTTAACAATCATGAACTTCTACATATTATTCACTGTATATATACCAATTCTTGCTTATGGATTTGAGACTGGAGCATGTAACCAAAGAGCATTGCAGAGATCTCAGTCCTTTCAATGAAGTAGGGAGAAATGGATGTCAAGAATAACAAAAAGAGATCAACATTGAAATAGCTAAGTGAGAGAATAAACAAGTGTAATTCACATCATTGAAATTATCGATAGTGAAATGGAAACCAGATTGCACATATTGCTAGAAAAGATTATAGTAGATGGACAGTTGACGTCTTAAACTGGATTCCAAAAGATTGCAAAAAAATAGAGAGAATTCAGAAGATGGATAGATGAACTAAGAAAATTTGTGATGTGCTGTGAAAAAGAGAAGCTAGGCATTGAAAAAGCTGGATTAAACTTGAAGAGACTTTCAACCTGTGGTGCCTGCAATGAATTTATAATGGTTGAAAATGACAGTGGTTGTGATTCATATACTATATGTATACATACATAAGTTAATTTTAAAAAAAGTAAAACATATTTTAAACTTCATTTAGCTCCATAAAAGTGATTTGATAAATAAAAATAAAGATAGCAGTCCAAGTTAAAAAAAGAAAATAATTATATCAAAAATATATTCATTTAAACAATAACTAAACATTCAGATATAGAACTATGACAATTATTCAAAAAGCTGTACTTATACTGCATCTGGTTTCATTATTGAAAGCTAGATAAATGTAATTTTTCATGTTATGCATACATTTGGATATTTTGTAGTATATCTCAGCATATGTAATAAAGCTACTACTCAAACTGATTGTGATCTCATAGTACCATCTCAACACTATGCATTTCATTCTTTAACTAAACAATTGCTTAGAGGCTTCTCCCAATACACAGATTTGTTGATATAATATTTAAATCAAAAACTTGATTCTATTCAAGAGTAAAAAATAAATAAACCCTGGAAAATTAATTATTTATATGTTATAAATAGTATACTAAGCATCTAATCGCATAAATCAAATTATTATTTGTATTTACTAAACACACGTTTAGACATGTAAACAGATATACGTAAGCACATACTTAAATATACATAGCAAAGCTAAATCATATATTATCATATCTATGTAATATTTGGATCTGAGGTTTAGTTCCTGAAACACCTGAATAAATTTTCATTTACAGAAGAGAATACATATAGAGTGGATTTAATAATCTATGCCTTTATGTTGATATGAATAAATAGCTATTGATTTACAGAATTATTTGTAATTTAATTAACAGCTTTATTATATATATTGTAATGGTAGGGATTTCATAAGAAATCTAAAGGTGATCGCATCTCTCTATAATCAGACCTCGAGTATTCAAATAGGATGTTGTAAATAAAATGATCTAGATTTAATCTAAAATTTAACCTAATTCAATTTTAATAACTTAGTATTAAATATCTAATATAGATACAATTTATAATAAATCAATCACCTTCACCTTTGTCAATTTTCCTGTTATACTCAGATTTCAAACTCAGGGAGAAGTTGTGCTTAACTGACTTCATGGGTTTCCATAATGCTAAGGCAATGATTATATTCTAAATAATCTCTCTAAATTTTTTAAAAAATTTCAATTGAATAATTAGGATATTAAATAATATAATATATGTGTGTGGGTATACGGGTTTGAATATAGTTTGAGCTCGTAAAATTAATCAATAAACCAAATGAATTAAAGACTTTAATTTTTAAAACAAACATTAACAATATTTATTTAAAAGAAAATAAATAACCAATTTACTTAATATAACGCAAATAATTATAAAGATTTATTTTAAATTTCTACTATTTTAGAAATTTAGATATAAACAACTTTCTATATTTACTTAGTAGATGCGTGTTTTATAATATTAACAAACACCAATAATGTATAATAATAAATGATTTTTATAATTTACAAAATAAATTATAAAAATATTTAAATAACTAATGTGAATATAATAAATATACAAACAATTAATAATATTAAGTTCTAGCATTCATATGATAAAATTATATTTGAAATTATTCCAGTGTTAAGTCCTAGTTAGTAAATATAAATTCTCCATACAGAATGTTAGTCAATCACACAACTAAGAACAAATAAACATTATAAATTAAATTAAATTAGTACTAACAATGTTCTGTAAATGTCAAATCATATATATATATAATATGGAGAGTGATAAACTCTTACCTTCATATTAACTTTACTTAAACCTTAATTTAAATACCTTTTAAAATCTTTTATCAAGTCACTTTCATTAGGAGACCTAGACTTTAAGAAATATAATTAAAAAAAAAAAATTAAGTACATAATCTTTTTATCTACATTTAGTCTCTCATGACTGAAATATTCCAAATCTAAAAGTATTTCAATAAAGAAGGAAATAAAATTAAATGTTTTATAATGAAAATTCACGAAGAAGATGCAAAATAATGAAAAGTTCATGTTACAGTCCAATTCATTTCCATGTTGAAGAAACAATGTTCATTCAGAATAAAGTTCTTTATTCCTCTGACAGCAATCATTGTAAAGATATCCAAGTATTCAGTTTTTCTTAATCATTCTTCTTACATGATATTGACATCTTCCGCAAACGATTTTATTAGCAATTGGAACTTCAAAAAGAATTATGTAGATGTGACTCGTATAACTTCCAGGCATTTAAGTAGGATAAGCAATTACATTTATTTGTGGTCAAAACTATAGCATTATAATCCTATGATAATTGAAATTTAATGACAAAACATTTCTTTATATATTTAATCTTCTTAAATTAATATTGATCTTAATATATAATAATTTCAGGAAAAGTTTATATGCTTCAGATTTTAAATAATAAAAATATATATAATTTCGTTTTAATTACGAATTATATTAATAAAGAATAATTTATTTATTCTTCCATTTGGTTAATATTAAAGTTTGTTTCTTAATAAAACTTTTCTTTAATAAATAAACTGTATATTTTGTTAATCTATCCTTTTATATGTATTCTATATTCGAACACATTAAAATCAATATGGGAAGTTTTCAGTACATTGGCAAAAGATAGAAGATAATAAAAATTTTGATTCAGTATTTATAGTAAAATCATTTCAAACATCATGTACTGCATATATCATTTGTTTTCACGAATTTATTCTGTAATGAATAGGATTGATACTTTAATTTTATTTCCTTCGTGTTATTTGATAGGCTGCGAACTTGATTTCAAAGAGTATCTTTACGTCACGTTTTATTAATGAACTTCGTTAGTTTAAACAATGTTACATATTTATGAATGAAAAATAGTATTCTTAATTGTTTTTAGTTTTATTAAAAACAATTACTAAAATAAATAATAGTAAAGTATATATATTAATTATATGTCAATGTGATAGCATTATGTACTCTCACAATATATATATATATGTTTTTATTTATGTACTAATAAATATTATAAAAAACTAAAGAATATAATTAATCAGCAATACTACCTCAAATTATTAAATCTAAATTACTAGCAGATGAATATTTGTTTACAATAAATGTCAGATAGCATTATGCTTGTTTATATTTAGTATATATATATAACAGATGTAAACAAGCTTATCAGCAGACAACTCAATATACATAATCACGAATAAGAAGAGAACAGATTATTAAAATATATGTATGGTTACTGACTTCGAAATCTATGAGTTTTTTTTTAATTTTAGGCTTTTAGCTAACAAGAAACTAATGGTGTGTCAAACTCATGATGGTATTGTTTCCAACTTTGAATCCCATTTCCTTATTGATAAATGTAAAAGCCAGAAAGTGGTCTGGGGTTGGGCTTTAAAAGTGCATTGTCATTTGATAATCATTGATTAGTCAAGTTTATTATAAACGGTATTGGAATAAAAAGCTGTTCTATTATAATCAGCATAATATTTAACAATTTGTGTTCTTTTTATTTTGAATTTCTTCTCTTTTAATTTAAAGGTTTTTCTCCTTCATTAAATTGACCTAAATTGTGTTCCTATTTAACTGTCCTTAAGGAATCTCTTTTAAAGTTGGTTTCATCAGACAGTTCACCTTTTTGAACTTTGGATACATCTTTGTATTCTCCAAATTGTAATGACTTGTCAATAACATGTATTCTCAATATACAAGTGACAGATTTTCCTTTTAACAATATAGTATTTATACATGTAATAAATTTATATCAGAAAATAATTATTGATTAATTTCCAGATACTAATTGTTTATTAACTTCTATTAGATTAGAAAATGTTGTCCTAAATATCTAAGTCATTCCATTTCTATTGATCAATAAATAAAATATGATAGAAAATGTTTCCCTTTTTTTTTCTTATAACCTATGATATTTTTTAAAAACAGACTTTTTATATATAAATATTTAGAACAGGCTTTTTAAATATCTGTTTCAACCAGCTTTTAACATATATATACGTTTTTGTTTTTTATATATATATATTTTATTAAGGTAAATACGCATACAATTACAGTATAAATCTTTTTGGTATACATTTGTTTAGGTTTGTTACACTTATTACAACAATCATTAGTAAATAATTTTTCAAATTAGAAAATATACCTGTTTGATACATTAGTTACAATTATTATGACAAATTAATTTCATGATCAGAGAGGGAAACTCATCATTCAGACTTAGACTGTAACTATTATGTGACTAGTTTTATATTGGAACAACTGGCTCTTCATTTAGTGACTTAGCCAGTGGTCATTATGCAGTCTATATTTTGATTGGGAGCAATCCTTTATTACTCTTCATCAAACTGGACCATTTATTTTTTTAACTTTGAATTAATATTTAATTAGCGTGCCAGAGGATAGGCTCTTCATCCAGTGGCTTAAGTTTCCCCCAAGTGTCCCTGAAGAGCTTTTCTGGCATTAACAAGTGATCCCTGAACATAGTCCGAATAAATTTTTTACCTATCTCCCACAGTTCCTTACTTCCTTGCTTGAAAACAAAATAATTTCTAGTTAACCACACAGCATAAAGCAGGAACAGTCCCATTCTAATTATAGCAAAAATACCACTTGTTATAGTGTCTTTGATTCTTAGAAATTTTCATGTTAGCTGGCAGTACTCTAGTTATATTTTGTCTAGCAGGACTCAAAAATGGGCAAGCAGTAAAAATATGTCCAATAGTTTCATCCACTATTTTACATAAGCTACATAGTGGTTATATTTTAGAGAAATTTCTATAATTTACCAAAAAATGATTCATTGGCAAGGCTTTCAAATTAAGTTTTATGATAAAATCAATATGTTTGGCTTCTAAGTAGCAAAATTTAAATTTCCTGATTAGTAATCTGGTAGATAAATCAATCTCAGTGGTTAATTTAGTGATGTTTGGGTGCATGTATTTGTAAACTTGCCAGTAATTTTAGTATTGTTGATAATTGATGCTGTAACTTTGAAGAATTTGTTGGCATATTCCAGCAGCTCCATGGCCCATTTACTTTGTATGGCTGGCCACATGTCAGTAGGCTCAATCTCATCCTGTAGTGAGTCCACTGGCAATCTTGCATTCATTGCCTTAAGCAATGATAGAAATTTCTGAATAAAACGGGGTTAAAATCATGCAACCCAAGCCCATTCAGGTCCTTTGGTCTCTGCATCTTGGTTAAACTGATGGTTACTGTTTTCTTATTCCACAAGATGCCAGTGCAGATGGAGTTTATTGCATTCTGAAAGGACTTGGTTGGTTTAAAGAGTGGCATGAAGTAATTAATTCATGAAGCACCAACATGTTGATCAGTGCTGCCTTACCCAGGAGCAATAAGTAGATCCCTGAGAGAGCACTTGCAACCTTTTTGGTTTTTTCTAAAATGTTGATTTGCAGTGCTCTTCTCATAGCTGACCTGGATAGCACCATGGGGAATCCAAGAAAGTTTTGAGGTTTTCCTGAGAATCTTGAAGGAATTGCTATTGCCGATGGATCTTCCAGGTAGCAGATATCTCAGAGTTTATTCTTAGCCCATGTTTTGCAGTGTATTCATCCAGAAGTTTATATTTTTTGGGCAAGTATTTATGCAAGAGGAGAAAGACTGTAATGTCAACATCATATGATATGTGATGTACTTCCTTCCCCAGCACCAGGACAAACACCCCAGGAAAATGTTTCTCAATAGCTGTTAATAGGGGGTTTACTTAGGCTATGAAACACAAGGTGCTAAGAGCTGACCCCTGGGGTATTGATAGAAGTGGTTTAAACCATGGGGCCAAAGAGCCCTCCAGTGATATGTATATTGATCTATTTAGCAGCAGATTTGCTATAATTCTGATATAAACTTTGGGTACTCTGTAGCACTCCAAAATTGAGAATAATTTTGCAGGTACCATGGAGTCAAATGCTGTCACAAAGTCTAACTGTACTACAATAGGTCCTCATGTTTTTGGTCCTTATATACTCCACCAATAAGGCAAATTTACTGTTCAATGGTGGATGATCCCTTGCAGGCAAATTGGTGCACAGAAATTTTACTATGAACAGCCACTGCTGGATCTTATCCTTAACAAGTAATTTGATGATTTTTATTAATAATAGGGTTACTGATATGGGTCTTAAATTAGTTAATGAAGATGGATTCAATGTCTTTTTGAGAAAGGGTACAAGCATAATGGGGTACAGGTCAGGGATGATTTGAAATTTCCCGCCAGAACACCAATGACTTGATGGATTATTTTAAATGTGAAATTACTCAGGTGCAACAAGACAAATCATGGTATCCCATGAAAGCTTGGATGTATGTGTTCTGGATAAGATCTCAGCTGATGAAGAACTTGCTGCTCAATATTGGCATGATCTTGTGATGCTGGTTCACCTTGCCAAACATTTCCAATCTTGTAACTGGAATTCTGCAACTTCTCCCTAAAGTGATCATCTATTTTCTCCAACATAATGTTTCCTATGTAGTTACAATTATCTACAGACAGCATTGAAGGTGTGGGTCTTGTCTGTGCACTAATGGCCCACCTTAGGTAGCTTCATATCCAGTTGTTCATTATGGATAAATAGATCATAGCTCTCTTTACTGCAATGTAATTTGCAAGAATCTTCCATTTGTCTCTGTACTGCTTTTTAAGGCTAAGGATCTCTTCCATCCAGCCTCCATAGTTGTTAACTCACTGATTATTTCTGCTATGGTATACAGCTCCTTTAGCAGTCTTGTGGGGCTCTTGGTTCTCCTAGTGAAGGTGTTGATCAGAGAACCTAAGATTCCCACATACGCTGACCATGACTGCAATGGATCCAAGGAAAGCAGCTGCATTTTGTGGAAGAAAATATACACCTTGGAGAAAATCCATTCAAGGGTATTTTCTTTATTTAACATTCTGATTTTTTTTGTAATTGGGTCAAACTCTTCATGTGATCTTAGATAATGAAATTGTTTATAGAAAAAAATATCAGATAAAAAATTTAAAAAAAAAAACTACTAATGTTATAATGTATTAACAGTTAAGGTAAAAAGTAAAGTAATATTTAAATGACCACTGCAGGGTCAAAAACTTTTCCAAATATCTTCTAAAGGACTAGTGAAGAAAAAATTCTTATGGGTTTGAAAACTGTCAGATAATCAAAGATTGAATAGATTATTTCTTTATTTTATCTTATAACTAAGAATATCTAGATAATTATCGATTGACTAATATTATATAGTTAGTTGACTTGAATTTAGCTATCTATCTGGAAAAAAAACCTTAACATGCTGGCAAAATTTTTCTAAATTTATTTGACCTAGATTTAAGTCCAGTTTCATGAGTAAATTAAGTAGATACCTTACTAATGCAGCAAAAAGACTTTCCATTAAAAAGTAATACATGTATATTTACAAATATTAACTACTATAATTTTATTGTGGCTATTTCCAGTATTCAATCCCAAACTCATTAATAATGATAATAGTCAAATAACACTCGGATAAGGATTTAAGTACATTATCATCTAATAATCACTGATTATCTAATATAGATAGCATTAGATAGAGAACTATTCTTGTTTTATCGTATAATATATAAACTAAAAAATTAAATGATTTGTTATAGTCTTTCAAAGAAGTTGTCTTTGTTTTTCATGCATTGCAAAACTTATATTTATATAAACCATAATGTATTATTCTTTTTATTCGAATATATGGTTGTAAATATGAGATAAAAATGTAAGTGACAAATAGAATCAAGTCTGAGTAAACTTGGGTTGTCAAATGCCTTTACTACTGTTCTCTATTTATCTCATCTATATTCTATTAGTTTATTTTACAAGGGGCACATTTCTAATGTGTATTCACTGACTATTATATTAATTTAATAAATACATTATGATTATGAATTATCTACTTTATTATAACAGGCAAAACTCTCCATATAGTAATGCCACAATAGATAAATAAAAAAAATGATAAAATCTCAGAGTTCAAATGAAAATAGATTCATAGACATTATTTACAAGTCTATTAAAATGATTCTAGAATGTAAAGATTTCTATAGTATTTATATTTGAATATTATTATAATAATATTCTATTAACACAATTGATGTTTATATAAGTATGGTTTTTACATATAGTAATGTCTCAGTAATTTTGTTTATTTTATATGCTGATGTTCAAAACCATGTTATGTTTTAATTAGAAAATTTAAACACATTTTTTAAACCAAAATAATCATGTACTACTTTTAACACAGTATGGTATTCCAATTAAAGAAATAAAAAGTATTCACATAAGCAGTCATTTTTTTAAGGTTTTGTGTCATGGTAACCATAACTATTCCCTTCTATGCTGATTCATTCTAATCTCAAAACTTTTTATGCTACAAATAGTTTAGTGTTTTCTTTCAGGTACTCATGATTAACCCAAGAGAGCACTCATTATTATTTGCTATTCAAGTAGGATATTGCAAGACACTAAGGTACTATAAAATATGATGATGACCAACATTATAACATTTTATACAAATATTATTAAAAATATGAAAATGGTCTAAATATAGCATAAAAAGTTGAATTAAAAAATAAAAGAAAATTATAATTAAAATATAAAGAAATGATAATTTTAAAATTAACATAAAAGAATATCCTTATATTGTAAAGAAAACTTTAGCCATATTGTTACTATTTTCCACTACTTATTTATGCAAATTAGGCTTTTCTGCATTAACAATTGTTAAAAATAATTAAAGAGATTAAAATCAATTGAAACGAAAGTGGTTATATATGCTAGTACTCATCTTTTATTAAAATTAATCTCATTGCATTAAACATCAAACATTCCATTAAATATTTTGAACATATATATATATAATCAAATTATCCTAAAATAAATTCTACAATACACAATATATTAATAGAAAAAAAAATCAATAATAGCTATATGTAATGTGATGTACCGTGACTTCTCCTTAAACGGAGTCAGGAATCTCTCAGCAACTATGCCCAAAGAAACCTGTTAGCCACTTTATCTTCCCCTTCTATTCCCCACCCTAAGCTTTCCCATAATCTGCTCTATCCCATTTCCACAACATAATCTTTGTCAACTCTACTGCCTTTATATCTAAATCTCTTTATCTTTGCCCAAAGCCAGCATAAAAACAAATAACACTCTTTCTGTATAATAACTTTGTTTATATTTATTCTTCCATAACTTCATTATTTTTACCCTTTCTGCTTTCAAGCATTTACATTCAATCAACAGATGCCTAATATTTTCTATGCCTTCCTTATACAATTTGTGAAATAAATTACCCATATTTTTCCATTTACATGTATATTCTCTTGTTGCTAAAGATCCCATTCGAGCCTTAAACAATAAAGTACTTTCCTTGCTATTATCATAAATTAACTCACACCCAAAGTTCCATTTACTTCTATATATATTTAAACTCTTTTTACTCTCCATATTAGTTCTCCAATTCCCTATTCTTTATTAATGCATCTATTCTTTTATCCCATTCCTTACCACTATAGCACTCAACAATCCTCTTAACACAATCATCCCACCTTTTATACAAGTATACTGATATAAATTCTTTAACAAAATCTTTTGCATACTGCATTACCTTCCTCAACCTATCTTGTTGTCTGACCTTTACTCATAACCCAATTAAATACTATTTTGGCTAGTCTTTTATTATCCATAAACTGCAACCTACCAAACATTTTCATTTTACTTTTTGCATCTCTCATATAAAAACTTGACCATCCCATTTCTCCTTGAATTGCCTCCTTTGCTGTCCACACTTCTGCATCTAATTCATGTCTTCCTATTTCATTTTGTACTTAGTCTCTAAGTAATCTAATATCCCCTTACTAACACAATGCATCATTACCATATGTAATACGGCAACTCCCTTCCATACAATTCTAGCTACATTATATTTATTATATGAAAACGCTGTTAATTACTTTACCAAACGCTTTCTTTTCTTTGCTTCATTTACCAATTTTTCATCCCATTCATCCAAGCAATTTTCCTGATTACTTAAGATGATTCCCAAATAACTATATCTATCCACCACACTTAACTTTATATCCCTCAATAAAAATTCTACACCTTCCCTTTCTCCAGTATTAACCATCATTATATTTGGATTTTTCTTCACTACATTTAATCCCCATCTCTTTACTCACCCTTGCACATGTCCTCATTATAGCTTCCATATCTTCTTTTCTTTCAGCACACAAAAAAATATCTGCAAAAAAAGACCCGACAAAGTATATACTCCCTTGCCACCTATTAATGGTATCTCTATCCTTTTTCCTAGTCTTTCTTTTACTTTCTCCATTTCACTCAAATACAACAAAAACAAATAGGTACATAGGGAATCCTTGCCTTAGTCCCAAATTTTTAACTTTAACTGATTCTATATCCCCTAATTGATAAGTATAGTAATTATTTTCATACAATTTCTTAATATTACTTATTAAAGCTTCTTCATTCCCAAATTTGCTAAACATACCCATAATCTATTTCTATTTACTCTATCATACGCCTTCTCTATATCTATAAAACTCATATATAATGATTTATCTGAATTCCTATTCATATCCATAAGTTGTGTAACTACAAATAAACTATCTCCTATACGCCTATCTGACCCAAAACCATCCTTGCATTTCCCCTACTACATTATTATCTTCCATCCATTTAGCAACTCTTCCAGCCACCATATATGAGAAAAATTTATATAAAACTGATGTTACTGCTATCAGTCCATAATTATTTAACTTTCTATGATCCTTACCCTTTCCTTTAAATAATAATCTTACTCTTGTATTACTCCATCTACATGGAAAAACTCTCTTCTGTGCCATCTTATTAAAACATCATAATAGGTTTACTTTTGCTCTATGCCCTAAATTCATTACCATCTCTGCTACCCATCCATCTAGACCTCTTACCTTTCCACTTTTCAATCTCTTCCCTGCTTCATTCAGTTCATTTTTTGTAAACCTAATATTCCCATTAGTAAAAATGCTTTCATGTTTTCTATCACTAGGTCCTTCACATCTAACATCTTTTCTATATTCAATATCTATTTAAGATTCTCTCTAATTCTTCTCTAGAGCTACACTATATCCCCTCATCATCTAGTAATACTATCTCTCTCCCTGATACATTTCTCCTTTTAATGTAATTCCAAAATTTTTTACTCCCATCTCTTCCACTTTTATTAATATCCTCCAACAATTTACTATTCAACTTCATTCTCTCTATATAATTATCTATTTTAGCCAAGTTCTTCTTTTCTAAGTACTTTTCCCATTTAGCATTAATATCTTCACTTTCTTTGTTCTTAATTGTACACTTATATTTTCTGCATGCTTCTTTCCTCTTTTTTACATTTTTACTAACTCTCAATTTTTAGTACTTTTATTCTTCTGCATGTTCTCAACTAAAACCCTATTTACCACATTTTCTATTTTACCACCCCAGTCCTTATATTCATCCCGAACCAACTGTTTCATGGTTTCTTCAACTTTTATTTTATACTCTTCCAACATTCTTATCATTCACTCTCCATCCACATTTTTCACTATTGTTTCTACTTTTATTTCTATTCTCCATCACATTACTAACCATTTCTATTACAATGAAGTTATGACATACTCTCTCTTCATTATCAATCACCTTAATTTTCTGTATTTTATTCATTCCCTCTTTCTCTACCAATACATAATCTATTGTGTGAAATAAATTATTTCTAGACCATGTGTATTGTCCCTCATAAATATTTGATAAATTCCCAATGCTCAAATTCACTCTCTGACAAAATTCCTTCACAAACTGACAATTCTTATTATCTACATCATCAATTTCTTCAATATGTCCATTCATATCCCCTATAACCATTATTCTCTTCTCCTTTTCTTTAAAACTCTGTATATCCTTAATGAGACATTCATATATGCTACTGTTTCACTCCATTACAGTTTGACTATCTCCAGTAGCTATATACTCTATAGCCACCGTCCATTCTTGTTTACCCAACCTTATTTCAGACTACAAGTGTTCTTGATATTTAACAATATTTAAATATTTTTTTTGATATAACACCTATACCACCACCCCTTTTTTCTTTTTCTTTTCTATTTATACCCTGCTATACCAAATCTTCCAAAATAGGTTCTTCTTCTCTTAGATGTGTTTCCACTACTGCTAATATCTCAAGCTCTTTATTTTCAATTGCTTTGTTTAATTCCAGCCACTTTTCCAGTCTCCTGCCACCTTGCATATTCAAATACCCAATTTTAATCAATTTTTTCTTTCCTAACTACTCTTTTATAAATTCTTCTGATTCTTTCTTCTCCATTACATTTATAAAAAACTTTCTTACCATTAATCTTACAGATTCATTCCCTCTCCACATTTACAGATATCTAAATCCACAATCTTTCGCTTATTTCTTATATCCCATCCATTCTTTTTGATAATACTACAATTTAAAAGCCCTCCCACTTTAAAAGTTTCCTGAATTATATTCTTTAAACATCAGACTCCCCAAAACTTCACTTCCTTGTTTTCCTAAGTGCAATCTATCTTTACTATATAACTCCCTCTTTCCATTAAACTAATCCCATATATCCACAAACATAACATTATTTCTCTCACACAATTTTTTCAATCTGTCATTTGTAGAACATTCCCTATCTAACAAATGCCTCTTGTCAAATCTTGGTAATAATCCAACTACTCCTACTTTTCCTTTAATCTTACTCAAATTCCTAATCAATTCTATGTACTCATCCACTACTCTCTCTCTGATGGCTCTGACAAATTATTAGTCCCTATCATAATATACACATCTCTACTACCTTGCTTTGTTATTTTATCAGTCATATACCTAATTCTAGCTCCAGGCAAACATACTCTTACATACTTGCTTCTATTTTCCCTTGCAATTATATCCCCA
Organism: Epiperipatus broadwayi; assembly: GCA_028023455.1. Classification (NCBI taxonomy): domain Eukaryota; kingdom Metazoa; phylum Onychophora; class Udeonychophora; order Euonychophora; family Peripatidae; genus Epiperipatus; species Epiperipatus broadwayi. Next base: position 1,730,973 of record JAQFVV010012600.1, read on the forward strand.
CATTCTATAATTAGTGAATCCCCTATCAATACTGTCTCATAGTGAACTTTCTCTATTCCATCTGTAACATTTTTTACCATCTTCTGGACCTCCTTAACTATTTCTTTCTTATCATTTCTACTCAATAATTCCTTTATCTGCTCACACTTAGTCTCTAACAATTTTAATTTTACTTCTACATTCTTCAATTCTTCCTCTATCTTACTTATTCTCTGGCTAACCATCTCCATTGCACTACTACTTTCTCCACCCATATCTCCTGACACTCCACTAAAACTATATTCTGTCCTATCTTCCTTAACTACATTTTGCTCCCTTTCCTCTGACTTTCTCTTTAGACTATGTACACTTAGAAACCACTTTCTCACCTCTTTTATTACATTTACATATTAACTACATAACCAGAAACCTGTTACATCCTTCCTATTCTTATTCAAACATTTCAAGTAATAAACCTCAGCACACACTGTACACTCTACCAAAGCCTGCCTAATTCCTTTCTGCCACTTATATATGCATTGTGTAATACAAATGCAATCTATATTCTTATTTTCCAAGTCACCTATTCTATATTTGACTTTATAATAACTCTCCTATTCTTCAAACTCCCTTACATGTACGGATAAAAAATTTTACTTTCTTAGGACTCCCAAACATTATCTTTTTCCTCAAAATAAATGACTTTTAAAGTTTAAAAAAAAACCTTTAGTAACAAACTTACTAAAAACAAATTAATCTTACATATAACTTTGTTATAAATATCCTTACACTAACACACATTCAACAAAATAACTTTTTAAAAAAAAAACTTCTATACATAAAATGGTGAACGAAACCTTTCAAACAATTAAACAAAACAATTTACAAACTCTTGACCACAATTTATACTTTCATACACAATAACTAGTCATTATAGCGATGCTCTCAGATGATCAATCATATATGCATGAAACAAACAGCATAAAAAATATTAAAAACACTTAGCTCTGCTATAACCAGCTTTTATCAGTATGCACCACCCTGAGTAGCATTTAAACAGTTAAAATTTAAACAATTAATATATATATATATATATTGTGACAGAATGGATTCAAACCCAGTCACAAATAATTTGTTTAATCGGTAAACATATGTAGACGTAGATATATATATTTAATATTTTTTTATTACGTGGTGGTGGTTACAAATACACAAACGGGGGAGGGGGGAGACTGTCATTTTTAAATGATATATATGTGCATGTGACAAATGCGTGTATGAATGAATTAAGTAGTGAAAAGAGAGAAACAAGATTTTGTTTCACGATTTTAAAAACTAGAGGTTTCCGGCAGAATGAGATTCCATTTTTTTGTTATATTACAATAGAAGCTACAACACAAGTTTTCACACATCTAACAGATCAGGTTAGTCCACATTGAAAATCGGAAGTGAGATAAAAAAAGATCCTTCTAGAACAAATGGAGGGGGCTATAAAAGTGAGCCACCCAGAATGCATTTTATCTTTTGTCTGGCAGAGCTACAATCATGAACACCTAAAAGTGTTTTAAATATTTAGCTTATATAATGGCGAATTCAAAAGAAATGTCAGGGTAAGAGAAGGCCACATAGGATTCAAACCCTTAATCCCAACTCGCTGCAGCCGCCTCGACCAATAAAACCATAATGCCTCAAAACAACAGATAATTCCTAGCGTGGAACCAGGATGAGCCTCGCCAGACCACAGACATAAAGATCTCAAACCTTTGCCTTGATTTTGGAAAGAATAATGTATGTGTGCGATTTAAAGTGATAGAGTAATAAATACATTTTTTAAATATAATATTAAATAAATACACAAAGAAAGTAGAGTGTTGAATTAGTTATTTATTTATAGATCCATTTATCTAGTTATTATTATTATTTTTTATGTTTAAAAAAAAAGAGAAAGAACTCTTAAGCCCATTCGTGGCTACTCCCGGCTGTAACGCCACCCGACCATGAGACTGAGCTAGCTGATGGCCAAAACCTCTCTCACATTACGTAAATAGTATCCTTGTTGATAATATATCCACTTCGCATAATTCTTAAATTCATATAAGATTGGCGCTTGGTATCCTTCGGATGACCATAAATACACGTTGGGGATATATTACCGTTGTGAGAATAAATCCATAAGTTTGGAATAATATTTTAGGTCAAAACCACTTAATTAAATAAAAATACATAGGCATGTATATTGATACATCATATATACATATTCAGTAGAGTATGCCTATCTAGTGAGAGGTAATGGGTTTTCTTATTATATATATATTGTACCCTTACTTCTTGATATATAAAATAGTTTAAAATATAACTAGCTCAGTTACATTATTCTGCTTAATTAAAATTTGCATATCTATCTTTAATATACTTTTATATTATCATATCTTAATTAAATTTATTATCAATCATCAAAATCAATATAGTTCTAGATTATATTAATTAAATAAGTATTTATAAAATTATGAGACTGCGAAGTAAAGTTACAAAGTAATAAGCAGATTTACACTGAGTCAATATCTCCCAAGATACTGTCTCAATGGCATAAGAATACTACCCCTACCTTATCACCTTACCACTACATCTATAGCATTCTTATGGCTTTTAAATGAAATAAATTATCTTTAATAATACTAAAATAATTCCTAACTTTTAACTTAAAATATAATTAAATAATCTCAGGTTCTTCTAAGCTGTTTTAAAATAATAATAACTCATGTAAATAAGTATGATGTGGGATTTTATATCAAACTTAAATACACCTAACTTATTTTAATAATAATAATAAATACTAATCTTAGAGTGTAATTTAATCTCATCTATTTCTATGATATAATTAATCACTAAATAAATAAATAATTATATGTAGATCTTTTATTTCATATGGTATCTTCATTTTAAAATAGATCAAAATCTTATACTTAATAATCTGTGGCAATAAACAATATTGTATTCTTATAATGTGTATTATAATCATCTTATGACCATTGTAATATTTATGTTCATGTCAATCAATTCTTATAAAATAATGTTAAGCAAATATGGTATTCAATTCTAAATAATAATAACAAATTCAATTTTGTGCAAATATTATGTTTATTTCAAATCATCTGATGTCAAAATGCTGAGGTGAAAAATAATGAAACTCGACACACTTTTAAAACAAATTAACAAATTTATTTACAATAACTTCAAATAAAATTTATTTACACTATTTACAGTTTAAAATTTATGACAACAAATAAAATAAAAAAATAAGAAATACAAATATAAGAGGCTTACACTGTTATTAACTTATGTACTTAATAAGCAATTTTACATTCCTTCAAATGCTATATTAATAATATTACAGTGTGTTTTTCTTAAACTTAGATTTTTAAATAAATAGTTGTACTTTAATTACTACAAATAACAATATGTCAAGACTATTTATGTAGCATGTGTACATAATGTAGCTCTACCTATTAAATAACTACATTAATTAAATATCATTTATAATGTATTATCATGTATTCACTTTATTACTAGCATTGCTTAATATCTGTATATAAAATCAATATCTCTTTATAATGTAAAACAAATGATTGGCTATAATTATATTCCACCTAATGTAATTCCTGTTATATGTTTTATAAAATATGCATTCTATATCTGTATTATTCAAACATTAATATTTAAATCATTTATCAATTTTAAATTCATAAAACATTACATTAGATAAATTTTATGATTCCTTTCTGTGTAAAATCATTATTTTACCCTATGTGCTTTACTAACCTTTCTAATAAATTTCTATCTATAAAACATATTCTAAACTTATTTAAAACATTTTCCGGAAAACAAATATCAACTTCAAATAAAATATTCATTATCCAAATTACTCATACTATATTGTCTATACTTAGTAAACTTTTCAATCTAAATATAGGCTTCTACTCATAACGTAACTTAACTTATTCAATAAACAAAATACACAAAAATATAGACTTTTAAAATCCTTTTCTAAATTGCAAAAATAAAATAATTACTTAGATAAATAATAAACATCATTTTAATACTAAGCATAAATAAAAATATCAAAATTATTTACGAAAGAATCATATAATTATTTCTAAGCTTTTACGTAATGTTGTATCATGTTTATATTATAAATTAAAAATTATGCATATTTTAATAAAGTTTGTTGTCAATATAATGTATGTGTTTTCATAATATATTTATCCATTCATTCTACAACAACATAATATTCAGTTGATCTAAAGAAAAACATATTAAATTCATTAAAAATCATTATACAATATTTTTTACCATAATAATAATATTGTCCATTCTGCTATCCAGTATTCTTCGGAATTTGCAGCTTCATAAAATAAAAATCATTCACATTTTCACTCATAAACATTCATTAGAATATTCCGTGTTATATTAATTATAAAAATAAGTTTATGTAATTAATTATTATATTATTTTTAAGTTACTATTTAATAAATGTACCTAACCTACTTTTTAAGAGTTTAATAATATTTAAATTTTATGTTAAATAAATAAAATAAAATCATATTACATAGTCCAGCGTCGATTTTTGTCCTACCATAAAAGTTCTAACAAATATCCTCCGTATAAAGTCAATAAAACACTATTTCCTGTTCCGTTGAATCACGTGTTTCTTGAAAGTTTATAATAAAAAATGATAACGTTCTTTTTTAAAAAAAAATAAGTTCCAATAAGAAAACAAATAAAATTAAAAAAAATAGTTTATAAGTTCTCTGGATCCAGTTCTTCATAGAATATTATTCAAAAAGTTATTATTTCAAAACTAAGTTATAATTTATAAAATTATCCTTCAATTATTTTAAATTAACTTAGTTTGGCTTGGCTTAGTTTAACTTGATTTGGATATCCATGTATTACTTGCGCATTTGTAAATACCATATTCCGGTAAGAATTAATTTTTCCATCTATAACGTCCAGCGTTTAGATAACTTTAATAAAATAATTTTATTATATTACGATTTTTTAAAATACTTATACTTATAATATATTTGCCTTTTCAAATTATCAATCTCTAGTCTTTTAAGCATAAAGACTTAACAAGGCAAGTATTTATTTAAAATTACTACTGCTTCTTATATCTTTCCTTAAGATATATATTTTACTTCTATAATTTGTCAAAATACTTTCTTTTACAGAAATATTTATATTTCTTTAAAATATCTATTAGTAATAGACAATAGTAATTTAACTTTTGAAAACTATTTATAGTCCAAAATACTACTTTTCTCCATCTTGTAGTTTTATGTACTAATCCAGCGTCTGTTACTTCTATAGCATAAAGTTTCTGATATATTTCTCCGATGTGTGAGGTTTCCATTGATTATTTGTACGTAAATTGAGTTTCGATATTGAGAAGATAATAGGGAATTATTAAGTTTCTACTGCATATTCATTACTTTAAAATTATAAAATTATATACAATAACACTCTTATGATTTTAAAACTGATTTTTAAGAGCGTTTATAAATTTACTTAGCTATTTTTTTAATAGCACAAACGACTTAGAAGTTTTATTGTAGAGAGAGCCCCTCAACAATTGAATCCAGCTTATATACTGCCAGAAACTCCTTATCTGATTGGTACGTTTAAACAATCAAATTTTGCTTATTTACATATTTATCAACTCACTATTAAAAATAAAATAATGACTTATTTAATATTTAATATTTTATCAAATTCTTTCAAAACAATATTTATCGTTTATTTAAATCTATTATACATTCTTTTAAAATATTATTTCTCACTTAATTTAAATCTTAACTTTTATAAGATCATTTAAAATAAACTAAATCTTTTTAAATACGTTATATTTTTAAGACAATATTTTTAAAATCAAATTTAATATTTTACATTAATATCTTTATTTTTATCTCGTGATAACTCACGTATTATTTATAAATTTATAACATGATTTTTTAAAATAATTATGCAACTTCATTAGACAACTTCCACGCATGTGTATAACATCTGTTCTTTATAACACAAGAACGCTTCATAGTCTAAAAATAAACTTAACAATTGTTTTTTTAAAATAAATATTTTTAAATATTTAAGATATTATAATAGATTTTAAAATAATTATTTGATATGATTAAAATCAAATATTAATCTCAATTTAAGCACTTATAATTTAAAATATTTCTATTCACTTTTAACATATATTTCAAATTAAATAAATATCTTTGTCTAATTTTAACTTGTCTTTTAAATACTTTAGCTTCAAACATTTGTTATTAAATTTATTAATGCAGTATTACATCATAATCATCATCATTTTAATATCTTCTCAATACCAACACAATTCACACATCAAATACACATAGATTGCTTTAATTAAACTTATGGTAACATTACCACAAGCAAAGTCAACATCACACTTTTAAAATACTTCTTAAATTTAAAATTTTCTACTAGATTAGCACAAAACTTAAATGGTGACCCATATAAAAGGGCACAATATATATATATATTGTAACGATATATAAATATGTCATTACATTAATTTAAAATAAAAACTTAAAAGTTCGCAAATAAAAGTAAAAACTAAACGCTAAAATTAAAAATGTTTGTTATACGTATATACATTCGCACAGATGCTAAACTTTAAAAATATTTTTTTTTAATAAATAAAAAAAAGGTATTTGAATGTATTTTTTATAAAAAAAAGATTTATAAAAGTATTTTAATAAAAAAATAACGTAAGTTAAAATAAAAACAGGTATTAATTAATTCCTGTAATCTATAAATGGAAATGATTGTTTATTAATTATCTAAAAGCTGTTTAATTAAAAAGTCAGATGGAAAGTTAGATAAGAGAAGAAAGGGATTTTAGCTTGACCAATGGAAGCCAAATAAAGGCCCGGACCATAACGAAAAAACAGAACAGTGACGTTTTTGTTCATGGAATCCATAGGAGGACTATAAAAAGAAAAAAATATTGAGTTCCAGTCAGAGAGCTTTTTCCAACTTGATTTTGGTGAGTCTGGCGACAAGACGCACTTGTCGTCCTCACTCACTTATTTTAAAAATGCAAAGACTGTGATACCAGGACAGAACCAGCAAATGCTACCTCCAAAATGTCAGACCGGTCTTCCAGGAAAGTCTCCGTGGGAATTGCCAACGGGAACATGGACTCTTATACCGTAAGCAATAGAACTGAACAGTTGTTAAAATCATAACATTAATTAAGAACTTTAAAGATTGATAAGTAAATTTAAATTTTATAAAAAGAACTTTTCTCGGACTTATGTATCAACTCAATTGATAATGAAAAATTTTATATATGTTTGCGTTTGATAAAAAAATCATTTCCATTTATTATTTATTGTATTGATATTTATTGTTTAAATTTTAAATGAGGAAATTTAGGTTGGGTATAGACATTGCATAGATTCGTTAGTGGTTGATAATGTTGTGGTTTACACATTCGATTGAAATATATGTCAACGATATCACTGCAAGCATCTTACGATGAATGCTAATGGGACTTGAATATTCCCTATGCAAGTGACGTTGATCGATGACTTTGTATTTTGATCGGTTGTGTTTAATTTGGAATGTTTTTGACCATGGAATCTGTGCAGCTGATCTGTACTCAACATTTTAAAATAAATTTTATAAAATTCATTTGTGCGAACGTATCTAAATATTAAACTTAAGTCGGGCGTGAATGGCTATATAGATTTGTAAAGTTATATTAGGGGAGGGTAATCTTAGGTTATTTGTGTCGTTGTTGAATTGGGTCAATGGATTGGATATATTTGGGTAATTAGTAGATGTAGTATGAGTTTCGCTACGTGCAGAATTGCTGTATACACCACACCAACCCTTTGCCTATGGATGGGATTGTAAGTCGGCAAAAAGGATCACGGTCCCTTCCTATGGAGTTTTTATTTTATTGTTCTTCTTGCTATACAGACGTCATATTCCTGTATTAGACAAGAGTCAATGTTTTCTTAAACTATATTGTTCAGATGTCCATTCCTGACAGTATAGTATCTTTGTGCTGTTGTATTTTCATGCTACATTGAATACATAAATGTATCGGATGGATTGATGCCAGTTTGACTGCGAATTTTAGCCTAGGGTTAAATAGGGATAGAATGTTTTATTTTCAAATGCAGATCTATGTAGTCTATTCATACTTGACAATCTAAATTAAAAAAATTAAAATCATGGAAATTTATGTAAATGTAAAAATAAGAGTAATATAAAAATCTAAAAATGTTAAACCTATTCCTCGAATTTAAATATTATTTTATATGTGTGTAAATAAATATTTTTATATGTTAATTTCTGGCAGTGGCTTTTACTCTTTGATATTTAAGATATAAAATTTATAGATTTTTATCTATGCATCTCCGCTGAGCTAGTGACTTGGGCTAACGATCGGAATATTTAAATAAAGTGGAATCTTAACAGCGCGTATCTGCCTACTCTATAAATTTTTCTAGGCTCAAATGCCTAGATGGCGCCCTTGTAGAGCAGATATTGTGTTTGCAATTAGATTCGATCTTCACTTGCATTCCGGATCGTTACAATATATATATATAAAATTAAATTCCAACCAGTCAAAAATTATATATTATTTATTACCTTTGTAATGTCATAGAAAGAATTGCATACATTTTAAATCAATTAATATGCATGATAAATCATTTATAATTATATAAATAATTAAATATCTAAAAAGTATATAAAAATGTAAAGGTTCCACAAGAAAAAATTACAAGGTAAAATTGTCACTATTAAACAAGTTGAAAATTTGGTAATGTCAGGGTGCATTAAAGTCTTGATTATAAAGACAATACTGTTGAAATATATTGGCATTATTACTGGTGTAAAATATTATATTTGTACAATGCGGAACACTCAGTCTACTTTAAAAATTATGGAAATAGTAAAATAAAAAATTAAAAAATGAAATAAAAAGTTTACAAACTTTTTTCCAAATACTGGAAGAGTGATCCTAATAGAAAAGATTTGCATTTTCATGAATTAAAAACCCAATTTGAACAATAATTTACCAATCTAATTTAACTTTTTTTTCATTAACTTAAAAAAAAAATTACCCTTCTTAATAAGAAAGATGAAGTACTGTATAATGCTGCTGTTGCAACATCTCTTGCCAAAAATGAGATGCCTTGGCTTTCTTAATTAATATGTTTAATTGCATTTACATGAACATTTTCATATAGGTTTTAAAACTTTAATTATACTTTTAGTCAATAGATGAAGCTTCTTGTATTTTTAAAAAAGGTCTCATTAATATAGTTGAAGTTTTAGAATAGAAACTATCAATAAATAACATCAGCAAAAGGAGATAAGCTTATAAATATTCATTTTTTTTATTTAAAATGTTAGAGATGTAATATTTAAGTAGTTTTGTTTTACATATAACTTGTGATCATATGCAAGCAATAAATAGTATATAAGTAATCTTTTTTTAGCAATAAAGTTGTATGAATATTTATCTATAATATTTTAAGTAATTTATTATTTTAAAATTATTAATATATTTTAAATGTAGATACATTATGTATAAATCTATGTCTATTCAAAAACTGTTACAAAATATTTGTATTTTTTCCATATAGACTTTTTGTGCACTTTCTTGACAGAATGGAAAAAAAAACATTTTTGCCACTTTTTTTAAAAAATTATTTTCTAAATAATAGTCCACTCTCCTCTTAATTTAAAAAAATATTTTCAATATATTTGACTTTACTTATATATGTAAATAAAGTAGTTTTTTGGGTTAAACCATGTATTATTTTTGCTTAATTCCCAATGTTTCAACAGAATAGGATCACCATTGTCATAGTTAACTTTTCAAAAAAAAACCATTAGATATCCAATAGTAATGAGATTGAGTGTGCTGTAAAAAATGAGATTAAAATGTGAAGTAATTGGGCATTCAGAATATGTGAATTAATAAATGTTTATTTTCTTCAGTTTCACCAAGTTTATATTAGAAGAGATAAAGTAAGTGGTCTTCATAAGACTGGAATACATTGTGTTTCATCAGCTAGTTGGTCTTTTTTAATATTTCAATCAACTCCCTTGTGATTTTCAATTCATACTTTTCCAAATTAGCAAGTACTTTGACATTATCAAAATCAGTTTTGTGACCAATTTCTAAAAAAAAAAAAAAGAATATTTTCTTCAGCTTCACCATTAAACAAGTTTATGTTACAAGAGAGAAAATAAGTGGTCTCCATAGTCTGGAATAAGTTGTGCTTTATCCGCTTTATTTAAACCAGTTGATCTTTTTAATACTTGTTAATTTTGAAAAGTATGAATTGGGAACCATCAGGGAGTTGCTTGAAATATTAAAAAGACCAACTGGTTTAAATAGAGGCGATGAAGCACAACATATTCCAGCCATATGGAGACCACTTATTTTATCTATTTCTCTAATATAAACTTGTAAAACAATTAATGGTGAAACTAAAAAAAAAAAATAAACACTTTGCTAATTCACATATTCTGAATGTTCAACTACTTTATGCTCAATCTCATTCTTCACCTCAAAAGTCAATCTCGTTACTATTTGAAATCTAACAGTTTTTCTTTGAAAAGTTAACTTTGACAATGGTGGATGCTATTTTGTCAAAATGTAATTTTATTAATTTATGTTTTATTTTTATAAATAGAAGTTTATAAACTTGATTGTAATGAAAATCATAGTATACGTTTGATCGTGCTTTATGTGAAACTTATCACATAATGTTACCACCTGTTAGAATTGACATGGTGTTAACCTTTTTTTTTTTTCAAATATTTTAATAATTATAAAGCAAATATTGGATTTTAAAACAGAATTTGATAAATTTATCACAAATCCACATTTGTTCATTCATTTTAAAAAACTTAAAATAAAAAGTTTATTCATTTTCTGAGTGTTTACCCAAACATCATTGGTGATGTTTATGTCCATTGTTCTTATTTACACTTCAATGTTTAAACATTTATAAAATACAAATATGAATTTTAAGAATATTATTAATTTTATATCCTTAAATTAAAAAGAAAAGTCCAATTTACTGAGTTTTAGTCATAAAATAAAGATTTTATGCAGAAGTTAAAAGATGGGTATTTTCAAAATCTTCTACCAAATGTAACAATAAAAAATGCAAGAATTTGAAAGGATTAAAATAGAAAATTATTTTACATTTTCAAACAAGCTTATAAAAATTTTTATTCAGGTAGGCTAAAGCCAATTCTGTTAATTATCCAATATTGGTCAGTAAATAAATATCAAACTACTCTTAGTTGGTCAGTAAAAACAGTAATATAAATCTGCTTGAAGCTTTACCACTCAAGTAATGACAAATCTGATGAATAATATGCTTCTATTATTGTTCTTCTATGAAGAAAATAGATATGTTAAAGGCGCCTTTACCTTGCAATAAGAATTTAAAAACTATTTTATGCACATACACACACACATATATATATATGCACAACATATATATAAGTTCATAACAAATAAAAATATTTAAATCATAAAATTTTATATTCTTATGTAATTAATCATTTACCGATATTCCTTCTTACAATTATTTTTGGATAACTGAATTAAACCAAGTAGTTTTATTAATAATATACATATTTAATAACAAACAAATAAAATAATAAAATGAAGATTTTCTTTTTTAAAAAAAACTGATAAAAACTTGAAAAGATGAAGATGATTAGATTGGGTAAAAATAGTAAAAATTAGATTAAATGTACATCAAATTACACTTTTCTTAATGTTAACGAAATGTCACAATCACATAAAAAACAAAAGCCAACAGCAAAAAAAAAAAAAAAAACCATTTGGAAATGAGAATGTAAAAATAATGGATATTTTCTATTCAGTATTTATTTTCATTAATCGTATTATTTTCATTTTTGTATATTTAATAAAAATTACATCCAAACGCCATCATGATATCCGAGAAGCAATCTAAAGGTTACTAATTCTTCCGGACACATCTTACTATGTCTTTTTGGAAATGATTAAAGCTATCTCATAGTTTTAAATCTTAAAACTCATCTAAAAATAGAAAAGTTTTCAGAGAGAATCTTGAATCCTTTTGCAGTTTTCTTAACTCTCTTGTTACTATTGTGTTGATAGAAAAGATTTGATTAAACATGCTACTAATTAACTAAAAAAAAAAAAAATCACTTCTAAAATAAAATAATGTAATGTTTCTAATGAACTGAATAATTCAATAGGACTCTAACACAGTGAAAGAAATGTGTTATTAAAGATTTCTTAATTGTTTTTCATCGGAGTGTAATAAACAATCTCATCTTAGATAATTGACTCGAATTATTATGCTCATTCTGCCACTTAGAGTATACTCAAATATCACGACATCCAAGCAATTAACCCTAAGATTATTTATTTATTCGATCACATTTTTTTATAATAATAAATTCATAAGATGCAATACCATGGTTCCAAAATCTGCAATTTTTGTTGTCTTTTTTTTTTTTACATAATAATTTTAGTAATTAATGACAATTACTAAAATTCTTTTAAATGTTTTTCAATCTACTAATTATTAAACTACAACAGAATTCATGCGTTCAGTTTCTATAGATGTGACATTTTTCAAATAATACAGTGCTAATAACATATAATATGAGGAAATATAATTTCCAAGCATTAGCTGTATTAATGCAATGGCCTCTCTATCAAAGTAATCTATATATTAAAAATAAACCCACCTTTGCTTGCCATCAATGATCTTAGATAGATAATACATTAGACGATAATATTTATTAGAATAAATGCCAAATTAGCAGTATTTCTAGATTAGCTTGAATTTAAATTTACAAAACAGAATTAATTCCTACTCACTTTAATAATTTTCTAAAGAAGTAATCAAATATCAGATGTGTAAATATTCAATAATACGGTGCTAATATTATGATATAATTGGAGTGATAAGTTTTCAAGCACTTGTAATATTAATGCAATTCCCTCTTGTATCATAACAGAAAAAAAAATTAACCCATTTTCAGTCCAATTATTACATATGATGCTTTCTTCATCAATTCTCTAATTTGTTTAACTTTTGCAAAAAGTTTAAGAAATGACAAACTAGTTCCATACTATTCTTTAACACCATCTTTTCATATGTTATGGGGTTTTCTTCTTTTAGCTGATCTTCATTGATTCCACATATATGTCCAAATAATTTCAAAATCCTCTTTATATTTTTCTTCAATCAATTTCATTTTTTGCCTAATTCTTCATTGGTTTGTATCCAATCAATTCTCAATCACTTTTGAATGCACCCAACAAATCAAATATGCTTTAGATTCTAATATTGATTTTCCAAATTATGTGCTTACCTCATTCATAATCAGGTTCTTACTCTGGTAATTTGTAATTTTTATTTCTTTGTGCAGGTCAAAATCACTACTATTACTTCCAAAATATACAAAATTTTCTATATTGACTAGTTCATTTCCATCATTTGTGTTAATCTATTCATTTTCTCTTTCTCAAACATCATTGTTTTTGTTTAGGGCATGTTTATGCATAATCTATATCTTTTTGTTTATTTATTTACATTGATATTGATTTTAGTATTTCTTCACCATTAATGACTATTATATCATTATTTATTCTCAACATTTTACTTAGTACTTTTTTTAAGTCTTCATACAGTAAATCATAAATAACAATAGTACAACATGTTAATTTACTTCATATGTATAGAAATTTTCTTTTAATTTTGTTTGATAGATCCATTTTATCACTATTAACCACAATTAATGTACAAATGATTATTTTGAGTCATAATTGTAAGAAAGTATAACAAATTAATTAAATAACACACAAACAAAAAAAAAAAAACAAGTAAAAATTTTGATGCACACATAATTATGCCATAATTTTTCTTTTTAAAAAATTTTTTACAATCATAGTTTTTAACATTTGTACACAAATGAGGTTTTATTAAATATTTCTATATATCATTCTACTTCAAATTATTTGAAACATATAAAATTTCATTATCAAATCACAAGTCATCAATTCATTCTTGTTGGCTCATGTACTACCTAACTGTTCATTGATCCATTCATCTATCTACTTATGTACCTATACATAAATTTATCTGATTTTTCAACTTATCTATCAATTCACATACTCAGTCAGCTACACACATACTTTTCTATCTACATACTTATTTACTTATCTATATAAAATTTTAATATGATTGTATATTTTAGCATTGAATCTTCAACAACATTCATCTCTTCTAATATAGGAACACTACACAAACAGTTGATCTTAAAAATTTGAATTTACTCTGCAATGGAGACAGGTTTAGTCATTCTAAGATACTCTAAAATAATGCTATCCTTTACAATTAATGTATAACTAAAGTGCATTAAATTTTATAATTACTATCACTTTATCATAGTGTTAAAAACAATATTATATATAATAATGATTTGCATCATACTTAAATCAGATTACCATACAAAATTCATGCTCTGAGTTATACTCTGTATGCTTAAATAATATCATAGCTTAATGAATAAATGATATCATTCTATTCTTTTTGTTTACTGAGAAGTGATTATTAGTTTATACATAGCTCAAGTGAGATTAAAGTTACATTCATATCAATTTCACATACATTATGGCTGGGGAATCTCTGGCTCTTGAAATCTCTCAATCCAGTTAACATTTTCATATATATATATACTGGCTTACATAAAATTTCTATTTAGACATGTGCAAAATACAAATTTTGAATTAAGAGTTAAATAAAATAAAATATTTATTTTTTCAATTACATCCTTTTTCTCTCTCCACCCTGTTTATTCTATCAGAGGTGCAATAGTCCAACAAATTATATGTATTGTGTGGCTTATCTGTCTACAGATGTAATTTAAGACACCGAGGGCATTTTGTTTATTTTAACGGTGATTTTCACAAATGGATGTATACTGGAAAAAATAAAAGTCAAATTTTACTTTGTGTTGTTACTATTATTTTACATTTATTATTTTTTAAGGATGTCTACACCAAATAGGGTAAGAAAAGTTGATATAGAAAAATACACATTTCAAAAGAAATGAATCAATGCACATTTTTTTTATAGAAAGAAATAATAAACTGATGTGTCTGATAAGTCTGTAAAGTATTTCAGTTAATAAAGAACATAGTATTAAGAGACACTATTTATTAAAATATTTGAAATACAACAAGAAATATTAAAATAGAAAACTTGAAAAGAAATTTCATCAAATCGTTGATCTGTTTTATAATAAGTACAAACAAGTCAGAAAATTCTGTGAAAGCAAGTTACATTATTTTTTTAAAAAGGCACAAAATTCAAACCTGATTTCTGAGGGGAGTTTATAAAAGACCGCATCTTAGCTGCTGTAGATGTAATCTGCCCAGAACATAAAAAGAAATTCAAGGATGTAAATATATCAAAGAACAATTACAAGGTGAATTGAAAAATTGCCATTAAATGTGAAACAGTCATTATTACTTATTTTTAATTCACAACAAAATTATGGTCCTCATTTAAAAAGGGAATGTTGAAATTGGCCTACCAGTGAAAAAGGTTACCCATCCCTACATTAAGCTGTGAATATTTATATTTACATTTAGCAAAAGCAGATGCTTCATTTGATATTTAGAGGTTGTTCAAAATGAGGTACTGCCTTTATCCTCAGTAGTAATTTCAGAACAAGTTGTGATGTATTTAAATCAGGCTAATTGACAGAGTTCATGCTTTGTGTTATAACATGACAATAAATGTATACTTAGATACTATCTGAGCTAGAGAAAAAAGTGGTAGCACCTATTATTTTAGCTTATTGATGGGTGATTATTAGTTTATACAATAAGTCATGGGAGATTGAAGTTACTCCATTCTATTTGTAAACAAATATTTGCAATAAAAATACTTATCCATTCCCTTTTGCTGCTATGGAAACTGAGACAAAAGTTGAATGGAAATTGCATTTTATTATTTATTACACTATTAATATATTATATTATGAAAAACACTTCAGGCAAATGTTAATCCACAATGAATAATTTATAAACAATTTATTGTAATTTATTTAGCAACCAAATTATTAAATTACCATTTAAAAGACTGAATTAAATGAATTTTAAACAATTGTTAAATAAATAATACAATCATGTTAATTCAAAAACCGTGTTAATCAACTGCGTTAAAAATTTTACAAATCATATTTTACATACTTGTATATTTTATTAATTGCTTGAGTTATGTCAATCAATATACCCTTTGATCAAAATCATAATGGATTATTTAAATATTTGTATTAGAATGAATAATTTGAATAATAATATACTTATAAATAAACAAAGATAAAATGTTAAAAGATTACATAATTAAATATACACTATTGATTTAATTAATAAAAATGTGTGGGTGTCTATTATAAACATTTAATTTATATAATTATATGTAATCCTTTCTTTAGAAAATTACTGTAGTACCGCTCCTTCCCTCCCATATGTATAGAATCACTATCCATGAGTTCAATTACAGTTAAACAAAAATTCATAAATTTTAATTTATAAATTTCATGCTCCCACATGTCTTACTGGGTAATCAACAAAACTCAATTAATTGTGTGTTTTCTCACTCATTCTTGATTCATTGCTATAATATCTATTTTAACTACCTTATTTTACTTCTGTTGGTGTCTTAAGGTGTATTACAGATGTATGAATTTATGCTACATGTGAATATTATACAAAATTTTTCTTACTATTCCTACTTTCAATTATTCATGGGAAAGCATGGAGACTCATTTTAAAATTTCATAAGGAATCTGATTAAGCTATCTAGAAAAGTATCGCATTAAAATTTAACTTTCAAAATTTTAGAATTTGTGAACTTATAACAAAATAGGCATTTGTAAAAGTGTTAAAAAATTAATATTTCTAATGGGATATATCTATATTTTTCTCTGCATTACAACATTCCATAGTATTTGCTTCTTTTAACCACATTTAATGCATCAATTCTGAAAATATTGTATAAATTGTATCTTAATCCAATTGCTTAAAATTCAGAATAGTGTCAATCAGTCAGAAGAGGTTTTAAAGATAAATTGCCCCTCTATCAGCAAAATATGTTTGACTATTATGAATTTTAAAGCACATAAAATTCAGGTTAAAGTTTGGCTAAAAAGTATTTATATATGCTTTCTGTGTGCTCAATAAATTAATTACTCCTCTTCAATAGTTTATAGAATTTCCAACAATAAGATCATAATATTAAGTCATTGTAAATAGCAAGATTTCACATAGGTTAATTTGTGAAAGAAATAGTGGACTTAAACAGTGAAGAAAACAACAACTTCACGCTCTCAGATCAAGTAGCTTTAGATTCATCTATATAATTAGAAAGTTAAGTTAAAGATAAGATATCCACTCTTAAATTTATAAAAACTGCTGTCTTGTGTCATAGTTTGGGAGGTCCCTCTATCAGCAAAATATGCTTAACTATTATGAATTTTAAGGCACATGGAATTCAGATTAAAGCCTGGTTAAAAAATTTAATAAAATATTGTAAATTTATTATAATAGAATGAGGAGTTTTGATTACCTCATAACTGATGCTGAGAATACCATTTTGTGCTGTGGTTGGAGAATGGATATATGGGGATGGCCAGCTTGTTTATAATGAGGGCATTAACTTTAGTTTCTTCTCCTAGAGGATGCCACTATCTATTTTCCTAAATGATTTATTTCAACCTTCGTATCACAATCTATTTTCCATAAATATGCAGAATACTTAAAATAATATTCAAACCATGCTCTTTGTATCACAATCCATTTTCCATAAATATCCAGGATAGTTAACATAATATTCAAAACATGTTACTTTTATGTCAACAATTGGAAAATGATATCTATATGGGATATAAGAATAGTTATCTACTATGCATTATATATTCTATATTTATATTGGTCATTGATATGGGAAATACCATGTTATGAGCACTGGAATAAACAAATTAGATTGTGAAAAGGGGATGGAGATATAGGGGATGAATCTCTTATGAATTCTACCTATCTGGGACATTAGATGGAGGTGCCTTTATGGAGAGACTACAGTTTAGCACATTCATTATAATTAAGCTTGTGGTCCCCATTAACAATTTCTAGCTATTGCATGGAATGAGGACCCCGACAAAAGATATGAAATAAATAGGAATAAGTAGAATAGAGTCATCTCATTCCATCTATTACAATTTTTTTAAACCACCAAATATCAAACAATCAGCACTCCCTATGCTTATACAAACTATTGAAATGAAGGCAAAACTTTCTATGCAGTGGTAGCATTCAGTGCTGGCCAGGGTGATCAGTTGATGCAGGAGAGTTCATGCATGGAATCCCTATTTATTGTCTGCCTGTCCAGTGTCCCCAGAATGGGTTCTGACTTGTGATTTTCATCAATGAGGAAACTTGAATTTGGGAACACTGCACTTCAATCTCAGATCCAATACCAAATAAGTTGATGATAACTGTAGGTGTTAAAGAACCAAAGATACCAAATGTAACATACTGAACTGGATTTAGATCTATTTGACTATACAAGAAAATGAGCTTGAATTGATAAAACATTATTGTGTTTTTATTTTGGACTTGTAGCTTTATAGTTAATTAAATAGGTAAAAGATCGATGCTGAAAGATTGCATTGAATCCTGGGATCTGAGTACAATGTTCTCATGTCCAGGGCTCCTCACTAGTGAAGGCCAAGAGCTGGAGACTGGTTTGAGGATGTTGGAAGAAAGAGCATTAGATGGGGATTTTGTGTATAAACCTTCTTGCATCTGTTGATTGCTCTGGCTTGTGCTGAATGATACTACTGTATGAATACTTTGTTTAGAATAGTAAGAGAATAGCCAAAATAGTATTTAATTCAGTTTTGAGAAAAGAACAGGCAACAAGATGAGTGAAAAGGGTAGCATGGTATGCAGATTTGGATAAAAACTTTATGTCAGTATACTTTGTACAAAAGATGGGCTGATTGTGTTAGAATTGTTCAGTGTTATAGTGGAAAAGATTGAGATAGAAGAATAGATTAGATGTATTAGTAAAAAAAATAGGGAGTTGGAGAGCTAATATGGAAAGTAAAAAATTTTAAATATAGAAGTAAACAGAATATTGGGTGTGAATTAATTTATGATAATAGCAAGGAAAGTAGTTTACTGTTTAAAGTTTGAACAGGATTGTTAACAACAAAAAAATTACACATAAATGGAGAAATGTGAGTAATTTAGTCTGCAAGTTATGTAATGAAGGCATGGAAAATATTAGGAAGCTGCTAATTGAATGTAAATGCTTATAAGCAAAAAGGGTACAAATAATGAAGTTGTGGAAGAATATATACACACAAAGTTATTATACAGAGAGTGTGTTCTTGGATTTTATGCTACATTTGGAAAAAGATAAGGGAGATCTAGATATAAAGGCCATAGAGTGAACAAAGATGAAGTTGTGAAAATGGAATGGAGCAAAATATAGAAGAATATGGGAAAAACTTAGGGTGGGAAATTGAAAGGGAAGGTGAGATGGCTAACAGGTTTCTTTGGGCATAGTGGCTGAGAGGGTCCTGATTTTGATAAAGGAGAAGCCATAACACATTGATATTTTTATTTTCCATTCTAATACAAATATGTCAAAAAAAAAAAGTAGATAGAAATCAATCCTTATCTCACATGAAAGAGTTGTGATCAAAAATTAAGCAGTCAACATGTGTGCAGAAATTTCAGATGTTTAATAACTTTATTTCACTTGAAAAGCAAAGATTATTCAGAAAATGCATGAATAGTGAGAAAAGGTGGTTAAATTTCTGTACCAGTGGATGTTTTTCATATAATGCAGTTGAAATGACAAAAGCAGATATATATCTATAGTGCATTAATTGCTCCATCTTCTATGAAGTGTTACAGGTGAAGCCCTACATTGCATAGAGTGGAGTAATCAAAGGCAGGGATGTAAACATTCAGGTGTTTCTCCAGTTCATTTAAAAGGTGAAGATCATTTGCTTAAATGTATATATAATGAAAGATAATGGTCTGAGTTATGATGCTAGTGATGGGTGTGATATTGTGGAGTTTAGATGGAAAAAAAAAGCAATAATAAAAAACAAATTAAAATATAAAATAAATTAGTGTTTATTCTATGTTAAGCAAATTGGATCAACATTTTCAACAAAAAAAACAATGTACATAATGTAAGCTTATTTAATGTTACAAATACCACTAGCCAGTATAATTTTGTGGTGCACTGAGTCTAAAAATCATGTCAATTTCTTCATTTCCTGTCTAGTTATGGCACAATTGATTTTTTAGCAACTACTTCATTTCCTGTCTAGTTGTGGCACAATTGTTTTTTTAACATCTATAGGCATAAAATATACTAGAGAGATATACTCATACATCTTTCCAAATTATATAATGTTAGTTATAATTGTTTGTGTGCATTTGATTATTTACTATGTATTGGAATCATATTAATAATATATAAATAATTTACATGCAATTGAAATTATTAACATTGTTATATTCTAGTTGAATTTTGTCTGGTATATTTATAACAAACTTCATCCAAATTTACAATAAGAATAGTGTGATGACAAAAGTTTGGGTGTAGATAAGAAGCCAGATGCTTCTCTTGAAACCACTTGCATAAACAGAAATGTTTTAAACCCCATCCCTACCTTATTCAGTTGGAAATGTTGGCTTGATATTTTTTTCCAAGTTGTGCTTAAGAGATGACCAAAAAAGTTTGCATTCTGTATATCTTTTACTTTCATTTGTATCTGTGCATTGCCTTATTGTGAATATAACTAACAAATTTTAATTTTTATTCATGAAATTTTTATTATAAGTGTTTTAAAAACACTGTGGCTAGTGTATCTGGGTTGCACAGAATGCAGTCAATAATACAAATTATATGAGGGAAAAAAGGTGTGGCTGAAAAATTCTAACTTATATTTCCTAAAAAAGTAATGAATGCTTTCAACTCATGTACCTTTTACTTTGCTCGCTAAGTTGTTTTGCTTGTGTGTTGTATCTCTCTTCTCTGCACACGTAATTTTGTACTTAGAGAGCTTAAAATTCACAAATTTCTGAAAAAATATAAATTATTTTAAAAGCCAAAATATATACTTGTATAGGTAGAAGCCCTTCATGAAATCTCAGGCACTTATTATACCCCCTAAACAGCATTTTGAAGCATATTCAAAGCATATGTTTTGCCACAGGCATGGCAATTTTTCGATTCGTTTTTTTTTTATTTTATTAAAAAGTAACCCCTTACGCATGTGCTTGAGGCTACAGCCTTAATGAATGTTACTTAAATATTCTTAATAAAACTAAGTATGTATAAGTAATTTCTTTTTTCAAGTAGGATTAGTAATTCAAATATTACTGGTACGACTGTTTAAACTATGCATTTACGCTTCGCTTTTGCCGGCTTAAATATAAATAAAAGCAACGTAAAAAACATCATACTGATACAAAGCAGTTTTTACCTGTGTTCAATGTAGAAAAAAAAAGATTGCATGTTGCATAGTAACATTTATATGTAGTATGTCCAATTTAATTAATACTGTGTTATCTAAAATTTTAATGTTTATGTAATGACAAAAATGCCAATTAAAGCAAAGGTGATACCACAAAAAAAAAAAAATGCATTTTTAAATTCACCACAACGAAATTAAAAAATCCACCTATTTTTATTACAGAAAAAAAATATATTTTCGAACTAGCATAATTGGTAGATTTTAATTAATATATTATAAAGATTATTTATATTACAATTTTATAAATAATGTTATACTGCACATAATCTCTAGAAACAAAGTGATAGAATAGACAAGTAGGAAAATGCCTAACGTATCAATAGATTAAGTAATGATGGTGCAATATTACTATATTAGACTGAAGCAATCTACTTCAATTACTGTATTTTGTTGTGATATAAACCAATAGACTGTTTGTTTATTAACAGAGAAACAAAGGCGTCAAATATACACACATATTGAGAGAGATAAATGTCATACTTATTTTTTGATTATCCATGTGGTCTTATGCATTATAGAGTTGATTACAAATAATTGTGGGACAAATTTAAAAAAGGCATATTTAAAATACTTTAAAAGGATATTAAATAAAAAATAATATTCTATAATATATATACCTATATAAGAAAATAATAATATTGTATTAAGTGTCTTTATTATCAATATCTGTAGGATTTAAAATTAAAGCAATAATAATAAATAATATTTTATGATATATAAAAAATACTATAGTAAATTAAATTTTTATTACCAATAGCGGAAAGATTTAAAAATTTACTTAAATATATAATTTCAGGAATGCATGTTAGAATAAATGATTAAATGTTACATTACTTCAAAAACAACATAAGAAGATTACATAGATTAACAACAAATATATATATTTTTCTCATAGGTCAAAGCATCGGCCCGGACAACTGTTTGTAAGGTGGCTGGGCTGACCACTCGACCACCAACGCTTGACTTTTTTTTAAAATGATAATTAAAGCATCTACATTTTAGTTTTAAAAAATACAAAAAAAAAGGGTGATAAAAAAAAAAGATTGCAATTTATATAAGGTGGCATTCTTGTATTATTTTGTGAGAGATCATAGAGAAATGATTAGGTAAAGCAAAGCCCTAGTTTTTATCCAAACAAAGAAAATAGTTAAGAAGATAATTGAATGAAAAAAATGCAATGTAATTATAACACAGAGTAAATAATTTCAAGTTGTATTAAAAAATGTATTTCATGTACAAATAAATTCAATACATTTTCTTTAAAAAAAAAAAACAGTGAGATCACAGAGAATGTTTTTATAAGGTATGTCTGTCTTTAAAGATAGATTGTAGTAGGATACTACAGAAGCAACAACATAAATTTCAATAGCTAAAATTTTGTTGGAATGGTATTTTGGTATTATTCCTGCTGTGAGGTATTACTCCATTACTCCAGTGATGTTTGCATATATAATATTTATTCAAAGTTTCTGTTTATGATGTCATAGCAACCAAGAATCCTGGCATGACTAATCCACATCAAATAAACTGACTCTTTCCTTTCCATTTTAGAAGATATTAATTGGTTCAGCCCGCAACAATATCTTTTGTTTACCCTTCGCAATATAATACATTTCTCACATCATTTGTAAGCAGTACGTTTTTATATTTAAAAATCTACATTTATAGCTAAAATTTTATATATTTGTGGGTTGTTGTTCTTTTGTGCTAAAAGTTTATATATGTTTTTTGTTTTTTTTTTAATAGCTAAAACTTTGGTATAGTTCACCATTTAAAAAATGTTTCAGGGTTCTTTTTCATATTTCTTTTTTTTTTTTCTATAATGAATATATCTCTTCGTCACTGGAAATAAGATGAGTTTTTTTTTTTTTTTTAAATTTAAAGTTTGATATTACAGGTGCTTATGCTAGCACAAAGTGCTACATTATGCCAGGAGATGGAAGGATTTTGATAACGTGTCATAATAAAAATTCAGAAAAAGTGCCATATTAAAAATTCATAACTACCTGTTTTTATTTGCTATAATATATTTTTTCATATGAATATTTATCTCCATTTTTTTTTAAGATTCGAACTTTCATACTATACATAACGTATTACTCCCGGTAATGTATTATTCAAGTGTATGATATCTTTAAAATGCCTTTCACACGATCTGTGGACAAATTTTATCATTTAAGTTTGTCTACATATTCCTTGAAGGCATTATTTTAAACATATCGCAAACTTAGAGTAATATGTCCCCCGAATAATATCAAAGTATCATTGGAACCTTTCACCAATTACTAAAATCTATCTTGACAACATAAATTTTATTCTAAAGAATTTTTTTAATTCTGTGTATAACTAGAAATCTATTTACAATGAATGATAAATACTAGTCAAGCAACAATTTAATAAGCAAAATTGTAAGCCAGAAGGAGGAAGGAAAGTTAAACACTGCCCAGAATATATATATACGGATATTCTAGCTTTGTCTTCATAATGTATATGTACAGATATTTGAGGGAAACTCTAAGGCGTGAATTATATAAGCCTTATAAGAAGCTATACAAAGATTTGGCCAAAAAATTTGGCCACGATTATGCAGTTGCAAGTTAGAGTAATTATTTGGCAAAAAAAAAAAGAATGTTTATAATTTATATTTATTACTTTTAAGAATCTTTCGAAACATTTTTGTAGTTAATCCTATGATTTATATATATATTTAAAAAAATATTATAAATTGATAATTGAAATATATAAAGGGGGGAAGTTTATGATTTGTTTTTTAACTGATTTAAAAACAGTGACTTAAAATAGTAACACAGTTTACCTTAATATAATCTTTGTGCAAGAATATAGAAAGAAATATTCACTTCTTTTCGTTTAATATTCAGTCTAAAAATTATTATTGGTTAAAAATACATATCTTTAAAGGTCGTCTCTTTTGAAATGTAAAGGATTTATGTGCAGAGGAAAAAAAAAAAAAAAAAATAAAGGTAGTTTTTTAAATTAAAAAAAAAGTATCAGAATATTTTAGATTATAAAATTGAGGTATATTAGCAAGAGAACGTAACAGTTATAATGTGTGCTCATGTATAAAAAATATGTGTCAATGTATGAGAAATTTCTAAGAACTATAATAAAAGATAGTAATATAATCAATTTAATTTTAAATTAAACATACAAAGTGTTTATTACAAAAAATATTATTGAATATTGTTATGTAAAAAGATTTCAACCCTTGAGTTAATCAGCATTGATGATTGCTTTTACATGTGTGAACTTTGTTTATAGTTAAGCATATTTTCTTTACTCACTGTACTATGTATTATTTAGAAATATGAGTAATTAAGTAATAAGAATACTGTATTATAAAGAATAGGATCAAAATATTTAAATTTCAAATTAAGCATATAATTTGTTTATTATCACATATATGAACAAGTATTGTCATGTATGGAGATTTAGATCCTTTCATTAATAAACATTGATGATTGATTTATAAGAAGTAGAATACGAAAGTTGATCATCCTTATGAATTATTATTAGTTTTATGAATATCAATTTATAAGGGATAGAATCCAAAGACTGATGACCTCTTTGACTATTATTGAATAATTTTTTTAGTTATGACATCTTTATCTTTATTGTTAAAAAAAGGTTGCCTTGACAATAGATTAAGATTGTTGATTGTTATTGATATTATTTAAGTGTTTAATGCTTTCATATATTTACATTTATAAACTTATCTAGCTTTGAACATTATTAGCTTTATTATCTAAGTAATACATAGTTGAAGTGCAATTTGAAAGTTATAAATGCAGTTTCAAATTATAATTGACTATTTGTTAATCTTCTTTCAGAGCAGGTTATATTTATTTGTTTAATAATATTTATTTAAACTTCTTTGTACTAATAATTTCATTCTCTATAGTCAACTTGCAATCTTTATAAACATATCAGACCATAGATAAAGATGGATTTCCACTTTTATTGTTAAAAGAAGGTTGCTTTGACAACAGATTGGGATTGTTATTGATATTATTTAAGTGTTGGACTGATTTCATGTATTAACATTTACCAAAATTTATACTGGAAATGACATGGCAGATTAACTTTTTTTTGGCTATATATATATGGGTGTCTGTGAATTTAAATGTGATTCAGTAAATGAATTACATTTCTAAGGATCATTATCATGTGAAATCATATCCTACATGCATTAAATCATAGAATATTTCTTAATGGCTACAAATTCTTAATTATATGATCATATAATTATATTATATGTTGTGGTATATATAATTATTACTTTTGGAGATTGACCAGGTATAAACTTTGGATGTTATTTGAGGATTGTGAATATTATAGTTTGTCACGTATTACTTATATAAACTGTGAAAGATCAATTAAAATATAATTTAAAAATAAGACTATTCAAGAAATTATTTTGCATATTGATGAGATTTAAACAGAGATAGTTAGATAAGAAGTTAATTATATTACTGAAGAATATAAATTAAATTAGAAGTCCAATAGGTTAATATAAGAAAATATGGGTTAAAAAATGTTTTATTAAATAGTATATCTAATTTTATTCTTTTTTTCTTGAGAATGGAAATAAAGAGTTGCATATATTGAAAATTACTTGATTACTAATCTGTAACCATGTGCACTCTACTATAGTGGTAGAGGTCAGATTCTGGAATGTGGAGTCTCTTTCTTCTCCAGGTTGGGATGAGTTGACTAAATATACAATTTAAACTTTCTTAGCTATGCATGTTTATGTTCATGATGTTCCATTGATGTAAGATGGAATATACAGATGAAATAGTGGAAAATCCTTAGATTGGTGATTTGCTTTCTAGTCCATCCTGTCAATTATGCAAGATATAAATAGAGATTTATCTTTACATTAATAAGACCAAAATTAATAAGGTAAATGTTTTCTAATAACTTTCCTTCACTGCACTTGACAGCAAAAGAGAAAAATTGTTATTCCCTTTTTTCCCCATATATTTTCATGAGTCACATACATCTTCTAAATTTTTATTGCTGCTGTAAACAATAATAATGGCATAAGAGATTATACTATAATATTTTAGAATGATTATATATATCTTAAAAATTTTATTCTCACTAACTTTGATTTTGCACACATCAATACCTAATATTTCCTTTTAATGCCTAGTTCTATGGATTTCACCATGTCCCTACATTTGCTTCCACGGGAAATTTGTTTTGATCTGTCTTCTAATGCTTTAATCTGATTGGTGTCATCCACTTTTGAGTTAATTTTTTCCAAGTGAACATCCATTTCATATTCATAAAAATGACTGACTGGATATTGTAATGCTCATGTTCATTTCCTTTAGCATAAATTGGGCAGTATTCTTAATTTGCCTTGACAGTGTCTTTCTTTTTACTTTCTAAAGCACGTTCCATTTCTCTCCTCATTTCTATTATAATACCTTCTACTGAATATTCTGTTTTGATTTTGAAGTTCTTTAAATCATCACTGAGGTTCCAGTAATTTTTGGCAATCTGCTTCTAGAAGTTTTGACATTTGTTGAGCAACTCTTCTACTCTAACATTAATTGTGTTAATATCAATCTTCATTTGCCCTTTTAATTGTTCAATTTTGGCCTTTAGAAAAATAGCTTCAGTTTTGGACCCATCTCTTAGAGTGATTGCCTTATCTCTAGATATTTTAAATCATTAGTAACCCTAGTTTCTAGCTCTTTGTGATTTTTTTGCACTTGCTTCATTCAATTCTTTAGAATTAGAATCTATTTTTGCATTTAGCTCCTTAGAGCTGGCATCTAGTTTGGCATTTATTTTATTTTTTTAACTCAGTGAGCATCTCTAAAATAGTTTTCCAAACATTTGGGTTGCCTATATCTCTAGTTTCAAAATCCAACTGACATTTTGTCATTAGTATCATCCATAGTATCTAATATGGCATTAGTACATTAAAACAAATTAAATTAGTTAAATATGCATCTTTATATATGTATATATACAAAATTTAACTTTGTATTTCAAAAATCTAATCATATAAATCTATCTAAGGCTTTCCACCTCCCTCTGGTATCGAAGAAAAAATAATCAGATCATTAATATACACATGCCATAGCAAAAGATAAAATCTAAGAGGCAACTCTATCCTCAAACTTCTTTAATTCATCTATTCTTGGATATTAAATTCTGAGCTTCTAATATTGTGTCTTTGTATATTATCTGAAAACATGCATGTCAAAACAAAATGTAATTTTCTTATAGATTGATTTGAAATTTATCTAGAACACTTTTTGGATCAGAAGATAAGTTCACAGCATACTGGAACCCTTACTTTTATGGCCTGCATTGGAAAGTGCCAAATTGTAACCATATAAAGGTGAGCAATATTTATCTTGTTCAATAAATTCTGTGAATTGTGGCACTAAGTCATAACCATTTGAAATTAGTTAGCAAATTCTTTAAATCTGCTTAATTATCATGCTAAATTCACAGTTATAAATTATCTATGCTCATGCTAGTCTTTGTACTAACTTATCATTAAATGAACCTGAGACTCAAGATCATGTGTTCACTGTATATCCCAAAGACAAGGAGTACCTTTAATCAAATCTAGACTATACTCATGATATAGATATCTTTATTTGTATGAAGCTTTGGTTTGCTTTATATACTTATAAAAACAGGTTATGTGTAGCTCCCAATCTTGATTAAATGATCATAAAACATTTAAACTGTAGTAATAAATTTATAAGCTGTGTTATGACCCAAAGTGCAAATATGATGTAATTGTAAAATAAATTTATAATAATAATAAAAAAATCAAACAAAGTTAAATTTTGAATAAAATACTTGCTTCATCTTTAATTGTGACATGGGTGAGAGACAACAATAAAATGAAAATAACAATAGAAGAGTAATGGCCTGTTCTTTAATTAAGCTTTCACTGAATTTATAAAATAGATGGTCATATTTGTTGTTTAAAGGCTTATTAAATGCATGAGTATTAAAATGAAGACAGTCTATTATGTGCTTAAATAATGTGCAGTTATGAACAATAATATGTAATATAACAAATTTGTATTAACAACAAATGAGTAAGGGCATATACAGAAAGCAAAAAAAGTGGCACTCCGTTTTTACATAAATATTAAAGAATTGTAATACAGATTAAATATCTCTTTATATATATATGATAATAAATTGATGCGTGTGCATTGTTATTAAAGGCAAAAAAAAATGATGATAATAGCTACCTGTCCTTACGGTTCTACCTATCTGTGGGCACAAAATTCGTGAAACATATCGCAAAACGATAAAATGGTTAGAAACTCGATTATACTTTCTAGTTAAATTACTGATTGATCAACTATGTTTTTCAAATTATATAGATATAGATTTCCCTTTACTTTTTATTTAATTTTATCTTCTTTTTTTTTTAGAGCAAACTTTATTTTTATTTAACAGTTCCTTCTCCTCGATTCAATGTTTAGATTATCGTTCCTGAAGTAATCAACGAAGAAGCTTGAATTTAGAACGTTCTTTATTTTTTTTAAATATCACCTTTGATGAATGACGGTATGAGTAATATTTTCCCTTCTACAATTGCTTCTCAGATTTTAAATAACGGTCTCTTTTTTTCCGGGTTGGAATGAGTTGACTAAATATATTATTTCCTTCCTTAGTTATGCCTGTTTACGTTCACAGTGTTCCATTGATGTAAGATGGAACATACAGTCGAGAGAATGGAAAAACCCTAGTGCATCATGTCAATTATGCATGATATAAATTGGAGATTTATCTTTCTGTTGATAAGAGCAAAATTAATAAAGTAAAAGTTTTCTAACAACTTACCTTAACTGTACTCTATGTTAGAGCAAAAAAGTAAAAATGGTTATTCCTTTTTTTCATATATATATTTTCACGAGTCGCATACGTCTTTTAATCTTTTATTGATGATATAAAGAATAATAATGGCATAAGTGATTATTCTATAATATTTTAGAATGATTATATATATCTGAAAAATTTTAAATTTTAAATATGGTTCTAATTTGGGTTATTATTATTTTTACATTTTAGTATGATTCACATATTTTATTTTATTTTCATCCCTTTTTGTTGTTGTTGTTGTTGCCTTTTCACTACTCTCAAATAAAAGATTCCTTTTATAAATGGCAAAATGGAAATACTCGTAATGTAAAATATAAGTTTGATGTAAAATATCTGAAATATTTTATAAACATTTTTTTTGATAACAATTTAAGGTAAGGGTGGGACTATTTCAATCCTTACAATATATATATATATGCAATAAAGATCAGTTTCCTATGTACTTCACAGTTGAGGAAAAAAACTCAGTAATTTGGATTAATCAAATCAATGCCAATGCATTAATTCTCTCCAAAGATTGTAATATAAAAGCAAGCCTAATCATAAATGAAGAAGTGGTGCATATCATTTATAGCTGAATTATGGTTTACATTAATTTTTTAATATAAATAAAGCAATTTTAAAACTATAAAAAAAATAAAACAGAATTTTAACAAAATAAACATACTAAATAATAGAAAAAAATTTCTTCTAAAAAAAAAAAAACACGTCATCTATTATATATGTTGATATTTATAATTATAAATGATTTTACTATTTTGAATATTTATTTTATATAAAATATAAGAAAAAAAACTGAAAAGAGACATTAAAATAGCTCAGCGCGACTGCCTTGCACTTGCAGGCAGTTGCCCGGGTTGCGGGTTCGCGTCCCGGCCGATGCTATGACACTTAAAAAAAAAAAAAAATTTTTTTTATAGAACGTCAAGAAATATATTCTTTTGTTTTTTATTCGAACTTATTTTACATATTAAAGCAATGATTTAGAATAATGGTGAGCTGTAGGTAGGTAAATAAAGCAACATTTGAAAAGTCAACTGTAAGAACATAGTATTCCATAAAGGAATAGTAATCAAAAAGATACTATTCAGAATAATAAAGAAAATGGTATGATGCAAATTTAAGTGTTTTACCATCTAGATAAAAATAGCAAAAAAAAAAATTGGTCAAAAGCAGTGAATAATTATCTGAATTAGTTATGATTCAAATACCTGAAAAAATCTTGAACCTGGTTAAAACCTGAAAATAATTGTACTTTACTTATCCGAAATTCAAACTAGGTTGTATGCATGGCACTAGATGTATTATAATTATACCTGTATGTACATATAAATACTATCTATATTATTAATAGGCACTTGCACAGATAAGTAAATATTTGAATGGTCATTTTTCTCCTGCAGTCATGACATAAATTAAGAAATATAGTTCAATGAAAAAAAAAAAAAAACCTTATTTCTACAATTGCTTTGGAGATTGACTATAGAGCATGCAAGAGAGTGCTAAGATTTTCTTAGATAGTATTTAACCTCTGTATCATAATATTTACCAAGGTGTGTGCAGTTATAAATAGAATAAAAATATTTTTACCTTTCATGGTATGTGCTTAATGTTGCAAAGCCATTTTGGATATAATTGATTAAAATAACATATAAAATTCACACAATAAAAGTAAAAAAAAATTGTGAAACTTCTATTGCTATAAGAAGCTACACTGTTGATTCTAACATGATTACTGGTCTTCAAATCACAGCACATATGTAAGAGATTGGTCTGTGGTTTTATGTTGAACAAGATATATCCATGTAAATAATTCTTGCAAACGAAGCACATCACATACATCAAAATCCAATTATGCAATTAATACATTACTGAGCCACATCTTATAATGTTAAGAATGAATGCATTAAATCACCACTTATCATCTCATTTTAAATTAAGATAACAACAAAATACTGAAATGTGAACTACAATAGTACATGGCTCACAGGTCGATTTGAAAAACATCTACTTCATTAGCTCAGCCAAACTCTAATATCATTAACAACAAACCAGAATAGACTTGAATATTAAGAATATTTCACTTGCTTTATTTTAAAGTGTGAAAAATAAAACACACACAACTATGAAGCATGATGCTCTTTATAGTTAACAAACACACATATATATTGGCTAGACAAAAATTATAATTAACATCATTTTTTTTGTTATAACTTTTTCTACTAATGCATATATATATATATATATGTTGTGCAAAAAATATATTTATAAAATTTATGTTGATAAACATATGGTTTGGTAGAGAGGGAGACTATGGAGTTTAAAGTCCATGAATTGCATCCAGCTTTGTGATTTTCTTATAAATTCTGGCAAAAAAATAATAATGCTATCTGATTATTTTTATTTATTAAAGTGTGATCTTCCGTGCAATAAATAAATAGATTCACAAATATATACTAGTTAGAAATTAACTTCATTTTATATAAATTTCCACAATTGAATTAAATATGTATATAACGTAATCAAGCATACTATTAATACATTATAAAGCTATATTTTAAAATAATGAATAAGGGCATTAAATAAATAATTGAATAGTTTATTGCTTACCAATTTATAAAAAATTTGATCATTGTAAGTGGCACAAGTACAGCCATGTCCTTAGACCTTGAGTGCCAGAGTCTGCCATTCTATCCCTGCATAAAATTACACAGTGCAATGATTGCTTTATGTTTCTTCTATTAGCTTAAATGCCCTCATTTTATATATATATATAATGTACAGGCATATTGTCTAATTTTAAGACAAAAAAAAATTTAAATCGTTTATTGCTGACAAGTTTATATCAAATTTTTAACATTGAAAGTAACAAAGCTGAATCTATGATCTTGTATCATGAGCCCTAGGAGTCCATCACTCTATCACAGCACTAAATCCTTATTGGACCGTTTGACACTCTACAACTATACTAAACTATTCAGGATTTAAGCAAATAATTTATAGAATAAATAAAATGTAAAGAATCAAATTTTTTCTATAATGTTATCATACTGTTATAAACTGATACTAAACATACATACTACCATAGCTTTTCTGATAGTAACTAAAAAGTCAGAAGTTATTTTATGGTATATATTTTAAAATTATATAATATAATCTATATCTAGTAAAACTTTACCATTATAAAAATTAGACTCAAATTTAATTATCCTTATGACTCCTCTCTAACCCAATTCACTGTCTCTTTTAATTACAAATTTCAGATTCATTCTGGCATTTGATGAAGTTTAAATAAATACAATTAACTTTATAAACTTGATTAAAACATAATTTTCTACCTTCGGAACACTTAATATAAAATTAAAATTTAGAAATAAAAGACGTAATTGTTAAGAAAGCAGAACTAAACTGCAAAACTTAAACTTAATAAAGTTTTGCAGTTGTTTAATAGATTAATATTCTGAAGAGACATATACGCACTAAAAAAAAAAATAATAAAGAGAAGCCCTTCAAGAAAAATAACAGATTAAACTAATTATTTCTAAAAAACGGAAAGATTTGGTTAGAAAATATATATACACACATTAATAAGCAGTTATTTCAGAGAAGTTTGCCTTAAAGATGAAAAATCGCTAGTTCACAACTTTGACACTTTTTTACCATTACTGCCTATGCCACGATCCTTTCAATACATGCATGAATGTATCCACACATATTTTCAAGTAAACATTTATATATGCATGTATCATAATTACTTTCATTTGCCTTCAAGTAGATAATTTAATAAACAACTGTATACAGTCTTACATATAAATGCATTTAAAATGTACATGTATCAGGAAGAATTTTCAATAAGATATGATACTGTCAAATTTTATGTACAAAGTTGAAGATACTTTTTAAAAAAAATAAATTAAAATATTACTTTTTATAACAGAGAGATAGTATCACATCATGAAAATTTAATTTTGCATGCTTCTAAAAAACATTATTGTAATACTGTATTTCATTACTTCTTTGATGTTATCCTTTTCTTCCTTTCAACCTTTTAATACTTTCCCATTGAGCCATATTGTCACATAATGGAATCAAAATGTAACAATTTACTGGTTGGGCTCTTTGAGCGGGTTAGCCGTGCATCTTTTTTTATCAGTTGACATGTTGTTTTCTTTATTTACTGACATAAAAAATATAAGCATGATGTCAACCAAAATACAGACATTTGTTAGCTCAATGACGTGGCTTTCCAAATATGTCTACCTCAAAAAAATCTGTTGAAATTTGGATTTTTGGCAGCAGTTTTAATCAAGCAGAGTATTTAATTTCTTTTGTTTTTTGATCAATTTTGTAATTTTCACAAAGTAATAAAGAAAGAAAATGTATAACTGCCATGAAGTGGACATTTCTCGGATGTTATTCACAAACAAGGCCTACAATGGCGCTTTAACATAATGCACAATACCAGATTCGTATGTATAAAATTTTAATTTTTTTAATGACATTTTAATTTTTTTTTTAATTTTTTTAAAACAGGATAATTTTTATTAATTTTAGTTTGTAGTTAGTGTGTGTTAATATAAATTATATATTTATTTATGCTCATATAGAATTCATATCTACTGTAATTTTCTAAAGTTCTAATCCACTTATTTTATAAAAATAATGATTTTCAAAAAGTTTAATAATTTATTATTTATTATTATGTTTATATAATATGTTTGTGTTTACAAGTAATGAGTTACAAAACTAATAATCAAATGTATAGAAAGATTGCATATGCAGGCAAATAATCAAATTCTGATTCTTGTTTATGCCTTTATACTCATGCTTTGGAGTCACTCTGGTTTTGCTATATGTTTCATCACATTATTTTCAAGTCTATAGCTAACAAATGGACTATATGCAAATAAATTATATCTATGTGATACAATAAATATAACAAGATAGCATCACTTGTGTGCATAAAGAATATAAACATCACTGGTGTCCATAAAGAATATAAACATCACTGATGTACACAAAAAATATAAAATGAAGAGATGAAACTCATTTTATCAGTGATATAGACAGTAGCCTACAATTTCTAGTTTTAGATAGACAAGAAGCCAATTGCTATGATGATTTCTTTTGTATCTTTTATTAGGATGAATCTTTTTCTTTATAGATGCCTTTGACATTTGGAACTTTTGGGGTACAAGATAAAAATGAAGAATTCATATGCAACTTCTTTTGGAGATTGTGAAGCTATGGATTATCTCAGGTAAGACATATTATACATGGTTAGAAAGATAATTTTGTGAGGAATACAAAGAAATTATAACTGAAGATTTAATTAATACTTAGTTCATGATGAATTACAAATTATGAACAAACAATAAAGTAATAATTATTTTGGATGTTGAAATTTCTTTTTTCCTTATTTTTTAAATGGTTATAATTATTTGTCTTAGACTTATTGTTTTCCTTAGTTTTTTTAGTTTCTATTAATGTATTTTTTTTTGCTCTAAAATAATTAAAACTGAAGTTATTGTGAAAATTGTGTCTCAGGTCAGTACTTTAAAAAATTCAATATGGCGTCTTGGACCTAAACAGTTTTAACATGGTCATTATGCAACAAGTGAGAATTCAAAACTAATATGATTGTGAATCCTTTCTTTGATGAACTTGGCATTCTCAAAATTGTCTCTATAATTTAAAGTCATAAATATGTATATAATAAGCAATAACAATACAACAATTGAATGTAAATAATAAAAAAAGTGAATTTTAACATATTCCAAAGCAAATGTAAAACTATAAGAACTTAGGCGAACATCCAGCTAAAAAATCATACCGTTTTTCTACTGCTATATATAATATTCCAGATTAAATAATTATCATCAGGTAATCCAGAGAGGAATGGTTTGGTAGTTTTATAGATGGGTGTCAGTTTGTGATCTTATAAATTTCCGTTGGCTTAAAAGTGCACTAAAAATCAGCATTATTGACTAAATTATTTTAGTTTATGTAATAAGATATTGCTTGTAACATATGGACTTGGCCAACTCTAACCAAGTTGTATATTATAAGCTTCTTAAATGAAATAAACATAGAAAGTGAATTTAGCAAATATTCCCAAATAAAATTGGAAATTAAGGGAATAAAATAGTTAAATTTAATTAGAACTATAAGTAATTGTAATTATAAGAATTAAAAAAAAAAACAACTAAGACTGGCTTAAAGAAAATGAAAAACAAATGTAGGCTTTCTGGAAAGATACGCCCTTGCTAAATAAAAAGTTGTATAAGAGAAAGAAGAATATGAAAGCATATACAACATATGTGAAAAGCAGTTTTAGTTAAGGAAGCATTTTAGACAGTTTCAGAAGTTCATTCTTATAGTACTTCTCAGTAGTGATATGTAAGCAGCTCTCTAGAATTTCTAACTTATTTAAAGAGAAAAGAACAAGCATAGATTGCTAATGTTACCCAAAGTATATCAGTCAGAACCTATAATGGACCCTTTCCAACTTCAGAAAAATGAATGGAAGAAGCCCAGAGGCAGAGAACTGTAATGTAGCTTTTTACATGCAGAAAGCTTTTTCTAATGGCCTATCTTTATCTAATCCACATAACCAAGTAACAAATTAGGCAAAACCAAGAAGACTCACATAAAAATCAACCAACATTATCCTTACAATAATTCAGATTAGAAATAATTCACCAGTGATAAGCTTACTAAACTCATTTGAGACAAACTGTGCTAAGTATTTATTGATTTACACATGAATATAAAAGGCTTTTTGAAAATATAAATATAACATATATATTTTAATAACTATTTTTTTAGCATGCATATATTATTCAAATTGTTTAATTTTTATATCTATCATTAATAAATTTCTTTAGTATATCATAACATATAAATAATTTATTTATTTTAATTTTTATATGATATTCATTAAATGTATTGTTTTATTTTTAAAAAAATCAATCTAAAGTGTATAAATAAATATTTTTGTTTAACTTGTTTAATAGTTTGATATTTATTAACTTGTTTATTAGTTATGCATCATTTTCTCAGAAGTCTCCATTTCCAATGTGACATATCGATTTTCTATTGAGTTTAAATTATCATGTTCTGAGCTGACAAAATCAGGATTCTTACCATGTGAACTGAAATGATGAGGTCAGAGGGTAAAATATTCATATAGAGTCTTTCTCAAATAGAAGCAGCACCATGAATGTGGATAATTAAATTCAAGGCCTGTACATTCTAATATAATCCTTATGAACAAATGTTAAATGAGACTGTCTGAGATAGCATTTGGTGTATGGTAATCAAGAAATATAACCAGCATGCCTTATAGAAAGCTTTGTATAGGAAACAGAAGATTTAATCATCATAATCAAAATATGATTTTAATCTTTGGATTCACTGATGATATACATGTTAGGTGTAAATAATTCATATGTGAACCAAAAGACTTACATATAAGTTGTCAATCTAGGTAAACATCACCATCAGTATAGGATTCTGGTAGAATATATTTGTTTAATTATTGTAATAGTTTCCTATGCATACTGATGTAAATGAAAACTAATTATTTCTATGCTCAGTGACTAAAAATATCACAATTGCATTAATTTATAAGTGAGTTATTTCGCACTTTAAACTAAATAATAGGCTTTTAAAATACATAAATAAGAAATGAGTAGCTAATTCTAGCATATTTATCGATTGTTCTGACTTTTCGCTCACCTGATGAGAGTGGTTTCATCTGAAATACAAAAATAGCCAAAAAGAAATATATATTTTTTATAGATATCAACTTATAATCTTTTAAAATTTCACTTGCTTAGGTTAAATAAATAATGGTATCTTATATCTTAATTAACAAAGATAAGCTTTGAACTTATATTTAGAAAAGTTTGTATTTGAATTCCGCCTTAGCTTAGTTTTTGTTTTGCTCTGTTTATAATTTATATATATAACAATAAATTAATATACAATACTAAAAACAAACCTCTTAACTAAATTTCATAAATTTAGATAAATATTCCTTTTAAATTATAAAAGATTTTTATTGCGATTGTTTAATATGTAAATAATATATTTTTTGCTCCCATTATTGTGGTTATGTAGTGCTAGATTTTTCGAGTTGGAAGGCTTCATGCAAGAGTTTATATCTCTTTTATACGACAGATATATTTATTATTTGTTAATTTACAATGATAATGTGTCATTCATTCTTCCATTCATAAATTTCATCTTTCAATAGAGCAAGCAATTTTCTTTTAGAAATTCACATGCAAAGGCAGTTCATGTATTTTAAACAATTGATCCAGTAATTTTGAAGGCATCATTAGAAAGCTTATATTTTTTGCAGTCAAATATATTTTCATATATAAATATTGCATATGATTTTTGAATATAAAGAACATTATGTATTTGGTTGACAGTTATTCTTCAGAACTTGCCTTTTCTTAATTTAAGAAGCAGTAAATGCCAAAAAGTGTGTTCTTAACATAATGATACATCAGCTCCTTATTGTTCTCTACCACAAAAGTACTGACAGTGCCTGACTAAAAAATTTCTAGTCAGCTTAATGCAGACAAAAAAGAAATGCATCAGATTAATATATTCTTAAAAAGAACCTATGTATGGATAGTACAATTTGTAAAAATACCTGTCCTTCTTACATACGGAATTTTTTTTGCAAAAACATGCCTATGTTTTGGGAAAAGGTCTTCAATAAATGTTTTGCTAATGTTTATAATGTGTAGATATGAGAATTAAAAGTTTAACAAAAAAATAATATAGTAAATTCAAATCACATAATGAATTTATGGAAATAAGCAGGATTACAATCAAAATACTTAGATGAAAAAACAGGTATCATGGATATCATTAAAAAAATTTAAGCGTGAAATGGACTTGTCTAGACATGCTGATGAACAGAAAAGTATTTTTTAATAATTATATTTATCACTAGTTATATATGGATCTGAAATTTGGAAGCTCAATAGAAAGGCATATAGAGACTCCAAAAAAACAGAATAGTAAGGAGAATGGGATACAGTATATATATATATATATATATATATATATACTATCCCTGTTTTGTTATATATATATATATATATATATATATATATAACAAAACAGATATCTCTGACATCATTGAAAAAATTAAGGCATCAAAATGAAGTTAGTTAGACATATTTCTAGTCTTCATGACAATGAATGAACAATTGAAGACCTAAATTGGATTCCAAAAAAAAAGCTACCCATGAGATGAATAGATGACATATAGAAATTTTTTGGAATAATCTATAGAAGAAAAATTATAGATTTAAACAACTGGATAAGACTTGGAGTCAGTTCATTAGGTATTGGTCAATACTGGTTAAAAATACAGCAATCAAGCTCATTCCACAACAATCTTCTACATTAAACTTGTCTTTGCCATTAGAAGGAATCAATTTTATTTTGTCTCCCTGTCATGCATTTACCTTTTTAAGGATTGTAATTATCTCTTGAATTGAAAATTTACTAAGTTTTGTTCTTTCCTATAAATATTCAACATTTATCTGCATCATTTCTTTAACGCATACAAAAATAGGAAAAATGCTTCCTTTCTACAACACAAAATGGATTCTAGTTTCTTATTCTGGGAACTTCAAACACTGCTATAAATCCTTAATAACATCTGATGCTTAAAACCTGATCCCTTACATTATAGTAATTACTGTATGTGTCAAAATAGCATTAAAAGAATTATATATATGTGTGTGTGTAAAACAACTTAAGATTGCCTTAATATTTTTATTGATTTTTTTTTACTTCAGGAAGTTATAGAAAATAAATCACAAATAAACAAATTGGAAACTTCAAATATTTTTGATTATTTCACTTTATGGGCAGAAATAAAATGATAGTGTTATGTATGCAATTATTTTATAGGAATTATGTCTGGGGTCCATGCTTTTGCAGTTTTTTTTTTTTTTTTTTTTTTTACAGGAAGACATTTTTTTTTACTTTTTTTAAATATATATCATATAAGTTTAGAAGAGAAAATTTAAACTAATATAAGTAAATATATATTTTAAGAGTAATCAATGTATTTATTTTACTCAAATCAAAGTTTTAAAGGTGTAGTGATACTGTGCAGTTATTATATAATAGTAATATGTCTCATCTCTATATTAATTCATGAATTAAAAAAGTGTTGAAATTCACTTATCAGCAAGAACCCAATTTCTAAGCTGTGGTTATTGTAATGTTCCACTTTATGTGCATTTATATAAATACGAATAATTATTATTTACATGTATAATTGTTTAAATTGCTGCTATATATCCATGCTTTGAAGGCTTGGACTATTTATAGTCAGAGGGGATGGGTAAAATATTGCTGAATTATTTTTAAATTCAAAAATTGTTAATGAAGTAAAGTTCAGAAACCAAAAGTGCTATAATATTCATTATCATCATCATTTTCAAACTTAATCAATCCACTGAAAGATTAAGATCTCTCCATATTTAATCCAGTTTATTTGATCTCTAGCCTCTCTTCTCTACATCACCCAGCAAATATTTTTTTATTTTATCCATTCATTTCATATATAGTCCCTTTATAGTATTTTACAATCTCTTGGGTCCAGTTTAATATTTCAATTGTCCATCTGTTATCATGTCTTCTAACAATATGTTTAACACAGCTCTATTTCTCTTCTTTCAGAGATGTCAGTAATACCTGTTTGTTCTCTCACTCATTTATTTCATTTCTGACTCTTTCTTGTTACTTCTAACATATATCCATTCATATCAGTCTTCTACCAATTCTATGATTCAATGTCTTCACAATTAACTTACTGTTCAATTTTAATGCAACAACAATACATTTTTAGTTCATTTGATTCTATTTTCTTTTGTTTCAGCTAAACCTGAAATCTTCATCTGAAAGCTGCAAGTATTTTATAATATTTCATAATATTGTTTTGCATCATAAGATGAACATTAACTTACAATATATTTTATTTGTGTGTTTAAAGTGATTACGTTTAAAACAAATAAATAAATTGCTTTAAAAATAAAAAGGTAGCTGTATTATTGTTACACTTGAATTCTGAGCTCAAAGGAATCCAAAAAAAAAAAAAAAAAAAAACTGTAGCATTTGATATCACATCAAAATTACATTAAATGGTTTTAGCATGTTAAACATGATAATAAATTATAGAAAAAAACTGAACAATATAAGTTATCGTTTTGCACTCGATTTACAGATTGTAATTATTTCTGCAGTCACTTCTACTGAGAGCAACTGTTTGAAACATCGTGATGAAGGCTCAAAATATTGTCAAAATCAGATATGGATATATCAAAATGCAATAAAAGTGACTTAACTAAATAAATAATTATACTTACAAAGATCCACATATAAAATATTTGAGGATTGAAATGAAAAATAAAGGAAGTAAAATGCGTAATAATAATTCAAATCATCCTGGCACTTATATGATGTGATTGCAAATAATTGAAATGTAATGTAAAATAAATTATTATATAAAAGAAAAAAATATTAAAGATAAATAATAAAAAGACTCAAGTAATATTCAATGGTTTACAAAATTGAAATAAAGTACAATCTTAATAAATTAGAATAAATTAAGATATAAAAATTGATTGGTCAAATCTTAAAACAAATAAGTACACGTCTATGAAGAATAAATCAAAAGCTTTTAACATAAATATTCTACCAATATTTATTTGTGGATAGAAGACTTGAATATTTAATAGAAAACTAATATACAAAACAAAAATTAAGGATTGATATATGTTAGGATTGGCAAAGAAATCATAAAAAACATAATGCATGGATGAGAAAACAAATGGGAATTATTGGCTTCATTTAAATGCACAAGAGAATGAAATTCATCTGGCCTGGATATGCTGCTCAAATAAGTGACAATACAACTGAAATAAATTGAATGCCAAAAGATTTTAAATGATCAAAAAAAGAGTTTATATGAGGTAAATTAATACCATAAAAAAGTTTGTTAAAATGACAAAGATGCAAAAATTGCTTGGAAGTATTGAAATGAATTTGAAGAATCATTTATTTTGCAATGATTTAAAATGATTATGATGATGAAATATATATTCACATAAATAAACCTCATTCTTATTGTGCCACCTTGTTAATTATTTAAAATTTTTAAAAACCATCTTTACATATATATAAACATGCTTGCAGATGAGAGATAAATTATACTTCTAACATACAAAATGTATATAATAGTTGTCTTTTAATAAGCTTATCTAAATTCTGACTGCTTAGTTTGTCATCTACTTGAAATGTGAATATAATCTCTTTTATAATAATGTTTCGTAGTTAAAAATATTGGTACTTGTGAGTTTCAAGTAAACCAAGATGGCAGACCATAATTTTGATAAATCTAGTTTTAGGATTCCCAAAAAATATTTACAAAAAATGCCTACTAGGAAATGATGTATTTAATATTTACATTTTATTTTTTATTATTGTTATTTAAAAAAAAGAAATCATTGTGGAAAAATTAATTACAGCATTTACTGTTTATTTATTTGAGGGGGGGGGGTGATTAATTTATCAATAGAAAAATGGAAAAAATATATAAATACAATATTTTCACTTTATTCATATAGTGGCGTGCAATCATATTGTGACCATTAAGGCACACTTTTCGGAAGGGCCGGATCCTGTACTTTTGGAAATAGTCCACTGCATCATATTCTGGGACAGAAAAGTTCCAAATTTTTATGATCATGACAATTTACAAAAAAAAAAAACTGCTGACAAAAAAATATATACTGAATTGAACCAAAGTACAACAATGTTAAGAGAGTCTAATCGCTATCCACGTTATAACTAAAAAAAAAAAAAAACTTTTTAATAAAATTTATCAGAATTTATTCCTTTTTTTTTTTTTAAATTTAACAATTAATTTATTAATTTTGTTTTAATTTAATATCTATTACATTTTCGGTAGATTATAGGCCCTCAAAACTGTACATTTATCGAAAATATGGGCTGCCATTTTAGTTTACTTGAAAACTCACAACTACCAAAATATTCACATATGTCTGAATATGTATGCATAACAGTAAGGCCAGAAAGATAGAGTATATGTTTTTATTGTACAATACACTTTTAATTTTAAACAAAAGTACATAAACAATTATTAAATTTAATACATTATTTAGAATAATATTAGCATATTAAAAATTATAATTTATTAATGACATATGTATTGTAAAGTAATGATTCAGGTAAAAATACAAAATGTACGAAAACATGCTGAAAATAAATTATATTATATTGTTTTAAATGACAATTTTAAGTTGTATTGTTTTAAATGCCTTTTTTATTAATGTTTTTTTGACTATATTTGGATTGGCTATCAGTTTTGGTCAGTACTTTATTGAAAGGTCAAATTTTGTCACATAAAATGAAG
Source organism: Epiperipatus broadwayi (assembly GCA_028023455.1). Classification (NCBI taxonomy): domain Eukaryota; kingdom Metazoa; phylum Onychophora; class Udeonychophora; order Euonychophora; family Peripatidae; genus Epiperipatus; species Epiperipatus broadwayi. The sequence goes on from JAQFVV010012600.1 coordinate 1,774,033, forward strand.
GTCTGATAGAAACTTCTACCCAATCAAAACATTACACTGATAAACCTATAAAAAAGTCAGGCATACAAAAATAATAAAGTATAAATTGCCATGTTAAAACAATATATTATGATACTCAATGCAAACAGATAAAGAAAATAAAGAAATACTCATTTACAAGAAAAATAAATTATGATAAAAAATATGAACAAAGAAATGTTATGGCTTTAAAAAGTAAAAAAAAAAAGGCACATTTATTTCTTTTATTAAAAAAATAATAAATAAATAAAAACAAATATAAAAAAGAAATACTCCTACAAGATTCGCAACCAACCAAGTTCGAGTTTGTACTTCACACTTGATCAACGATATTTTCATCAAATTAGTGTAATCTGAAACAAACCAGGAGGTTTGAAGAATTTAAGAAAAATTATTAAAATAAAAAAAGGAAACAATAAAAAAAAAAAAAAACTGAAAATCACTATTTACAAACTCACTATTGAATTTACATGCTAATATTTGTGTAAATAAGTATAAATGCAGATAATTAATGTCTGAGGGCAATTTTAAATGTTAATAACATTGATAATAACACACTTTAAATAGTTTTCAAAAATTGTACCAAAGTGCCAAGAAATGGTAAATAGCATCTATAATGATTTAATTGTTTACATTTGGGTATAGCACTTTCTTTACTAATTACATCAATATATTTTTTGGAAAAGAACTTAGTCATATCTTTGGGTTTCAGTTATTGAATTAAAATAATATTACTTTAAATTTCTTTTGAGATTTAAATTGAAAGAATATTATCTAAAAGCTAACATAAATCACCAGTTATCTATATGCACTTGAAATTTTATCTTAGTGATGAAGATTACATTGGAGTATAATTGCAATTTTATTACATAATTGATCTAATAACATTTTTAAGATCTTAAAGCTCAAGATATGTATAAATAGATAATCATTTTAATCAAACAATAGTAAATTGCTAATGGGATTGGCTACTGGCAGTCTATTCTGAGTTTGCCTGGAATCCTAGGTCTTCGGCACATAACATTCTCACTATGTGATTAGAGGGTTTATTTTATGACTGAGTTAAATACATAATAGTTATGACAACAGTGAACAATTATCACTGTGAAAATGCATAACAGAATAAGTTATTTAAAAAAATTAAATGATTGTAAAAATCATATGATGCTCAATCACCAGATATAAGTTGAACTTTAACCCTGTAGTGCTACTTTATCACTGCAAAAAAATACTGAGAAGCAACAAAGAAATGTTTTCAATAATAAATTCAACTCATTTAATAACAGCGATTGGGAAGATTTTTTTTTTAAAATCTTTATTTTGATAAAATTAAAAAGTAAATTTGAAATTTATTAAATATTAAAATTACCCGTAGACCTTCTAAATATTCTGAACTGTATGTATATTTTATAGAGTATTTATAAAATATCACCACTATAAATATTTAACAATTCATGCAAAATATATAATTAATAGTAAAATTATGAAATAGAATATATAAGATAAATCAGTAGAAATGACTAAAATATAACTAGCTTTTAGCCAAGTTTACAAAGTGGCCACAACCTGTTAAATTACACTGATATTGTGACATGTATAGATTAATTTCTATTCTTAATGTTGATAGTCATATGATTCATTATACTCAAAAAACAGTTAATTGATATTTTTTTTTTACTGAAAGTTTTGAAAAAACAGTCTTTTATTATTATTTTTTAATAATTTTGCTCCCAAATAAAATTATAACATTTATCAAAAATAAAATCATCTTTGTTAAATACATGAAATTATCTTTTTTTCCTTGAAGGTTCATGATAATGGTATGTTAGCTGCATCCTGCCTTTGGTAGAATGGCTCTGTTGGTTAGAGTGTTATCTTAAAATTAACTATTCAAGAATCTATGGGCCAGGTTCGATTCCCATGCTAGTACTGTCACTGGCCAGGCCAGCAACATCTGAGGAAGAAATGAAAATAATACTTCTCAAAACGTTACGCATACAGTCGAAACTGTTATCAAATTAATAAATATATTTTGCTAAAAGTGTAAAAGAGTGGAGGTTTGATGTTATATACTGTATAAAGAAAGCAAAACTAAGGAAGAAGAAGAGGAGGAAGAGTCTAGAAGATTATATTAACATATACTAACCTGTGTGTTATTACTAACAGTTGAATATAATTGGAATATTTAAATAAAGTTAATTTTTTCTAAAGACATTTAGCACTTAATATTAGATGATGGAAATAGTCCATTATATAAAAACAACATAAAATTGTTTTTTGGGGTTTAAAATTGTAAATATATATTGCATATCAACCACCATGTTATTTCACAGTAAAAATTAGCATTGAATAAAGATTCTTTGTTTTAAAAAACACCTACATCGCACATCGTTCCTCTGTTATACAAGAATGTCTTCTCTTATGCTTTTTTATGCAGATAGCATCTTGAGTTCTGATATTAACATACCCATAGTTTTGATAAATTAATTTTGGGAATAATAACTTCTTCTTTTAAGATCATTATTATTTAAATTAGTAAATTCTAATATATGCCAATCTCAAATGAATAGAAACCAAAACTACCATTCGTTTCCACAACAGAAAATTAAATCACATTGTTGTCAACTAATTGCTAGAACAGTTTAGTATTCTAATTATTCATTTTAATAATGCAACTATGTTTATAACGGACATTAATTATTTTTTTAAATAATCTTTGTAAGTTGTTTAATTTTGTCATTCTGAAAATTTATAAATACAATGCAAAAAAAGTTATTTAAACCAATCATTTGTAGACGCAATTTAGACACAATTCATAAATTTACAACAATAAGTTTAATATGCACTCTTCAGTGCAAATAAGAGTTTTGTCATATTTTAACACCGAATTAACATTATATACCATTTCCATCTTGTTCTTGCCAAATTTAAAGAAATCTTTCAAAGGAATTAAATTAGCAAAAAAAAAAAAAAAGATTATCATAACTATTTATTATGAAGATTTTATCTCATCTGACGACCTAAAATAGAATGCTTCTTATTTTATATTTTAAAAAAAAATGTTTTAATTATATTGTTTATAAAATTACTGGATAACTATATTTAAACACTTCACAAAGGAAAAATAAGAATAAATGTTTAATTAATGATTGACGTCACCTAAGAATTTTATTATATCAAATTTATCGTAGTTAAAGGATCAAATGTTGGATCATATATCATCAGTTATACATTGTGTGACATGGTCTCTAAAAGAGATATAAATGAGTTTATAAGCTATAGATCCACCAATACACGATTAGAATATTAAATGAGGCTGTATAACATGATCTACACATCTCGATAGATAACTGTAGACATAATGCCAACCTACATTTAAACTTAAATAAATAATCAAGTTATTTATAATATCAAATAAATTTTATAAATTCTCTAAACTAATAAAAGTATAACCACTGGTAAATGTGGTTGTAACAACTATGCTAAGAAAGAAGAGAATGCCCACTTGGGTAGCTGATTATGAGGATATAATAAAGATTCGTCCAGAATCAAATCACATATATTCTCTTAAAATGAAAATGTAGATTCGTAATATCATACATTACTAAATCTCTTCTTTGTCTAATAAATAAAATTAAAGCTATTTAAACCTAAGTATTTAAATGTAAGTCTTAGTGATAGGTTTTATTAAAATCCACTTACAAAATGTTTAATATTATAACGCAGAAATAATCATCAAATTACTTTTATCCAGGTTCCAGTTATTATAAGATGGGGATTTCAAAACAACCTCAATTAATCTACTCTTTATTTACTCAAACCTCAAGCAACATAACAATATAACTTGGATATAGAACTCTGATATTTGAATCATGAAAGTCAGAAAGCGTGCACATTATAAAATGAGAGACTGGACTGAAATTTCATTTCAAATACAAATTAATTTAATAGACAATTAATTGGCTTGTTCAAGAGCAATAAAAGTAAATGATGCAAAATATATTCATAGCTACAATTCCTAGAGATAAAGCAGATACAACATGATTCATATAATAAATAACAATCTAGAATAATCTGATAAAAAATACTTTATTCCCGTCTAGACACAAATATTCAAAATACTTAAAAAAAACTTATAGCTTGCTTATATTATGGTAGTTTATGGCAATGTTATTTTAATTAATATGAAAGCCTCATATTTAATCTAATTTTTTTGTAATTCTTGCTTACAAAATATTTTATTTTTATAAAAAAAAATTATGAACAAAAATATCAGTAATAATAATTTTTATACGTTTTATTATTATTTTTATAATAATGCAAATATAATCATAACTACCAGTTAAGTTACAAGATTATTTCACAAGAAAATAATATATAAGGATAATTAAACATTCTTTATTATTGAACTGTAAAGATACAATTTTTTGTAATGATCATTTAAATGATGTCCATTGAGTTATTAACATTTAATGAAGGCAGCAGCCAATGAATTATTTATTCCAATAAGGTTTACTTTCACATCATTATTCATGTAATTAAGCTTAAAATATTATTCAGTTATTCAATTGGGCTATTGTTTTATATCTCCACGATTCTGTCATTTATGGTGAATTTCAAAGTAAGTTTTTTTTTTGGCTTATATTATTTCTTTTTACTGCAGATTAATATTAAGCTGGTTTGGACATTTAATTTAAATACGAGATAACTAATACACCATAGTTAAGCATTGGTGGTCGAGAGGTCGGCGACAGCTGCTTTACAAGCAGTTGTCCCGGGTTAGCGGGTTCGCTTCCCGGCTGATGCTATGACACATGAGGAAAAACTAATACATCATATGTCTGTTTTATATATATAACTAGCAATGAGTGAAAAAGAATTGTGGCATTCTTTTTCATTTAAAGTGATGTTCACTGTTTATTTATATAAAGTATTATCCTACTTTACTGAAAGTGATTTTTTGGCAAATATTTAACACATTAATAATTTTTCCAGGCATATGTTTTTACAATGATGATAATGAATGTTATTTCTGCCAAGAAAGTTACCTTGCACTGATCATGATTCATTATCACAGCATATTAGGTATCATTAAAACTATTAATGAAGGGTTATGATTTAACAGGTTTTAAAGAAACACTTTAAAATAAAAGTAACACTTCATAATTTGTACATTTTTTCTAGGATAATTTAGGCATCTTTTCTATCAAAAAAAAAAAAAAAGTAAACTGTACTCCCCCACTTTTTGCAACAATCACCAACCAATTTTATTAGATAACTTCACTTTTTGCTATATTCTATTGAATAAAAACAAATATTTATTACAATGGGAAATTTTTTTTTTTTAATAACAGATTTTTACAAAGAAGAAACAATGAACTTAATATTATTTCATTTTGCAGTTTTTAAAAAAAAATACATTTTAAAATGACTATGCATAATTACAAACCTCTATTTCCTGTACATACATATATAATGAGCATACATACTGTTAATGCCGAAGCTTATAATCCGAGCTATTAGTTAAAAAAGGAAAAAGAATAA